>OAMR01000538.1:519602-529833 GCA_900205405.1 Echinochloa crus-galli
CACGGCTATACGTATAAGATGTGTATAAGAGACAGAGCCTACCCTTACAACTATCATATACATGGGCTGGACATCAGTGGTAACAACTCACGGCCCTCATTGTCTCCTGTACCACCTTTACCACTACCCCAACCATCATTGCTGCAAACTCCACCATCAAATGGTTCCTCACCTCTACTGTCATCACAATTTTCATCCCCTCTACATCTAGACTCCCAGCAACTTTCTTTCAATCCACAGAATTATAGCCCTGTGCTGCCACCACAAAATTATGTACATACTGGAGTCTACAACAACTCACTTGGACTGAATGTTGAGTTGGGAAACAATGTTGTTAATGAAGGCCAAACTAGTGGTGGTCACAACAAGGGGTTTGGTTTATCTACTCCTGTTTAAGGTGATGGTTGGGCAGGAATGATGCCTAAGAGTTCCTCTACCGGTGTTGATGCAAGATACAATAATGACTTGAACTCCCCTTGGTACTATAACTAATACCAGAATTATTGTAATGGGTTTGTTGTTTCCAATAGGTTGAATTTGCTACCTATAGCTTTTCACTAGTCAAACAAAAAGGTTTTGGCCGTCCAGTCAAACCTCTTAGGGAGATATGCATCTAGGAATGTATTGAGGGTCCAACTCTTGAGGTTTGTTCTTGAGTTTGGCCCTTGCTTCCCTACAATGCTTTTGAATTTGTTTCGATTGAGAATGGAAGTAGTTAATTGCATGGATTTGGATATCTAGAAATTGTTCTTTTGCATACATGTTTTATGGATGTGTCTAGTTTTCTAAAAGAAATTTGGATGGTAAAATACAATATAACTATTTTACCATGTATAACAAAGTATAATAGAACACATCTACATGAAGAAATAGAGCCACTACAAGCATGTATGACTTGGGGTATTTAATCATTACTTTTTATTCTTCTTATATTCGTCAATGCCCCTAATTTCCATTCTACCAAATAAAGCATAATTATTTCTATATTAAAAAATACACATATAATTGTTACACACCTCCTAGACTCAAGGTGCCTGAAATTGGCGAAATGTTTAGGCGATTTAATGTAGACATGTATGAACATAGTGGGCTAGTGAGCTTAGCATGGTAGGGGTGCTAATTACTTGAACCCATTACCTTGGAGGGAACTCTAGGGACAGTTGCCAAGGCCAACAGTAGGCAGGAGGGGAGAGGGGGAGGGGACAAGACAATGGTACGTCGAGACAGTAGGAACGCCGCCTTCCATGGACATCAAAAGATATCTAAATGGGCCCATGATAAGATGGGACCGAGGTTAGCATGGGAGTGGGTAGTGAAGGCACATATAGCAATGTAGATGTCGTTAGAGATGGACCCAACTAGGACGAAACACGCACTTTGTCGCGTGTGGAGGCAATCACACAGATGTGAACATACTTAATCTAGGAAGTTGGTTTTGGCATTAGATGGAAGGCATAAATATATGATTTTTAATGGTTTGACAGATGTATATGTTATCATGTAAGGGAAATAAAAATCTCAAACCGAATTCCAATTTAAAAAGAAGTTTCACGAAATCTAATTGGGTAAATTATAAGGAGGCCAAGCATTAACTTTATTTCAAGTTTTGGCAAAGTTATTGCATTGTAAAATTATAATCATAACGAAGTAAAGCCACAATTTGAATCAAGATTATAAAATTTAGTGATAATAGGTTATATACACTAATCAATCAAATAATAGTAGGAAAACATATGTTAGCACAAAATTTAGGGGCAAACACCCATAGCACTGACAAATTTTAATGATTTATGTCAAATGTTTTGGCTTGGTGATAGCAGAATTTCTACAGTAGACAAAAGTAATTTGTAGTACTGTGTGGAGCATCAAACCGAGGTCGCTTTAGGCTAGATAGAGTTTGACTAAGCACAGAAGAAATCCATCGTTGATGGATATCCAACAATACACTTACTCAGTATCGGTGAGGCCAAGGGTGCAAAGACAATGATAAAAACAATGATACATGCACGAATGAAGTCTCTGGGGATTTCTACACGACCCAAAGGTAGTTGGCATTGCATGGTTTTTGGGATGTTGCTTGCATCGAAATATTTTTCTCAAGGTCGCCGGCACTGAAGTGTAGTCGGAGTTAGACTGGATGTTGGTGGGTGCGTTGGAATCACAACAGCTAGATGAATATCACAAAAAGAGATATATTTACCTCACAATGATATGGCTCCTGGATGGCTCGACTTGCTGGATACGGCATCAGAGCAAGCACAACTAGGGCATGCAGCACTGTTGGCTTGAGATAAAAAGTTAATCTACACATAGATTTAGTTAGTTGAGGCCACCTGACTCCACCAACCAAAACCACCTTGCTTTTATTCTCTATGCCCACCATTCACCAACTCATCATTTTTATTAGCAATAGCATGTAACAAAGTCTACATGATGTGCTTAGGGCAGTCCCAACCCAAGACACTAGTAGTGATGTCCATAGTCTCTCCACATCATCAAGAAATTAGTACAATACACTACCCCTCCAACCCAAACACTACTATTTCAAACTCAAATTTAATGACACTCCTCTCTCACAATGTCTTGGATAATGTGTAGAAACCATGTCTCATGCAAGACCCGGTTTCCTCCTCTTTCTTCACTAACTCACTTGACACGTCATCTTTTAGTCTATGTGGCATGTCATTTAATTCTATGGATATTATCCTAGTCATTGGTTGGGAATGCCTTATAACAATATAGTATCTTATGTTGTTGGTCTCCACCTTAGCAAAAGGATAAAAATAGTAATGACACTATCCGAGCTAAAATAACATTAGGGTAGTCAATTAATAGTATCCTGAAATAGAGAACCGCATATTAATCTACTAATCTTATTTTCGTTAGTTGCATCTTCCACCATCGATGAAGTGACCTAGAAGAGTTAAACCATGATTTAAAATGGGTCAAACTCTCAAATTCTAAGGTTTATACAATATATAATGTGCAAGTCCGTTTTAGTTTTAGATTCGGTGTTGTAAAACAAAACATTTAGCAATGGCGGTTTATTCTACTCTGATGATAAAGTCATCTGGTAGTGTTCAACCACGGCTTAAAATGATTCAAAACCTCAAATTCCCAGGTTTATTCAATATATGGTATATAAATAATAATTGACTTTCATCGGTATAAAATAAACCCAAATTCTACCGGGAGTTAGCTTGATTTGAAACCGCGAGGCAGTAAATGGTATACATTTGCGATCACAGTCTCGTCACCAACTATGTTAGATTACATACACATGGTGAAAATTATACAATGCTGGGTGGGTTTGTGCCTTTCATTCCAACTAGAAGAGATAGTGATGGTAGAAAAAGCCAAGAAACGTGAAAACCCCTATTTCGACAGCATACGTGAGGCTCTTTCCATCTCCTCGACTTAAATGCACCAAGCTTACAAGCCACAAGCTTGTACAGTGGAGCCCTTCGTTCAACTTGCAAAGGGTTGGCAAGTGGTACGTCTAAACGGAACAAATGAACGCTATTTCGATGCACCAAACCTCCGAAACGACTCTGCTCGTCTCCGTAGCTCCAAGAGCGAAAACCACGGCCGACTCTTTCCGAGTGCGCTGCAGTGACCACCGAGGCACCAACACAGCAAAGATGGCCAGAAAAAGGAAAGTTTAGTTTAAAAAGAGAAATAGAAAGTTTGGTAAAAATATCACATCGGAATGTACTGTAGCATTTTTCGTTTGTTCGTGGTAAACATTGTCCTACCACGACCTAATTAGGTTCAAAAGATTCGTCTCGTCGTGTACATCAAAATCATGTAATTAGTTTTTTTATTTATCCGCGTTTAATGCTCTATATATATATAAAGAGAGAGATTTGATGGGATAGGTGGACAGTGAAGTTTGGCTAGAGAATTTTTGAGAATCTTGTGCAACTAACACAGCCCAGATTCCGAGCGCATCCCCGCAAAATGCAGAGTCCCACCCAACAACTACAAAGCCTACGAGGCTACAACAAAGTAGGAGCAGCGGTTCTGCCGAGTGCCGACCACGGAGCACGGCCTTCCACCGAGCAACGGCGTGTGGAGGAGGCGGAGCCGTGGCCGGAGGCAGCTGCGCGGTCAGCTTACCCTAGAGACGATGGGAAGTCCATACAAACCGTAAAAAAAAAGGATTCAGACTTTCTGAAAGAACTGAAGTTGTTGAGAAGAACGTTGCCCAGCAGATGGATAGGTCCCGTGATTCGGACCCAAAGCAAGGCCGTTTCATGTCTAAAAATGTTGAGAAGAGCGCAGGACACGAGAAGCGGGGGGAGTAGAAAAAAACAAAAGGAAAACGAAGGTGCGATCCGTACCAGCCGTGGATGAGCTCGGAGCACTTGGCCTTGATCCAGCGGAACCCCCTTCGGAACGAAGCCTTGACCTTGCCCTCCACCGAGTAGGCCTTGTAGCTCGCCACCCGCCGCCGCCTCTTCATCTCCGGGTCGCTGAAGCACCACGCCGAGGACCCCACCCTCCGCCTCCGCCCCTGTTGGACGCCGGCAGCGCGGTGGCGGCGACCTGGCGGGCGGCTTCGTGGCTCGAATCATCACGTTGCTTTCCCCCTCGCACAAGACACCACCATCGGGTCGGGAGACCGGAGATGTCGCCCGCGCCGTCTTTCGACGTTGTACCGCACCAGGAGAGTTCAGCCATGCTGAACACCCTGCCGCGATTCGCTGCAGGCAAGTCGTCACCGGTTGTTGTTGCCGCAAGCGCCGTCCTTCAACGCTGTCCCGCACCACACTGGAGTTGCCATGCAACACCAGGCGCCGCTAAACGTCATAATTTGTGGTAGAGGGGTACGCGTTCGCGCGGCCCCCGCCAATTCTGACAAATTGAACTTTGGTCCTTGTAGCTCGGATGTGCACTGTGCTTTTTAGTCCTTGAGCTTCTATTTGCGTCAAGTTTGCAATCAGGTCCTCCATTGGCTTGAGCAAATTTTTAAAATTCCAAATTGTACATTACAGTCCTACGTTTGAGATTAATATGACCGACCAATGAGTGCTTAACTGCTTAACTCGTGTCGTGTGCGTCATTCATTTACTCCCGCAAATCAAATAGGCCAGCTATACAAAATAAGTCTCCACCAGCTTAGACGATCATCAATTTTGGATTTCTGTTTTCTTCTCAGGTGAAGATCATACGTGTACAGAGGGAATACTATTGATGAACTCATTTGGGTTAGTTTTGTGTTTCATCTTTAGTCATTAATAAACTTACAAAAATGTCCCGTTTATTACCATCGTCCTATACCTAAAACTGAAAATCAAAGTGAGTCATTATTCATTGGCCATAAGATGCTCAAGTTTAGGCTGACTCCAACAATGACACGCATTTTTGTAAGGCAAATCTAGAATTGCCTCGTGTATACAGTGTTTTTTCCTTCCCTTCGCAGCCCACCGCTCCAATAGCAATCGCAATCGCAAAAGCATCCCCCGTCTCCTCCCTGCGGCGCGAGCAGAGACGGCCGGCGAGGCGCCGCCGGGCGCGCGACCCCTTCCCTGCTCCTCCTCCGCCGGTGAGCCGTGGGGATGCGCGGCCCCTCCGATCCCCTACACCTCTTCCAGTGAGCCGAAGGAGAGGGAGGAGGTGGGTGGCGCGGAGGCCATGGCGGCTGGCAGCTCGGAGGCGGTGGTCGGTGGAGGAGCTCGCGCAGCGGCGCGGGTCCGCTTCCTTCTCCAACGCGGCAGCGGCGCATCAAGGCGGTGGAGGAGATCACGCGGTGGCGCGGCCCGCTTCGTCTTCCAGCGCGGCGGCTCGCCCACGGCCATCTCCGCCGCCACCCCTCCCCTGCTCCGGATCTGAAGGTAGGGCGGGAGGGAGACGCGACCGCCGGCTCCTCACCCGGCCTCGGCGCCGGTGGGTCGCGGCGCGTGGCGCTGTTGGGCCATGGCGGGCGACGCTGGGCCAGGCCATCCCCGCCGGCGTGAGTCATCTCCTCCTCCGCTCGATCCGGCCGCCGCTCTGCCCGGCCTCCAGATCCTCGATAGCCGCCAACCCTGGACGGCAGCGCGTTGGGCTCGACGGCCTCGTCGACGACGACCTCGCGGAGCCTGCCGCCGGCGCCAGGAGCCGCCTGCTGGGGGCCCAGATGCGGCCTGCCAGAGCTCGGGGATGTGGGGACCGCCGTCGCCGTCGCCGGAGCTCCAATTGACGACGGAGGGCGGAGCTCGCAATCGACGGAGGCCGGCTGCTCCCCTCCCCTCTCCTCTTCTCTGCTCGTGCGGCGGTGCTCGGCGTGGGGGCGGTCTCTACGGCGCGGCGGCGGACCACCGATGTCTCGCCCCCACCTTGCGTAGCTTCACTCTTCCCGTTGATGTTGCCATCCCTTGCCGTGGCCACGGCGGCGCCCGCTCGCACTCTATGTCGTGGGACCTGTGATGCTCTTGCTGCTCCCGCAGGCACGGCGTCCATCTGCTCCGGCCACCGGCCGTTGAAGAGAGTCTGAGCGCGGACTCTTCCATGACCCAACTGGCTCACCGCCACTTCCTCTCCTTGTTGACTTGCTCCTATTCCATAGTCACCACTGCATATGCACCTTTATTTTCCTTCTCCCCCGCGTGCTGTAACTGCTCCGCCGGGCGCCGCTCCTATTCTTGCTTCGCTCTCTCGGCACTCGACTCAAGATCGCCGACGGCGCGGTCAGCACAGGGCAGAAGCATCAGGGGCAGCCGCGAGTGCCCTGGCCGTACGCGAGTGTGGCACACCTCACGTGCCCGCGAACCATTCGACGAAATGCCACGCCAAGCCGCCGCGGACCAGCCCAAGCTGCAGTCCAGATGGGAGCAATAATGCTCACGCCGCTGCTCGTGGAGGACGACGTATATCTCGAAGAGGATATGGTCAGACCCAAGTTGACACCAACGGACGCGTATCCAACGAACTAGCACCGCTCCACGTCACCAAACGGCATCGCCTCAATGTACCAACGCCGTCGCATTCCGGGGGTGGAGAGGCTGAACCTCTCTGCGTGTGCCTCGCTCACTGCATTGATCGCCAGTGCGAGCAGGGGCCTCACGAACCTACACCGCGTGTGTCTGACGCTAGCTAGAGGCGGCAGATCAGCTCGTTGCATGGCGTGGGCGCCGGGGACCCTGAGGCCTCCGATCTGGCATCAGCATCATGGGTGCTCATGCAGTCATGCTAAAGAAGACCTCTGGAATCAGATGGGAATTGATCTGCTCGCCCAAAGTGCCCCGAGCTCTGTAGCTTTGACATCTCCTGCCTCAAGGTTACTCGGTTACTAATACTTTCATTGCTGCTATTGTGCAACATAATCTCGATGTAGAGAAATGTAAATTGGACATTCAGAACAATAGTAAAATGTTTAGTATACATGAAGTTAACTAATTTTGGGACACAAGCTGGCATTACACCAGTAAGAACAGCAGAGCAATCAGCTTAGTCCAAAGATTAGCAGCTCCCTTGAAGGCTACACTGAACTGGACAGAGAACCAAGTGATTCAAGTGTATATCAAATGTTTTCATATCAAATAGATTTGCACTTTTCATCAGCAGTTGCCATACGAGTTGCAATGTCTTTACTATCTAAGTAAGAATTTGCCATTTGACTGCACCTAATGTCAATCAAACATGTTGCAAAGACAATTCAATCATTGTTTCTATTTCCTGGCATATTCATAGAACTCATTGAATTTTTTGATAACATCAGTTCAAAGAACTTCAAGCTCATTTTTAATAAACGATTTGTATGTATGACCATCTATGATCAAACTAGAGATGTTAGCACTGAATAATAAATAACTTAATTGCTGATCTATTTTAATAAGATCTTGGCAGTATCCAATGATGTCAGGAAAATGAAATAATAATGCCATTAGCCAACCATTACAGGCCTAATACAGTACAGGCCGCGCCTTTAAAACAGTAGCGCAAGATTTTATTATCCCAATATATAATATGATAATGTAACCGAATATGATTATGGATGAGTAATGATGGCTATAAAGAAAAGACCCTCCTCAATTTTATACTAAAAACTATCTCTAACATTGTAACACACTGACAAAAATCATAGGAGGGCGCAGCAAAGCTGCGCGTTATCAACCCTCAGTTTTATTTAGAACGTGAAAGTTAATTTTACTCTGGCCGGGACGGGGCCAGTTTCTCCCCGCGGGGCTCCACGGAGCTCTGTAATCACTCACTCGTAAAGCCTCATTGTTGCTTCCTAAAGTGGTTGGAGAACTCCCTAGTACACATGACAGATCTCTAGCAAATTACATGCTCATAAGCACAAGTTGTCATCCTTTTCTCTGATGAAGTGATGGACTGCGATGTTCCATTCTCTCCTCTAATTTTATTTTCTTTTATTACTCTTTTCCAGAGCCCGGGATCTCGGTGGAATTCTATTGGGATGGTGGAAGATGCTGCAACAAACTGCGAGGGATGAGTGTCGGTGTATTTTGCTAATTCGCTCCCAGGTGGGGAAGATAATTTGTTCATGAGATTGTGTAGGGAACTTATGCTGCCCCTGGTTATAGGAAAGAATTCAAATGAGCTCTCCTGATGAGATTGCATGCTACTGCCTGCTAATTAGCCTCTAGTCCGTTCGAAAATATTTGAAGAAGAATTGGGTCTTGAAAAAGGAAATCCTATGCTTGATACTATTATACCTCTCTGACTCTCTGTAGTTCTTGTCTCCCCTCCTGCTCATGTGCAACCTAACCTGGTCGCTGATCAGGAAAATACAGATCAGCAAGCTACAGCAGTGGCTTCGTTTCTTCGATAGGCAAATTCCAGAGGCAGTAGTTGGTTGCTGATCTTTCAAATTGCTCAGCCGGCCTTTCATGCATTTATTTGGATGAGGAAAGTTCCAGTTTTTTTTTCCCGCGCCCAATGATGGAGACATGATCACCTGAATCGTTGGAAGGAAAAGAAACATTTTGCAGCCCCAGGGTGGCTTTCTTTATTTTCCGTGTTTCGAATGGAAAAGATCCCCACCTATTGGCTACTGGTGTTCCATTTCAGTCATAGGCTGGATAATACGGGCTCCAGCACGAATGGGCACTCATATGCTTCGGTGAACTTGTTTGTTTACAATTTCTGCGAACTCCCTGAGGTGACACTTTGATCATGTTACCCTGCGTGTCAGTGTCACCGTTAACATATCTGGAGCTGTATTGTCGTCAAGTGGCTTTCATTTCTCTTTGGGGAAAAGTATTGACGTACTGTTTGCTGAAAAGTACAAATCCTGATTGTCAGCACCTGCTTAAGTGACATTGTGTATGCTTCTGAGTTTGTGACCGAGCAATTGACGTGATAAATTTCTAAAACCTGAGCTTCCTGATCTCATCGTAAGTTTCTTTTTCTTGTTGTTTACCTTCTAAAGGATTCCATGTGGTCAAGTGTCAACCATAGCTAGGCTGCTGATCGAATTCAGTATCTCGACGAACACTTGTCCTGATTTGTGAGCCAATCACATGATATCTGCTGCTGTAGCTTCCAACCGCATTTGCAAACTTAAGATTTAAAAATATGTGGGGTTAAAAATCTTTTCCTTTTTAGAATAGAGTTAATGAAACTCTCTTTACTTAGCATCATCACACACTGTTCAATTGTTGAGTTTTCCGTGCGCTTTCCTGGCTATTGATTATGTTTAATTTTTATGAGATCAACCACAAGATTATTGGTTGCATTTTTAGGATGTCATGGCCTTGCGTTATCCCTTTTCCATTCCAAAATTTTCAGTTACTTTATGATTATGATGTTCTAAAATGCTGCAGTGGGGTCAACATTTGGAAGGAGTAGAATAGTTTGATCCCTTGATGACGTGGATATAGCTCCTTCTGCACTTTGCTTCATACTCAAATGAAAATCTAAAAATCATGTGTATTTTATCCTCAGTCCTGCACCTGATGACATTTTATGTTGTTTTTTGTAAGAAGAAAATTATAATAGAATGTCCCGGCCATATAGAATCTCTTTTACATTTCACTCAGTCACCTGTATTCTAGACACTGCAGGTAGGTTGAGACTTTAAAAAGTGAGTACCGTTTTCAACAATGGTTAAATCTTTGGCAGCTAGAATTTAAAGATGGTGCAGGGTTTCCTAGACCATCCCTTGTGCTTGTGCAGTTGCTCTCAGCTTTAGTAGAAATTGTATATTACCATATCACTAGTTGCATTGGGTACTGTGACCTTTTTTCTTTCTATATATTTTGAGGTGATAGGTAACCTTATG
>OAMR01000538.1:544075-571831 GCA_900205405.1 Echinochloa crus-galli
GGTGGTGGTCTCATGAGGCTCAGTGCATGTCTTTGCTGATGTAGAGCACTCCTCATGAGACATGGCTCTTGTTTGCACTTGGTTGTCGCTTTTGGTGTTTGCAAATAATCTCTCTATTTGAGCCCAAATGAGATGAGCATCAAAGAGAGTTAATTTACGGCAAATGCGACGGAAATCTCCGGTACTTTGGCGGAAATTTCCGGTGGAGTACCGCTATATGGTCATATTTGAGTTCCAAGACACCGGGGAATGATTTCCTGCAAGTTTGACATAATATTGCTCTACTAGAGAGCCATTAAACGCATCTCATGGCATATGTTGTATAATACCTAACATGATAACTTGAGATGAGACATGTACTTGGTTATCATGTAGTGTAAATGTGATGCGCATATGCCAAAAGTGAGAAGTTTATGAAATAAATTACTTGCGTCTCCATTTCTTTTGATTGTGCTGAAGTTGCATGTGTCTGGGTCAAACCGGTCAGACCGGTTTGGCAAACCGGTCAGACCGGTTTTGCCAGACTCAGCAGCTTCAGCGGAAATCTCCGACCTAGATGACAATTTCCGTCAAATGCGACGGAAATATCCGGTAGTTTGGCGGAAATATCCGGTGTTGCACAGCCAAACACTTGCATTTGAGTTTCTTGCATCGGAGATTGGTTTCCTACAATTTTGACACAATATTGCTCCACTAGAGAGCGATTAGGAGCACCATATGGCATATGTGGAACAATACTCAAGAATGTAGTCTAAGTCACTATCAAGTGTCACAAGATACTTGATCCTACAAAAGGCACTAGTGACAAAGACTTAATCAATTTAAGCACATAGTTACCGAGATGACATTGGGTTTAGAGTATAGAGCGGAAGCAACTTTTCTTGGCTTGCCATTTGATCATTAGTCATTTCATTCAAACCAAGCTTCCAATGCATCTCGTGATCCCTACAATCTCATCAAGCATGCTTTGGTACCCAATTCATGTTGGGTCCGACAATGTTAGTCCCAATATGCTTAGGGACCCAAATAGCTCTTGTGCCATTCTTTGGAGAACTAATCACCTTGGAAGCACAAGAGGCAATTGGGGTCTTTCCAAGCTTTACATGATTGGAATGGACTCGATCGGGTTTAGGGATTTTACCATTAGGACAATCTTTACCTAGATGTCCTTTTTCCCAACATGAGAAGCATGTCTTGTGCTTGATGTTTGTTGCCTTCTTCTCGGGTTCCTTGTTTGCCAATTCTCCATTGAATTTTGCTTGTGCCTTGAGAAAGCCTTTATTGAGCTTGATGTGGGGCTTCTCTTGGGGTAGTCCCACTTTGCTTGGACATGAGGCAATTTGATGTCCTTTCTCAAGACACCCGAAGCATCTTCTCTTTTCAATGTTTCTTTGTCTTTTGGGGAGAGTTGGCTTGCCTTCTTTCCTGGTGTGAGCCGACTTTTCACTTTTTCCTTGATCTTGGCTCGTGTTGGACTTGACTTGATTTATGCAAGGACTTTGCACGGTTGATTCCTTCTCAAGCTTCTTCACCATGGTCTCACGGTTATCTTGAGAAGGTTGTGCATTGCACTTGCTTTCAAGTGTTGTCAAGTCCCTTGTGAGTCTTTCCACCTCTTGCTTGAGTTCTTCATTTTCCTTGGCAATGAGGTCATCACAAGACTCTACACACACTTCATCATACCAAGATCATTTTGCTTGAGAGCAACATGGGTTAGCACATGATAAGTTATATTGAATTTGAGAACATGTGCATATGTGAGGTTGGGGCTCAAATAATTTTACCGATGTTACCACAACCTCGTGAGCAACCTCTAGCACTGTCTCTTGGTGAAGAACAGAGGAGAGAGAGAGGAAAGGGGATGAATGGATATGGGAGGGGAGAGAAAATCACGGGTGGCCTGTTAACAGGTGGACCCGCTGACTGGGCCAAACCGGTCAGACCGGTTTGGGAAACCGGTCGGACCGGTTTCTGCAGAGAGGGTGCAGCTGAGCATTCTTGCTCTTGTTGCACCTCGGTGGTGGTCACATGAGGTTTGGTGCTTAGATTTGCTGATGTAGAGCACTCCTCATGAGACCTAATGATAAGCATGATGTAAGGGTTGTAGGCACAAATCTTCTGAGGACTCTCAGAAATGGTCTTGATCTCTTGCCACATAAAATCGGCAACACTAAATGGAGGTGTCTCCTCTCCAATCCTCAGATAGTACATCAAGTTTCTCATGTAGAGCGAAATATCTGAGGTGTTGCCATCTCTAGGAGTGAGTGTCTTTCTGAGCAATCTGTAGAGAGTCCCATAGTAGGTGTCGAGACCACTCACTTTCCCCCAACTGCCACGCTGATCCCTGGGATACATGAACTTCAACTCTGATGGTTCCATAACACCCCGATCATGTATCCTCACGGTGTCATCACTCTCATGTGCAGCTCTAAAGAGAGAGGCAAAATCAGAATAAGTGATATGATAGCGTTGTCCCTCTGTCATCCAATGCATAGCCCTCTCCTGCCTACCACCCTCCTCGTGGTTTCCGAAGAACACAGTAGCATAGATCTGAGCAATAACTTCCTTGTTCCAGCTGTGCCTGAAGCCCATGAGATTTTTCACCCTCTTTTCAGAACAGACTCTACTCATTCAAGCCAAGCTTCCAATGCATCTCGTGATCCCTACAATCTCATCAAGCATGCTTTGGTACCAAACTCATGTTTGGTCCGACAACGTTAGTCCCAATATGCTTAGGAACCCAAATAGCTCTTGTGCCATTCTTTGGAGAACTAATCACCTTGGAAGCACAAGAGGCAATTGGGGTCTTTCCAAGCTTTACATGATTGGAATGGACAAGGTCGGGTCTAGGAGTTTTACCATTAGGACAATCGTTACCAAGATGTCCTTTTTCCCGACATGTGTAGCATGTCTTGTGCTTGATGTTGGTTCCCTTCTTCTTGGGTTCCTTGGTAGCCAATCCTTCCTTGTGTTTTGCTTGTGCCTTGAGAAAGCCTTTATTGAGCTTGATGTGGGGCTTCTCGGTCAACACCGGAATAAGGTGCGACCCCACCTTGCTTGGACACGAAGCAATTTGATGCCCTTTCTCAAGACATCTAAAGCATCTTCTTTTCTCCATATTTCTTTGTCTTTTGGAGAGCTTTGGCTGAGGATGGCAGTCAATGGGACAAGGTCACAATCAAACTACAAGAATGGTATGGCACGCTTCCGGATTCGAAAGCCTGGGCCACGTTTGAAGCCAGCTTTGTTCGGCTTGCTGTGTGCTTGGCGTGAGGTGCGGATTTTACGTCAACAATGATAACTTGAGATGAGACATGTACTTGGTTATCATGTAGTGTAAATGTGATGCGCATATGCCAAAAGTGAGAAGTTTATGAAATAAATTACTTGCGTCTCCATTTCTTTTGATTGTGCTGAAGTTGCATGTGTCTGGGCCAAACCGGTCAGACCGGTTTGGCAAACCGGTTGGACCGGTTTTGGCAGAGAGTCGGCAGCTGAGCCATCTTGATCTTGTGGCTCCTTGGTGGTGGTCTCATGAGGCTCAGTGCATGTCTTTGCTGATGTAGAGCACTCCTCATGAGACATGGCTCTTGTTTGCACTTGGTTGTCGCTTTTGGTGTTTGCAAATAATCTCTCTATTTGAGCCCAAATGAGATGAGCATCAAAGAGAGTTGCTGCATCTTCTAGGATTATTTCTTTAATTTCCTTGCTCATAACACCAAACAAGAAGTTAGCGACACGAGCATTGAGTTGAAAGCAATTCATCTCATCTTCGGTTGGGTTGGATATGCTCCAATCAACGTTCGGACGATCAATGCCTTCAACTACAACACGCTCAAGAATAGGACTTAAAGCCCTAAGATTATTAAGTACATGAGCTGACCAAGTGGAATAGTTTGAGCCGTCACTAGCTAGTGGCTCATAGGTTACCTCACACGAAGTCGACATCTTTCCTCACGGCGGTTAAGCTTGGATGTGAGGCCAAGCTCTGATACCAATTGAAAGGACCTTGATGTCACCTAGAGGGGGGGTGAATAGGTGAATCTGCAATTTACAAAACTTTTTCACACTGTCAGTACCAAAACCGGTCAGACCGGTTTCCCAAACCGGTCAGACCGGTTTGGGGTCAGGAACTCAACACAGTACAAAAGCGGTCAGACCGGTTTACCAAACCGGTCAGACCGGTTTCCTGCAGAAACACACAAATATGTATATGACCCCCTCTACGAGTTCTAGCACAAACCAAACTTGTTTTGCAGCTCCTGTAGGTGATTTCTAGCAGGTTCACAAAGTCCCTGCACACAAGTAGAGCACAACCAAGTAGATCGAAGCGGAAGCAAATATAAATGCTAGAATTGAACTTGTGAGGCAAACCAATAGAGAGACACGATGATTTGTTTCCCGAAGTTCGGATTCACCAATGCCACAAAGGCCGTCACAAAGACAAGGTGAATCCTACTCTCCGTTGAGGGCCTACGAAAGGCGGGCTTATCCACTCCAAGCCACTTTCCTCGGTTCCACTAGCTTGTGGCCCTTTTCCACGAAGGAGGCAAGGCCGGCCTATACAAACGATCCGCGGCTTACCACAAACACGGTAGCTCACCGGCGACGCCTAGCCGTCTAGGAGGCTTCACCTCCAAGAGTAACAAATGCTTCAATGGTTGCTAGACTTCACCGCAAGTGCTCAAGCTATGGATTCACTCTTTGCTGTTGCAATTAGCTCTATCAAGCTTTCTCTAGCTCACACACAATATCTCTCTCAACCCAAATCCAAAGATATTGATAGAATCAATCAACTCTCACAAAGAGAGGTTTGGGGAGAGCTTGCTGGTGCTTGGGAAGGCTCTAGGCGTGCAAGGAAGGCAAGGGAACCAGCAGCCCTCAAAGGAGAGGGCCAAGGGGTATAAATACCCCAAACTCCCAAACTAGCCGTTATAGCCGTTGGAAACCGGTCAGACCGGTTTCCCAAACCGGTCAGACCGGTTTCCTGCAGAAACACACAAATATGTATATGACCCTCTCTACGAGTTCTAGCACAAACCAAACTTGTTTTGTAGCTCCTGTAGGTGATTTCTAGCAAGTTCACAAAGTCCCACAAACACGGTAGCTCACCGGCGACGCCTAGCCGTCTAGGAGGCTTCACCTCCAAGAGTAACAAATGCTTCAATGGTTGCTAGACTTCACCGCAAGTGCTCAAGCTATGGATTCACTCTTTGCTGTTGCAATTAGCTCTAGCAAGCTTTCTCTAGCTCACTCACAAGATCTCTCTCAACCCAAATCCAAAGATATTGATAGAATCAATCAACTCTCACAAAGAGAGGTTTGGGGAGAGCTTGCTGGTGCTTGGGAAGGCTTTGGACGACCAAGAGAGGCAAATGAACCAGCAGCCCTCAAAGGAGAGGGCCAAGGGGTATAAATACCCCAAACTCCCAAACTAGCCGTTATAGCCGTTGGAAACCGGTCAGACCGGTTTCCCAAACCGGTCAGACCGGTTTTCAAAGGAAACTAGCCGTTAGGGCTGTCAGAGGCCAAACCGGTCAGACCGGTTTGGGGTCTGACAGCACACTAACCCCAAACACTACACTCTCAAGGCTATCTCACAAGGGTTGATCTATTGAGCACTTTGGTGTGTTGTAAAACAACTAATGTTGCATCCCTCTTGATAGTACGACATTCCTATACTCAAGAAAATAAATAACAAATGAATCTTGCACTTGAGCTTCAACTTCTTGATTATTGCCATACTTGATCATTCTCAACTTGAGGGCTCACAACACTTCTTCATAGCTGAGCAAATCCAATCTTGAGCTAGGCTTAGAATTTCCAAGTGTATGGACCAATTCATAAGCCATTCCAATATGTGATCAATAAAGAATTAGACGCATTGCATAGCTTCACTCGTAAGGCTTGATTAGTGCATAGAGATTAAACCATGATGCTAGTCTTCACCCTAGCAAAGTCCCTCGGCTAAAAGACCAACTTGCCCTTCTCTTTGCTTGGTACCTGGACACTCCCATCTAGCTTAACTCTTTCACCATATCTAGCCACTTGAGATCCACTTTGTATTGCATCATCACTAAATCCACATTGAAATCCATTGCTTCAATTGATCTTGAAATATCTTCAATATTGTCTTGTATGTTGTCTTTGATAGATTACTTGTCCATAAGCTTTCATGCACTTGAGACCATATAATATCCATATAATCATGTCACAATTTCTCTAGCAAGCTTTCTCTAGCTCACTCACAAGATCTCTCTCAACCCAAATCCAAAGATATTGATAGAATCAATCAACTCTCACAAAGAGAGGTTTGGGGAGAGCTTGCTGGTGCTTGGGAAGGCTCTAGGCGTGCAAGGAAGGCAAGGGAACCAGCAGCCCTCAAAGGAGAGGGCCAAGGGGTATAAATACCCCAAACTCCCAAACTAGCCGTTATAGCCGTTGGAAACCGGTCAGACCGGTTTCCCAAACCGGTCAGACCGGTTTGGGTCCTGACAGCACACAGTCCCAAACACTACACTCTCAGGGCTATCTCACAAGGGTTGATCTATTGAGCACTTTTTGGTGTTGTCAATCAACTAATGTTGCATCCCTCTTGATAGTACGGCATTCCTATACTCAAGAAATTAAATAGCAAATAAATCTTCCTCTTGAGCTTCTAAGTCTTCGATGATGCCATACATGATTATTCTCACTTTGAGGGCTTCAACATTCTTTTCTTGCTTGAGCAAATCCAATCTTGAGCTAGGCTTAGAATTTCCACGTGTATGGACCAATTCTTAAGCCCTTCCAGTATATGATCAATAAAGAATTAGACGCATTGCATAGCTTCACTCGTAAGGCTTGATTAGTGCATAGAGATTAAACCATGATGCTAGTCTTCACCCTAGCAAAGTCCCTCGGCTACAAGACCAACTTGCCCTTCTCTTTGCTTGGTACCTGGACACTGTCATCTAGCTCAATCCCTTTCACCATATCTAGCCACAATGAGATCCACTTTGTATTGCATCATCATGTATACCATATTGAAATCTATTGCTTCAATTTTCTTGAAATATCTTCAATTAAATTGTCCCATTAATCTTTGACAAGTATCTTCTAGGTGAGACCAACTAATCATGCATAAGCTTTTGTCTCTTTTGTCACTTTTTCTCACTTGTCACTATTCATCTTTTGCTATCATGGGATTACCATCACTTGTTTGCTTTTATGTTCTTTGTACCAACAATGAGCTCTCATTCTTCAACAAATATGTCTCATGAATGTCCATAAGAATAAAACCCTGTTCATATTCTAAATCAAACAAGTTAAATACAAATCATGTTGTCATCCAAAATCACCAAAACAATTAAGTGCCTAGATGCACTTTCACGCGCCGCTGCACACAACGCAAGCAACGCACCCGGCTCCTATTTAAGGCCAGTCTCAGTGGAGGTTTCATAGGAGTTTCATGACATTTAATGTGCTGATGTGGCAGAGGAAAGAGAGTGGATAGTTTCATGAGATGTGAGATGAGTTTCATCACCATGAAACTCATCTGGCACAGTTACCTAGTTTCTGGTCTAGGTAAATGTGCGATGAAACGCTGCACTGAGACTCGCCTAAGCTCGCCACCGCCCTCCCTGCCCCACCCATCATCTCGTCTCGGCGTCTCGCCCTCGCTTCATCAAACCAAGAAATCACCTGAGCAGAAGCAAGCAACGATCCATCAGCATTTTTTGTCCGGTCGCACCATCGCCATCCGATCCGATACGCGCAGCGCAAGAATGGCAGCAGGGAAGGCGGCGATGAAGAAGCCGTCGTTCGGGACGCGGGCGTGGCGCCTGCTGCGCCTGGCGGTGCTGGCGCGCCGGGGCGGCGCCGCGCACAGCCTGCGCCTGCTCCGGACGCTCCGAGTTGATCCTTGGTTACTAGTGTAGTGGTGGTTGGCAGTTGAGAATTTCAGCTTTGGTTCATCGGAACATATATACATGCGCAGCACCTGTATACAGATCGAACTACAGTATTACTACATACAGAATACATTTTCCCCCCATTGAATCCGCGTCTGAGTTGGTTTATTTCGTTGTTAGCTGCACGTTGGTATGGACATTTGATTAGGCGGGCACTAGATTGCTTGATTGATTCCAGGCCGGGATCAATCAATGCTTTTCTGGTTGTACAGGTGCTCATGCTTCGCATGGCTGAATGACGCGTCCTCGGATCCGTGCTCTCAGTTTAGTTAGTTAGTGTGGGGATATTTAAATACGTTAAATGTACACCTGAACCATGATCATTTGCTAATGACGATGGGACTGTATAGTACGTGTACGCGTTCTTCGTTTCAATATATAAGCCGTGTGCGCCCGTCCTTCCCGTACATGTAAGACTACACTGCTGCATCAATCTTCATTTGCTATGCATATAGTATGCAAACGTATAGAACAAAGTTCGTCAGAAAAAAAAACGGGGAGAAAAGGGGAAAGGAAGAGAGACACAGAGTCCTTGCTGTCCAAATATTCATATGGCGGTTGCTGATTCAGTTCAGGTGTTTTCATGTGGCCCCCCTGCCTATCGCGGTCCTATGTATCATGCCTGCCGCGTGACTCATGACAGAGTGGATCGTGGCAAGTAGCAAGCCTGCCACGCCCGACGTGCTGGCAGTGGCAGGAGCAGGACGCAACAACACATGCAGGGTTCTCGTGCACGGTGTGAAATGAGCGGCACAACCTTTACAGCAAACTGGTGGTTTACGCGCAGTATATGCACACATGACACGAGTAGTCAGATGTAGGAGCTCAGACTTGCCTTCGGCGTCCTCACTGTGAAGTTGCAAAAGCTTTCACTTCTTTCGAACTGATGATACGGTGGTTGGGCTTTCTATGGGATTGTGTATGGGTAAATGGGCTCGCCTCTCTATCTACCCTCTTTCTAGTTTAGTTTCTTTGGGTGTGGAAATATTTTTTCACCCCTTTTAACCAATAATTAAGGGTATTAAATAAAGTCAGTTTATAAAACTAACTTTACAATATTGGACTATTTCGCGAGACCTATGTAATAAGGCTTTTGACCGCACAGTTAAAGAATGGTTACTGTAGCATTACTGTAGCAAAACATAGACAAATTAGGCTCATTAGATTCGTCGTGCAAAGTTGCACTCATTCCTAAATGGGTTTTGCAAATAGACTTCATTTAGTACTCCATGCATGCAAGATTCCTTTTGAAAAAAATTTCCTCCGGGGAAAGAAACACAGTCGAGATAAAAGTATTGATAAAAACGATAAAAGGTAGATTTGATAGATTCGATTGGGGATATCTCGATCGGCCTTTTAGCCTTTATATTTATAGACAGGGGAAGTCTTACCCCTCATGAGTCGGTTACAATATGGGATAAAACTTAGAATCCTAAACATACTCGAATTACATCATAAAAACCGGTCTGACCGGTTTGCACAGCCGTGCCAATTTTAGTTGTCAACAGCATGCCGTGTAAATAATCTCGAAGATAAAATAAACTAGAATAAATGTCAAAAAAACATCATTGGGTATCCACTTGCATCCCTACGCGGGCGCAACGTCGTCGGTCCGGAGGTACGTACGTGTGCGGTAAGAAGATGGCCCGCGCCGTGCTCTTTGGATGGTCAATAGCAAGGCAAAAACAGCAACGAATTGCAACGCCATCGGTCTTCCGGCCGGACCGTTGCGGACTTCACGTGGCGTGTTTCTCGAACGAGCGCGACCGTATTTGGCATGGCAAAAATGTTTGTTGCGTGAACCCTTGTTTAGAAGTTTGGTCAAGTATGGGCCGACTTCACGGTGGCTTTCGGCCTGGGGGGATGGGATTCGTGTCATGGGCCTGGTGACCCAACCAACCAAAGGCTTTCAACTTGGGCTCGATGCATGTGTAATTTTGGGCCCATATAGAAAACGGGCTCAGGCCATGCCGAGAGTAAGAGAAAAAGGAGAAGCTTAGTACTTACATGGGCAGGAAAAAACGAAATGGACCAATAGACTTTAGTACCCGGTATTTTGGTCCAGTTTATGGTGTGGGCTAACATGCATGCTTGAAGGCCTCGTTCCAATTTTCAAAGTTGGCCTGTAAGGCTGTAACCCAGGCCCAGACTGCCACAGTCGTACTGTCCGATCCCACTGACTGAACACCCCAGAGTGGCCCTGCGGCGGCAGCACATGTTGTGTTGGACTAGGAATACAAAGACCGACTGACACGTACCTAGAAACAGTAATTCCATTCTTACATTACATTACATCTAGATTCCGAAACGATCAATCCTTCGTACCACGAGATAGTAGTATCAGTTGCATTTAGCTACGAATTCCACCACAAAATTTCTGTAACAAGATAAGAACAAATTGAAAACATGGAGTATCAACACTTCCAGATCATCCGGACACGTGCAGGAGTGGGCAGCAGCCTGCCACAGGCTGCAGCTCGCCTCCCTCCTCCTCGATCCAGCACGCGCTGACGCCGCCGTACGCCCCGCCATGCCCGCAGCTGCTCGCGCTCGTGGTAGGGCCGTGCGAATTCCAGCGCCCCACGGGGAAAAGACACGCACAGTCTCATCGGTATCCCAGCGCCCGGTGACCAGTGTGGTAGGTCGCCACCACGCGCGCTGCTGCAGATCCCGCCCATGCGCGCGCGCCCCGCGAGGACCACGCCACGACCACGCACGCAGGCGAGGCGAGCCGCACCACCGGCCCGGCGCAATAATGCAGCGTCGTCCCAGAGCCCGACCGGCGCTGCGCACGAGCGCAGCAGGCTGAGCGCGCGCTCCAGACAGGCTCACGGCGGCGGGCCGGGGCGCCTCCTTCCTTGCTCGGACTGCGGGCTGCCTCTGCCCTAGCTCACGGCATGTAGAGGCGGCTGCCGCACTTGCACCGCCACGCCTCGGGGTAGTACTCCGTGGTCACCGGCACGCCCGGCGGCACGGCGACGTGCACCGGGTAGCACGGGCTGCACTCGCCGCACTTGGACGTGCACCGCGGCGGGTACGACCCCGGACCCTCCGCCAGCATCCACCGCCGCCGCCATTGCCACTGCCATTGCCCGCCGCCAGCAGTAGAGCGCCCCTGCAAACGAGAGCAGCAAGAAGAATGAATGATCAACCGTCGTCGCTCCATCAGTGCTGGGCTCACTCATCACTCATCCACACGTAGTACTGCGTATCTGTCGGTAGTTAGCTAAGGTCGCTGTCGTACGCGGTGTTGCGTCGATGCATGGATCGACGGATCGGCAGCGACGTATGGTCAAAAGGCCATTGGGCCCCCGCGGCGTTGAAGGGCTGTCGGACGGGGGAGCCGTGAGCTGGCGTGGCCGTACGTGCCTGTGCCTGTGCGCGCTAGTGCGTGCAGCAGTGTGCACCGGCAATGGCGGAGCAGGGTGCGGTTGCTCTGTCACACTGTGTGGGCTTTGGTTTGTGATGGGCTCTGACCGATGGCATGGCGCATCATCTCGATGAATGCGAGGGGGAGCGGAGAAGTGTATGAGCACGAGAACAGCTAATCAAGCGGTTTGATCTCTGCGCGGTCTCGCCGCCAGTAGAAGTTGATGAGAAAATTAGCTACAAAGAGGGAGATGCATACGCACCTGATTACTGCTAGTGGCTGCAGTTCGTCTCCAGGAGTCTGAAAAGAAAGAGAACACTACTGAAGTGAGTACTTAGTCAGTAATCTTCACACCTAAAGCTAAGATGCGGCAATCCAGTGCAACAAAGGTTAATCTATGGATTTTCTCAACAGGCCGGCCCCTTCAGTGCAGCCATACGCAGCAGGAGCATGAAGCAACACGCACACGGCACACATGCATATTGCAACGAAGAATGAACCTCGGCAAGAATGAGCATGGAAATGGATGATAAAAGCGATACACCAATAACTACGCGCGCAGTCGCGCAGAGCAGATCACTGGAACCAAACAAAGTTGCCGGAATGCAGCGAACATCCGCATGAGAACAGAAGAGGTCGCTTGGTTCTTTACCTGAACGGAGCAACAGCACTGTACTCCTCGCCCTGCAGCCGCTGCCGGTGCAAGCCTGCAGGGCCCGAACGCCGCTGCCGGTGCAAGCCTGCAGGGCCCGAACGCCGCACAGGCTGATGGCCACGGCGAGGCACAGCCCCGCCAGCTTTAGCATGGATCCGCCACTCCACCTCCATCTCCGCTTCCCCCGGGAGCACTCCATGGCCTCGTGCAACTCCCAGAAATGGCTCCTTTTTCAAGCCCCCCTCAAGGCCGGAGCAAACTGTAGAGTGGAGACGGAGCTCGGCAGGGCGGCAGGCGGCCAAATTTAGGAAGCGGAGATAGATGGACACGGGGGAGGGCGTGCTCCCCCCTGACTGCCCCTGCCCCTGTAAAAGACGACCCTCCCCTATCACGCTCAAAACGCCACTGTAGCCGCGTCAGATCTCAGCGCGGCTCCCCTCGGACGAGACTACCGGATGGTCAGGTTTAATACTACATCAGCCAGATCGAGGGAAGCACTGTGCACACGCATACAAAAGGGCGCGCAGGAAGGGATGCTAGGCTGCCAGCATTTGCGTACACTGACTTCAGACTCCGGTAGGGTGTATAGCCTTTGCATCGGTCCCTCTCCTCTCGCCTCACTCGTCAAGTAGTTGTGTGTGACTGCCCAGTGCCGGCTAGAGGTCGACGTCAGTCGGCCTCACCAAATACAGGCCGATGGCGAATACTCAGTCACGAGTCATCTCATCCTCAACCTCGTCTTCGTCTCCTCTCCCTACCCGAGCAAGGACGGTGGTGGAGCCATGGTGTGGAGGCGCTGCGGCATGCATGTGCACTCCAAAAGCCTGCAGTACTTGGCAGAAGTTAACACGAACACAGGGGGTCCAAGCCCAGCTAGTGGTCCAATAGAGTGATGCAGAATATGGGGGTCTGGTAATCTGGTCTCCTTTGGCTTTGGGTCAAGTGTGAGAGGAGCTGAGGGCACACATGTGCAGCCGTGTGGATTCGGTTTAGATTTGTAGGCGGCGTGCTGGGCGGATGATGTTTTGCTAGGGTTTAAGGTTGTTCGTGTGCACGCGTGGACCTGGACATGTTTTGTTTCTCAGTTAGAGCATGAGGGTTGAGCACAAAGTTTACCTACAACATCGCCAATGAGCATAGCTGATCTTGGCTGAAAGAGAACAAACCTGCCCGTTTTCTTTGGGCAAGTTCTTCAATTCCAATTCGCCACCAAAACTTGGAGCAGTCAGTCAAGGCCAGTGCAGAACAACAAAAGTGGAATGCTACTACCTGCAGGCAGCTCCATGGGGCCCTTTTTTTAGATAATGGATAATTATATTACCCGATCTTGACAAAAAAAACTACAGCCGAAATTCACAGCTCCATGGGGCCTTGGGCATGGGCAAACGACTGGCACCGGACTCTCCATTGAGGAGGAGCCGGAGCAGGCGAGGCGAGGCGAGCTCGTGCCATCGTGTGAAGGAACGCAGGGAAAGGGCAAGGTTAGTGGACTCTGCGGCCATGTTCAGGCATCCCAAGATAGCTTGTCTCCTAAAACTGTATGTATGAGCCGTCGTCCTTTTGTTACTGTGTGCTCGCAGCGGCTTTTGATCCGCAGGCTTTGCAGATTATTACAGTTTACACAGGGTCCCAGTGTGCACACACGCAGCGAGGAACGAGGAACGCAGCAGGTGCGGACCGCGTGCATGGTCCATCCATCCATACGGCCGTGCAGTTTGTGTCGGGTGAAATCAACTACTCGATCACCGTTCACGCACAAACCCAAGGTCGCACTCTGCAGTCTGCACGAGCTGCAGAACTAGGAGTAAAAAATCTTCAGTTTACAACGACCAGAACATAAACTTAGAACAGTTAGAATTGGTGAAAATCTATATGTTAGAACATTTCTTAGAAGGAAAAAAAAACGTCTCGGCGTCACATAGCTCCGTATCACTAGCAAAGTTTATGTACCATCACGGTGCCCTCCAACGTCCTACCGCCTCAGCCTTGCCTCTGTGACCACCATTTGCCATCTAGTTCGGCTTCATCTAACACCATGAAATCGCTCGTCCTATGTACAGTAAGTGTGAAAAGGATCGATTCACAATTGAACAGGTACCTCTATAACTATCTGACATCCAAGTTTATGAAATGCACAACCATAGCATAAAGCCATAAACACAGAACTTAGACGCCGAAAACTGCTTAGCAATAGCAGCAGCTGAGAACCACGGTTCGCGCTTACGATTCTCGTGGCCAGTCAGTCCTACGAGCGCCCAATTGGCAGGGCATCATCTGGCAACCAGTGCTCTCCGGTTGAATTAGGCGCCGGTGGCCTTGTCCTGGCGCGCGTCGTTATTCCTCCTGTTTCCCGATCCCCATGATCCGATCGCTGTTCGCCCCGCCAACGACCTGTCACGCTCCCTCGCGGCGTGCCAGGACGCCGCACCGTCCCGTCGAGGAACAGCATCGACGAGGGCAGCGACGCCTGGTCTGGTCGGCCCCGAGCTGAGCTGAGCTGAGCTGAGCAGGCGTCGCCGGCGAGATCTGGAATCGCCCGGCGACAAGTCCGTGTCCGTGTGCGCGCGCTCGGGCATTGACCCGTCCACTCGCGCCGAACGCGAGGCCACCGTACCAGGAGGACGGGGCGGCAGCCGGCACGCCAGGCGCCGATGCCACTGGCCGGCCACCGTACCCGCGCGCCGCGCCGCGGCGGGTACATCCGAGAGTAGACGGGACCACAGGTTGCGTCGAATCGGCCATCGGACTTGTTGATACGCACGCACCTCCGGTCATTTCCGGGAGATGTGAAGGCGTCGACTTGCTTCGACAGAGCTTTCGGCATGGGCCTGTAGCCATGTGGCGCAACAGTGGCGTCCTGACGGGGGCGACACGTACGTACGCACGGCGCGGCTTTGCTACTGGTACTCTCTCCGTCTTATAATATTAGCATTACAACCATTCAAACTCAAGAAACAACAGAACTGTTAAAAGACCTTTATATCCCTCATTTTACACTATCCATCAACTCTCACCTACCCTACCAACCCATTTAATTTTATCTTATCTGTAGAAATGTTTACATTTTGGCAAAAAATTTAAACCCTACGAATGCTTACATACTGGGACGGAGGGAGTAGCTGCGTCCTCGTGTCTCACCGCCGCGGCAAACCAAAAAAAAAAGAGTGACGTCACGCAGCGACTAGACGAGTAAAGAGAGTGCAGCGGTGTTTATATTTCTACGGGGAAGACCATTTTTGTTCCGCACGTGTAACGAGAGGTAGACATGGAGTACTACTATGGCAGTATGCGGTAGCCGGTACGTGTACGTAGTACGTATCGTGCCTGCACGTTAAAGCCCGCCATGGACCTGTCGGTCGATGATCTCTCGGCCGCGCCCAGCAGCAGTCGATGTCGCCCATGTAACGCAGCGCACGTGTATCGGTTTCGGTCCGTTGAACGTCAAGCGCGAGGAGCATGGACGGACGTCGATGGCGCTAGGGCGGGTGTACAAGCTACTCCAGGGCGCCGGTCGGAAGGAGCAGATCTTCCACCAGAGAGTGGCCTCACAAATCACAACACATGCATGGTAGGGACTACCCCGTTGGAGATTTCCGGCGCGTAACGATCAATCTGTTCGTACGATAATTGCTAGCCACAAACGAGAATATTTGGTACTTTGCTTGCTAGATTACTTGCTAAGGCCTTGTTTAGTTCCCAAAGTTCTCAAAAAGCAACTCCCAAATTCACTATGCAAAAAGAAGATTCCTCATCACATCAAAATGTCATAACATGCATGGAGTATTAAATATAGATGAAATCAAAAACTAATTACACAGTTTTGTTCTACTATACGAGATGAACATTTTGAGCCTAATTAATTAAATTTTGGATAATTTTTCACACATACAAACGAAAATGCTACAGTGACGCAATGATTACGAAGTGACATCTACCTCTCAAATTCACCCTCCCAATTTTGCATCTAAACAAGGCCTAAGCCGGGCTCTCTTCAAAGTCCAAACTCCAAAGTTGTCTGATCATTGCCATTCCTGTACACAATGACTGAATTCGTAATTTCGTAGCCCGCCAATGCGATTGCTGTAGAATGGGCATTTGGGCTGAATCGGGTTCTCGTACACTAGTAGCAGGCATCGCCACGAAATTTTTTTTAGAATCGGCCTTTGGGCTATTGGTAGGCCGTCAAGCCACATAGGCCTTGAAGACTTGTTTCGAAAATATCATAATCTCCTTCTCCTAGGTGCGTTGTTCAAAATTCTGATAGGTAATTCTGTATCTGTTGGGGTATCTAGTTCTCAAATATTGAATCAAACTCTTCAATCCACTTATTTACGTCTATTGCCAAAGAGAAGCTCATGCCATTGTAAATGCATTATAGCGTTCTCAATAAAATTATAACTGTCAGTGTTAAACCACGCGTGACAATGGTTATAGTTTTAGGACAGGTCCTCAGTTCTGTCACTCAACCTAATCATGAAAATACAATAATTATCATGAAAATACAATAATTTTATGCGCACTCGTGCAAGATCGACAAATCAAGGGGAGCCCTGAGGAGTCATCATCTTTTCAGTTTTTTTTTCTCTATACTGGTCTTCCTTCCACTACTCTCTCCTTTTGCCCTCTTTTTGTTCTCTCCTCAATTCCCCTTTCCCACCTTTTGCTATCGTGCTCCAGAGCATAAAGGCATGTCCAACGGGACATGCTAACTGGTAGTCTCAGTATCCATGCATGCTCTGAAGCTCCATCAGGGATTAGGACTACGACAAAACACGGACGTCGTCCTGGGTTGAAAGGTCAATAGCATGAGAACTTGTGTGTTTGTGTGGCTAGTAACTTTTTTTCCTGAAACCAACACCTTTTTTCCTTCGCGTTGGGCCTACCTCTAAGGGGCTTGAGGTTATGTTGTCCAAGCCTCCTTCTATGTTCTTCACAATTCAATAATTACCTAACAAAATAGCACTTAGCAATTTTTTCCCCTTTACCTACTCCTTGAAGCCACCTGCATATTTTTCCTGCTTTTATATAAGAAATAAGCCAGTAACCAGTAACATTCAACATTACGACGATGGTATCACCGGCGGAGCTACATGTCAGTAAATCTGGACCATGGCCCGCCTGGGCCCAATACATATTTGAGTGATTCAACAACCCTGTTAACTGAAGGCCCAAATAATAAACATGATAGCTCATGCTCGGCAAGAAGAACAACACTTTTTTTCATATGAGCAGGAGAACAACCAGTTTAAGAACCACGTCAGTGCACACCCAAGGCCTAACGGCCGTCCTGTGGACGCCGCGCCGCTCAGAACTCTACACTTGAGAGAGTTGAGGTTAGTATTTTAGACTTTTTTAAAAAAAACAGCCTCCATCCATCAAATGCTCTAAGCTTCGCATCGTTGGCTCTCTCGCTTCGCACTCTCCGGTTGCTACGCTCTGGTATGCGGTTTTGTTCCCTGCTTCCGATATAGGCTCTGCATATTCAACTACTTTATGAAAAATTAATATGATTTGCTAATTTCTTATCCTTGCTTTGCTTGATGAGCTGGATAGCCAATGAATTGTGTGGTGTTGGTGTAGGATAGTGGGAGTGCATGGATGGTGTTCCTCGAATTGTTTGTAGAGTTGCACTTCTTTTTTATGGTATTCCCATGAACAGTCAAACCTGGGTATCCCAATGCATTATAGAAAACTCAGCAATACAGGTTGGAAAATGATAGAGGAAAAATTCGAGAGGAAACTTTCTAGTTGGAAGGGTAAACATATGTCGGTAGGGGGGAGACTAGTTTTAATTAACTCAGTCCTAGCTAGCCTTGCAGTGTTTATGCTTTCCTTCTTTGAAATACCAAAAGGGGTTCTGGAGAAACTAGATTACTATAGGTCTCGGTTCTTTTGGCAATCTGATGAACACAAAAGGAAATACAGATTAGCTAAATGGAACATCCTTTGCCAACCGAAAGAAATGGAGGGGTTAGGAATTAAAAACCTAGAAGTCCAGAACCAATGTCTTTTAAGTAAATGGTTGTTTAATTTGATTAATAGTGATGGTTTGTGGCAGCGAATGTTGAGAAATAAATATCTACGCAATCAAACTATTACACAAGTAGAGAGGAAACCAGGGGACTCTCATTTTTGGATGGGTGAAAGTTAAAAGTACCTTTACTAATTTTGGCACCTTCCAGCTCAATGATGGGAGTCAGATTCGGTTCTGGGAGGACAAATGGTTGGAAAATTTTACTTTAAAACAACAATACACATCCTTATATAATATTACTAGGAAGAAGAGTGACACAGTAGCCAAGGTTTTTTCTAGGATCCCTCTCAATGTGTCTTCTAGAAGGGCATTGGTAGGACAAGATCTAAATCTTTGGCATAATCTTGTTAGTAGAATTAGTCATATTCAATTGAATGACAGTAATGATACTTTTCGATGGTCACTCACTCAGTCTGGTTTATTCTCTGTTAAATCAATGTACATGGCCCTCATCACAAATGGCAATGTCCAACAACATTCCAGAATATGGCAACTCAGGATACCACTGAAGATAAAAAATTTTATGTGGTACCTAAAGAAAGGTGTAATATTGACAAAAGATAACTTAGCAAAGAGGAACTGGAATGGTAGTAAAACTTGTTCCTTCTATACCAGGGAGGAAACTATTAAACATCTATTTTTTGATTGTCATATGGCAAAATTTTTATGGCGAGTTGTTCAGATTGCTTTTAACATCCAAACACCTCATAGTTTAAGTTTTATGTTTAATAATTGGCTTGTAGGTTTCAGTGGAAAGTTAAAACGCAAGCTGTTACTTGGTGCATCTGCTTTATGTTGGGCACTATGGCTTAGCAGGAACGATGTGGTTTTTGACAAAACTCCTATGAAAACTTACTTGCAGGTACTGTTCAGAGGGACGCACTGGTTTCGATTCTGGGCGCAGCTGTATCGGCATGAACAGGATCGACAAGTAATAATAGGCGCATGTCAGGCATTAGAGGCCTTGGCAATACAGATCTTTGCTCACCATGGATGGAGATTTAGTAATAGGATTAATGCTTAAGTCTCTCATCGAACTATGTGGTGTTTATTTGTTTTGCGAGTGTGGTTGCAGAAGGAATGCTGCTATTGTAAACTTAGGCTGTAGTTATTAATTGGTCAAGGCCCGATGTTATATCCATTATTAAAAAATGAACAGTCAAACCGACTACGTATTTACTATAGCAACCGGTCCCCCCTTGGGTTGATTCCTGCTCCGCCACTTCATGGTATAAAAGACATGACGCGGATGACATCGCAAAAGAGAGCGGGGGCTTCTATGTGACTTTCGTGCACCAGTTAATTAACATGGCTTAGAGACCGAACATAGCCCAACAATGGGCTACATAAGCTAAAAAGTAGTCACCGCCCCACCGTGGAAAGAACAAAATAAGTTTGTGCCCCGTTGCTTACTTTTTTCGTCTTCGTTCCGTTAAATCGAATGTTTGGCGCAAAAGTACCCTTTTGGCTTTTTTCATTTATTTATTTCTTACTTATCACTATCTAAATATATATTTACATGAGGTACGTTGTAGCAGTCAACATTAAAAACAACAGTTAAACATTTTGATTATACAATTTTAACATTCTTCACGTAAAAAATAAATTAACATGCTCAAAGTGTTAAACTAATGCAGTCAATATTTTCATATACTAGGTTTAATATTTTCTCAAACTTAATTCAATAATTCGGATAAACTGGATCAACAATTTGTGTGGGAATTTTGAAGCAATAAGTTCAAGATGTTGATATAATTATTTAAAATGTTGAAATAGTATATCAAAAATGTTGATTCTAAAAGATACATATATAAAAAATATACTCATATCAGATCTTATTTTGTTGTATTATTTCCAAATAACATGGTTGTTCGAATGGATTTAAAAAATTAACTTAGAAAAAAATCGCATTTAAAGGTTAAACTCAAATTAGATTCTCGTCTGCGACTTCAACTAGACTGATGACGCCATACATCTTTCGCCAGCTCTCACCCACGCACTGCTAACCTGCTTCGGATCCGAATAAATATGGAATTCCGACCATTGCCGAATCTTCAACTGTGAAAGCCAGGTGGGGGAAAAAACTTTTCGAAGGCATGAAGGTTTCCCGCGTGAGAGCACACCGGTCGAAACGGCCCAAAAATAACTTCGTTCCGAACCAACCCGGCGTGTTGGGTTTTCAATTTGCACAGCTTGCAGGCCGGCCCGTTCAGTCCATTCTCCCCGACGGCCTGGAGAACTTGTCCACGCCGCCGGAGGAGCTGACTGCCGTTCGTTCTCCCTTGCATGCGCGCACCGGCACGTCTTTCTTCGTCGGCTACCAGACCAGAGGAGACGCACACGCCCCGGCGGCCCGGCTGCTCGCGGCAACTTGCGGCCGCATGACGACGGCGGGACGGAACGCAGAGCTGCGGCCCGCGTAACTGGCGACGCAGAGTTGCATTGAACGGAGGTGCTACCACCTACCATGCATCCCCCGTCCGTCAGCTTGCCGGCCGTTGGCAGCTGCGTCCAGACACCGCCGGCACCGCACTGCGCGCGCCTTCTCGGAACGCCGAACGCGCACCGTTCGTTCGCATAGTGAGTGACAGGAGGGCGGACGCAAGTTGAAGCGGGCGGTTGCAATGCGGGCGGATGCATCACCCTGCTCTGCTCTGGGCCCGGCGGTCGTCAACGTCACCAGGGTGTCCTCTGGCCGCAGCCGCAGGAGAGCGAAGCCCATCCAGCTGAACGGCAACGGCATGCATTGCTCCGGGGACGTTGCTGTCGTAGCTAGCTCTAGCTGGATCCCATCATTTGCTTTTATTCCCGTTCCTTTTGCAGCAGCTGCCGGCCGGACTGCACGCCCGATCGAGCTTTTAGCCTGCGACCGGGGCAACGCGTCTGGGTCCGGCCGGGGCATGTGCGCTGCCACGGTCAATACGAAACGGGCGGTTCTCGTGCCGTTTCCGTTGCCCGTGGAGTTCGGATTAGTTATTGCCAGGTCGCACGCCTCGCCCCGTGGCGCGTACCTTCTTTTTTTTTGCTGGCAAAATGTGGCAGCCGTGGCACGAGGCACGACGTGCACGTCCATGCGGCACATGCATGGGCGTCGTACGCGCGTGCGGCCGTGCGGGGCCGTTCTTGGCTGTAGAATTAGCATTGGGCTTTTACAGCTGCCGCCGGTGCTCACGCGAGATTCTCACCCTAGGCAAATCTTACCGCGGGCGTTGATTGTGGGGGATGTGGACACCGACACACCTGATGACATCTACTGTATATAAATCAAGCCGACAGGCGGTCGTTTTGCGGTGTTTACTCCAATGTCACCTGGATGTCGTCCCCGCGGCCTGGCCTGACACCAAAATGCGCCATCAATCGTGTCTCGCTGCGGGCCGCGCTCGGTCACTCCTCTTACATGGCTGGCGCTGGTGCTTTTGGCGGACACGGACCTCCAACGTGGTGCATGCGAGGTTGGTGGCACGTCGCCGGCCGGCCGGCGGTATGCTCCGATAGTACATGTTTGCTTGTTTTTCCGTTCCGCCCCCTTCGGCCTCATCCAGCAGCCCGGACCCAAACCTAGTAGATTTCTTTAGTTTGTGGGGGTGGTCTAGCTACAAAAGCAACCCGAGGACGGAGGCGAGGACTGTCGTTGGCCTCTCGCGATCGGCTATTTTGGACCGGACCCAAGTGGCCCCTTTCTTAACTCCAGCGCCATTTATAGGCCTACCAGGGACAGCAGACCTAATCCCCTCCTCCGCTCCTCCAAGCTCAGCTCCCGGCTTGTTCTTCTCTCTTGCTCTCCTGTGTCCCTGTCCTACGCCGAACCATATGCCATTTGGAAAGGACACATGCGTTCCGGAGGGCGCCAAGTTAACCGATTTAATCAGTAACCAACTTGGACCTTCTGGATGTATGTGGTATATCGGTGATGTGATCGAGCTGTGTCTTTGTTCGGCTAGCACTAGCAATTTGCTGAGGTAACGTGCCAACTGCACTGGCGGAATTACTTTTCAAAAAAAAAAAGAGCACTGGCGGAACTACTCTAGAGAACGTAGACCGGTTGGTCTGGTCTCGCTAATCCGGGCCCGCTTCAATGGGGTAGGTTATCCATTTGTCCTCGCTCCACATTTGAAAATTTTGACGTTTCCAAAAAAAATAAACGCATATGAAATATTTGCACCAGCTAGCTGGAACAGTGCGATAGAGTCTGCTACTGCTGCTACCTGTGATTTTCTATTTTGTGTTGAGAGAAGTCTCTGGGACTGCTGAATTCGCTGTAACTTCGTCAGTTGTTACGCAAGGACAGATTGAGAACAGAGAGGCATAATAGATCCACCTGTCAGTGACTCAACTGCAGGTGCAGTACTACAGAGGAACCACTTCCCATAATAGGCCCCTCCCTTTCATTCTATCCGTCCCAACGTAACGTCGTAGCCTAGTACCTGTTCCTCGAAAAAACGTAACCTAGTACCACCAAGACTCGATACCAGAGCAGCAGAGCACGACTCCACACTCATTGCTCGGTACGCTAGTCCCATGGTTCGCCGCAGGGGAGAGGGGACAAGCACATGGCTTTCCATGCCGAGACGAAATGGTCTCCACCTCCACGTCGTACCCACACCCTCTACCGAACCACTAGCTAGCCTTGAGGACCAGGACCAGGGGAGCGCATCAAAATCCGGCGCGACGGGAGCCCGATGCGCGCGGCGTGGGGCCTCGATCGGCTGCCCGGTCCGAATTCCTCCTCCCGTTTCCATCCCGTGGCGGTGGGCCCACACATCAGTGGGGGAGTCTCTAGACTCACCGCCCGTGGGCGGGGGTCTAGTCGCGTTCGCGTCGCGTGGCCACTCGCCCACTCGAAGGTCGAAGCAGATCGCCAATTGCCAAACCAAACCGAACGAAACCAGAGGCGGAGAGCTTATCGGTCCAGCTCGGACTGGCAGTGGCAGCGGCCTTTAATGGCGCGAGGGGGCCCGCCGACGCTGACACCGCCCGGCCCGGACCGGATGACAAAAACACGGGCCGGGGGCCCAGCGCACGCGGCGCGCCAATTTGCGTTGCGTTTGCTCGCCCGGGAACCTGATACGTCAGCCAGGTCTGCCTCAGTCCTCACCCCTGCCGCCGCGGGCCGGCACTTTTGAAGCTTAACGGCTCCACGGCAGCACCGCCGGCCGGGCCCTCCGCCCGCTCCCGTTTACTCGCCGGCCGGTCGTCGCGATGGCGTCGTGTCGTCTCGCTGCCGCTCCGGTGCTCACCGGCAGCTCGCGTCTAAGCACCGCCGGAATGTTTGCTTCCAGCGCTGTTGCGTGTTGCCATCGCAACCACTACTACTCCGGCTCCGGTCCGGGCGCTGCGGATAAAGAGAACAACGTACGTCTTCGTCGGGTCAGCCTCTTTTCTGTTTGAGTAGGGTACAGTACAGGTACATGCACGCATGCCCCAGCCGTCTCCTCTCCAATCGCGCGCTCTACCTAAAAGGCGTATCCATGACACCCTGGCGATTGATACGGCCTTGGCTACAGTACGCGTCGTGCGAGCCTTCATGCACCGACGTCCGACGAGTCCCCAGTTATTCTCCCGTCCATACATCTGTCCTCTCTCGCAGGCATCAGAAGTTGTTTTTTTTGGGGAGAAGAAGTTGTTTCTTGGTAGGAGCAGCAAGCCAGCAAGCACGTTCTTAACAAGCCTTCTTTCATGGCTGAATTCCGTTCACCAGAAAGGAAGAGGGAAAACTATAGGTGAGCATTTAACAATTCACTCTGATTTTGATTTAGTACTAGATATTTTTGATCAAAGGTTCTATGCGTCAGGAATCTTGATCGATGGATGGTTATTACGCGCTGACGCTTTATAAGATCGAGATATTGTTCCCTTTGTTTTTTTATTTAAATGTGGATGCTGCTACAATCCAACCTTTATCCGGTGCTGTCTAATTGATGACAGTGTGCAAGTACCTCTATAAGTACCGATCGAAAAAAAAGGTAGTAGTACAAAAATAAGTTGTTATGGCATCTTAAAGATGAAGGGATGCATGCATGCGCACTGTCATGATTAGGTGCCTAATTGGCTCTACTTATAAAACCTTGATGATAGATTAGGTGCGACATCATTGATCATACCATCTTTTTCCCGTGTCTTTGCCTTTCCTTTCAGTCTGTTCTTCCCCCCACAGACACTGATGACGTCTTTCAATATTATACCACGGAGACAGCACGTACAATCATTCGTATAGATGATGAATGAATAACACGTACTCCTACAACGTTAAAAAAAGGGGGAATAAATGTACGGTTCGACTAGGATAAGTCAATATCTGGCCTACTTAAAATATTAAGCACAGCAAAACAAAGAGGAGAGAAAACAGTGGGGGCAGAAATAACAGAATCTATTTGATAATAAATCAGTATCAATAAAATATCTAAATAGCTCGACCGACGCTTACTTCATCTCTGCCGTCCGTGAGGACATGCCCATCAGCACCAATATTAAACGATGGTGGCGTAATTTAGCTTCACCTACAGGTTTTTGAACATACTGAGTTTCCCTTTTGACAATCCTTCTGAACAAGCAGGCACAATGTTAGCCTTCCACCTTAGTGCTCAGTACTGTAGGCATCTGTGAAGTTTCATTAGGAACTTTGTTCTCTATATAAAGGGCATCCATGGAGGAAACTGGTTGGCGTTCTAGCCATGTAAAAAACCTGCTCTACAACTTTGAACCACGTTTTTTAAATCATAACACAACAACCTCCGCCGAGACCATCCTAATCCTATGTCACTGGATGAGCGAGCGTGGGTCCATATCTAGTCAGCCCAATTACCCCTGTTTAAGAATTAGGCGTCGCCTAGCAAAAGTTGGTCTGAATTCAAGCACCGGTGCCTGCAGCTATCAGTTCATGTGCAATGGCCTGTTTAAATTGACTATCCGGGGATGCCGAGTCAAACAAAGCCACTGTTTAGGTTAATGCAAAGTATTAACCCGGGCCCGTCTTCCCGCGGCACACTGCTACGTCTGCTACGTAGGCGCCGGCCGCCGTCTGGTCACCAGCCCACCACCACCCGCACCAACCACAACCAGGCGTCGTCGTGCGCGCGTGTGCGTGTGCGTGTGCGTGTGCCTGACACGCCGGCCATCACTTTCCCCGCGCGGCGCTCACAAAGTGTTCGAGGAAATGAACAAACCAGGAAGGTTAGGCGCAGTCGTCGTGGTCGTCGCGGCCTCTCCCACAGAGCCTAACGAAAAGAACGCGCACGTGAAGCGAGCCGCGGGGAGATTGGGCACGTTCCCTGCACCCGAGAGTCTGCTGGGTGATCTGATCGGCGTGGGGGCGTCTAGGGATGCAAGTATATATGATTTTGGATCATTGGGTCGATCCAAAATTTAGAAAAAATGAACTAGAGTGGCATGATTAAAAAACCCATTGGGTACCCACTTGCATCCCTAGAGGCGTCGGCGTCGCAGCTGCTGCGAGGCACAGAGCGTGGCGTGTGGCTGGCGAGACCAGTGGCGGAGCCAGGAATTGAACATAGGAGGCAATGGACAAAAAAAAGTAGAATCGATAGTTATATGAGCTTGTTTTTAGTCACATAATACCTCCGTTTCGTAATAGTTGACGTTTTCGACCAGCAAAACAAAATAACGGTAGGTTAAAATTCTTCGCCCGGGCGTCATATATAAAGATCCGGAGGTAGTAAATAATAGTAGCATGTTTCATAAGTCTCACCTAATAGAAAATTACATATCTATCATTTTAAATTTAACTCTATGACTACCAGCAAGATCGTAGGCTATAATAATATCGTCGATACTATTTGATACAATCAATTTCTTCTCGATATAAATTACCAAACATTCTCGGCCTCGGCGACAGGCAGCATTCGGCGTTCGGCAGATGCCCGCGGCAGCAGGCGTCCGGCAGACCGCAGATGGCCATGGCGGCGGGCGGTTCTCGGCGGTGTCCTGTCGATCTGTCTCCTACGAGGCCGCGTGATGAAAGACTCTCGGCGGCGTCCTGTCAATCTGCACGCGATGGAAGGCTGAAGGCACAAAGTCTATGTTCGTTTGGATTGTTTCCAGCGAGCCAACAGTGTTTTTCCCTCAGCGAAAATCAGCGCCAGCCACCAGCCACCAACCAGCCAGCAGTGTTTTTCTCTTAGAAAAACCAGCGCCAGCCACCAGCCACCAACCAAACGAACAGGGCGAAAACGAACAGCGAAATACGAGGCCAAGCGGTCATCGTGGAACGTGGATTAGCAGTCATCTCGTGGTGCGTGGGTTAGCAGTCATCGTCACATTCTTTTTTTCAGCCACCGCAAAGACTTAATTAATGGGCTGTTTGGGCTGAAATTAGTTGGGGGTATACATGGATTAGCAGACCGTTGGGCGAGACCTGACCATGTTGCGGTTTCGGCATGCTCCGTAGTTGGAGATGGCCGAACTGCGGCGGTTGCCTTGGTCCAGCCGTCCGGCCGGCCGGCCGGCGGCGCGGGTCGTGGTCGTGGCCTGTGCCAGATGGCGTCGTGCGGCCTGGAGTTCGATCGGGTCAAATGATGGTTTCTTGTTCCACATGGCACCCGTCGCCGTAACTAGAGTAGCACTGTTCGTTGCAACCGCTCGATATCTTTTCATTCTTTTGCATTCGTTCGTCTGGTCTGACTCGTTTGGATCCTTCCAAAGCTGCCTGCTCCGCATCTCTCTCTGTCTGGACTCTCTGAACACTGGAAGGGGGAAAAAGAAGGAAACCTTGCTTGCTCTGCAGAATTCTGACCGCGTCAACGGGACAAAATTATGGGACTAGTGATGCAACTCGGCAACTCCGGTAAAAAGGCCCACGAGATGAAAAAAGGGACTTCTTTTGTTTAAAACTCCGGTATTATTGGAAGGATCCCGGTGGCAGTGATCAATGTGCAAGCACGCTGTGTCAGAATTGGCGAGGATGTCACCCATCAACATCGCTCGCCCAGTCGCCTGCTCTGACCAGCACGAGTGTATTAGACGTACTAAATTCCACTCCCAAATTTACTATGTAAAAAGAAGATTCCCCATCACATCAAAATGTCATAACATGCATGGAGTACGGCGCTGGTCGCCGACTGCGCCACGCGGAGCCGGATGCGGCTGCTGCTGCAGTCGAACGAGGTCGAGGAGGAGGTCCGAGAGCTGCACCAGGAGCTCGCCACGATGCTCGACCTCCTGCCCGTCGCCGAGCTCGGCCTCGCCGAGGACGTCGTGGACCTGCTGGAGCTCGCGTCGCGCCAGTGCCGGCGGTTCGCGCCGGCGGCCGGGCCGGAGCAGGCGCTCAAGGCGAGGGTGCTGTCGCTGATACATGAAATCGAGCGGGAGATCGTGCCGGAGCGGGAGAGGCTGGAGGAGATCCTGGGCGAGGCGGGCATCAACGACGCGGCGGGCTGCAGCGACGAGATCGAGATCCTCGAGCGGGAGATCGGCGACCGCGCCTCGGAGCGGTGGACGGACGCCATGATCGCGCTCGTTGGCCTGCTCCGGTACGCCAAGTGCGTCCTGTTCAGCGCCACGCCCCGGCCTTCGGATTCCAAGCCGGACCCCGAGGTGGACGAGGAGGGGGAGCCGCCGGCGCCGCCGCCGGACTTCCGCTGCCCCATCACTCTGGACATCATGCGCGAGCCCGTCGTCGTCGCCAGCGGCCAGACCTACGACCGCGAGTCCATCGCCCGGTGGTTCGACTCCGGCAAGTCAACGTGCCCCAAGACTGTCTCTTATACACATCTCGCGGATCGCGCCGACG
>OAMR01000538.1:579549-592084 GCA_900205405.1 Echinochloa crus-galli
AAAACCTTGGGTTCAGGCATATCTTACCAGGCAAGGAAGCACCCTCCCCTGCTTCCCAGTGAAAAAGCCCAGGGATGCTGTTCCCTGTCATGGTGCACGAAGCATGCCTTTTTCCGTATTATAATCGGCGTGGCCGCGCTGTTCGGTCCGTTCTTTGCACCTTCTCCCCCACACTCCAGCCGACCGAGTTTGCTCGCGTGGAAAACAAAGGCGACGCGTCAGCAGAGACGCGCGCAGCTTGTTTATATTTATTACCACAACCGTAAAAATCACTCCCGGTGTGTGTGGACAGTCACAGTGGGGATGGCGTTAACCCGAGGTCATCTTGTGAAAAGTCCACTGCTGGAACCGTTCCGGAACAGGACAATTCGCTTATTCGCGGCTTAATTCCATGTTGAGCTGTGCACGGAAGCGATCGACATCACGGGTGATCATCGACAGAGAAATTCCAAGGGTTGACCGAGCGAAAATCATATGCAACTGATTTCTTAAAGAAAGCATCTGTAACCCGGCGTCTAGAACACTGTACTTGTTGGCTTTTCATTTTTAAACGGGTGGAAGGACATTTTCCGTTCCATTGGAAGAGTGCAAAACAAGCAAAAGTTTGTGAAAACTTGGTGGATACACTCATCAGGCGCTGAAATGGCGCTGGTTACCAGAAGAAATTACTTAAGAGGGAACAGTGACATGGAAGGAACACAACCAGAACAGCAGGAGACGAGCTGAGGAGATAAGTACGATCATTCACACCCAGAACCAACGTTCCTAGTCTGTAAACGCGTCGATCTCGTCGTCGAGTCAAAAATGTGAAACGCGTCATCTTCAGACAGTAAATATCTGAGATTTTCCCCGTCCAAAAAGAGGAGAGGGACAAACGATTTTCGGTAGGCAATTCTATCGGCATCACTGTCACTCCGAGCAATGCCCACCTGTAGCATCTTCTTTTCCCTTTTGGACTGGTCGCTGATTACAACCTTCGCCGCTGGCTAAAACCCCGGTCGGTCAGCCGCAAAGCGGGAGGCGGTGTGGCCGGACGCTGTGCGGCGCGGGCAGCGGCCACTCAAACCCGTCCGCGTCCACAGAAATGGCAACCCCCAGTTTAAAGACCCGTTGAAATCCGGCTCCGATCGTTCGCTGCCTGCCCATTTCAGTCCCTTTCGTGTTCCCGGACAGCGATCCCGGCGTCTTTCGTGTCCGTCGAAACCATCGAGCCGCTGATCCGCGGCCACGCCGCCATCCTGAAGCTTGCCGGAGGTGCAAGGCATGGCATGATGGAGCTCGATCGCCATACATGTGATGATCTGCTGCTGTTCCTTGCTGCTGACAGCATTGCGACGTGGACGGCGGGGGAGTTTGTGGAGCTTTGCTTCGCGGAGGCGCTGCCAGGATTTCAAAAGGCAGCTTGCTGGTTATGGCTACTCCCTTGCGGTCGAGCTAGCTTGCCACGCTGAGGACGACGCGTAGCACAGCACAAGTCTTCCAGATCAGCGAGCTTGCCTGTCGACCTGACCGGACAGTTAGGTACCTGAAACTGTTATGCAGTTGGAGATGCTCGGAGGGAACCTGAACTACGTGTCCAAGATTAAGTGAATGGCAATAATTTTCCGGATATCACATCGGAGAAAATGGCTCGCATAAGACAAGTTCGAAGAACAAGCGGGACCTGTGAAGGCAGACCAAGGGGCCGAACCTAGAGTGCGATTTCGGCGTGTGTAGCCAGATCGTCAATCGTGTCAGATATTCTCTTTTTTTACCACCCATGCTCGGTCCCGCCCAGCGCAAGCCTTATCGACTTATCATCTTGTTATGATTTGTGATTATCCAGAGTCCAGACGGTATGCTAAGTAGCTTTCAGTCCCTGGAGTGGTCTACATGTTGATTGTTAATTGCCAACAATCTCGGATTTGTCAACTTGCATACCTTTCGCTGATAGCGCGAGTGAACGTCGCCGTCTTATCCCCGATATATCAATACGAGCTTCTGGCTCCATTCAGAAAAAGTGCGTCTCCTGCAGTGGTATTGTATAGTTGCAGATGACAGATGATGTGTATAGTTCGTGGAATGCCACTGCGATTATGTTCTAGGATGCTCAACAGTGAAATTGGGTTTTGACTTCAAGGACATTCGGTATGTTATTCAGGTTGATTTCAAATCCGTGTCAGTTCATTTACACCAAAATCGAAACTTGCATATGCATGCCATTTGGTTGACCTTTGTTTTTGAAAGAAAATATCGTTTTGGGGTTTCTGAGTCGCTTATATCATGAAGGTTTGTCCTCCAATTGACAACCACTAGTTGTATTGTATAGTTGTAGATGACGTGCCGTGCCGTCAGTTCATTTAAACCAAAAACCAAACTTGCATCCTGCTTGCGCATGCCATTTGGTTGACCTTTGGTATTTGAAAGAAAAATCTGCTTTGGGGTTTCTGAGTGGCTTAATCATGCAGGTTTGTCCTCCAAGTGACAACCACCAGTTGTATTGTACAGTTGTAGATGACTGATGATGTGCCGTATGTGGAATGCTACTGCTCTTATATTCTTAGATGCTAATAATAGTGAAATTGAGTTTGACTTCAAGACCACTCGGCATGTTATTCAGGATAATGCATCATGAGGGGCCGGGTGGTTTACTTTTGTGGGCTTGTGCATGCCATCTGGTTTTTCTACCCTTTGGTTTCCGAACAAAAGTCATTTTCTGAGTTTCTGAGCTGCTCACATCATGCAGGTTAGGCGTCCAATATACAGCCAACAATTGTACTATTATAAATTAACATGTCTCCGTCCAGGGAAAAATAAAACCTGATTTGTCAGCCATTCGCATGCATCACTTGGTCGACAGCAAATCAAGGAGACTTGATATAAAATATACTGCAAAAAGAATTGTCCATCAACAGTGGCTAGTGGAGCAGCGGATTGGGAACACCAAATGATCATACATTATGTAAGCAGGGACTACATTATAATGTTGAATATTTCAAGAGCTACACCTCGAGGCACTCATCTGGTTTTTGCACTATATATATGCTGCTTATCATGATATAATATTACGAGTTGCTGCGGCTAGTTTGTCTGTTTAATTGGACAAAGGAAAACGAAACCAATAAGACACTGTCAAACCTTTCAGAAAAGACATTGTGAAAAGAATAAAACTGAACAAATATATGGAAAGGTCTTTTTCTTCATCGCAACCATCACAACTATGGCAACTCGGTATTGTTACTTATCACCATCAACATTAGTGAAAGAGAGGAAAAACAGAGACCAAAATAAAACATCAGAGGGGCCGAGCTTTTAAAGACCGCAGCAGTTGTCCATCCGATAAACGGATCAAGACAGGCAATTGAGAAACATCAGAGGGGCCACGTCTCGGGCCTGATTGTGGTCTGCTTATGGCTGCAATCCTCGATGCAATCACATATGATTCCGATCATGTCTTTCGTTTTTCGGATGCCGAAGAAAGAGGATGCGATGAGGCACAAGGGCCATGCGATAGTACGCGGAAGGGCCATGCGATAGTGCGGGGGCCCAATATGATCACTACGCGTATTGTGTGGTGTAACACTAGTAAGCCCAGCAGATAATTTGCACGGACCAGAAGGGTGACTATGTTTTGGCCCATTGGGCTTTCAGCAGTGCAGGGAATACTGCAATGCTAGTACTGTGTACACGAGTGAGTTGTAATTTCGTATCCTCGCAACAAAAGATTCCGTCGTGAACTGGACCAGAAGCCGTACATAGCACGCGCCACGATCCAGACAAACGAAAAAAAAAACAACGATAGTACTAACACAGTTCTGCCAGAGGTAGAAAGAACGTGGCCTGTACAGGTGCCTATACAAACGTGACAAATCCTGTCACAGCGAGCCCGAGCCCCCCGCACGCACGCACGGACCTGTTAAAACAAGCCTGCACGCACACGTCCGCGCACCCCGTGCACCGCACCGTCCGGTTGGCCCCCCGAACAGAACGGCCGCGCCGCGCCGGGGGCCGGGCGGGTCACAGTCACACCATGGCGTCCATGATCTCGGCGGGCACGGCCACGACGACGTCCTTGTTGCTCTTGTTCAATAGCCCCTCGTGCTTCCCCGCCGCGGACGAGACGCCGCCGCCTTCGCCGCCGTCTTGGCAATGGCACACGGCCCAGAGGAAGGCGCAGAGCACCGCGAGGCCCGCGGCGACGCCGAGGAGGATGTACAGGCTGGTGAGGCTCAGTAGCGCGGCGGCCATTGTTGTTGGTGATCGGAATTAGTCGGCGCCGCCGTCGCGCGTCGTGGCATGTAGATTTGCTAGCTGCTGCGCTGCACTGTGCTTATAGATGCGGGTAATTGGGAAGCAGGTTGCGTTGCGGGTAGACTTGGTTTGTTACACGATCTCCAATCCTAAATGCACTCGAATATATAGTACATATTTTTCAGTCGGAAAAGAAAATAGATTGGAATAAGTACTTGGAGGCTCATCAGGAAATTCGATTCAATTTTCGCCCCAACAGGAAAACAAAATAAATCACAAATGTTAGAAATTAAATCTCCTATCCCAGAGCAAATTTTGTGATCTCTAGCTAGTTTTTGCCTACCGACGCGAGACTCGCAGTGGTCACTGTATTCAATACGGAGCGCCATGACAGGCAAAAGCATGGGCCAGTGGCGACCTAATTAATGCGCAGTGTTAACGACGAGCATTTGTTAAGAAGAATACTAAATCACGAGCGTTGCAACATTTACAGGTGGACGTTGCGTGGATGCCATTGCTTAGCATCTCATCTCAAATAATGCGGTGATTTGCAAAACACAGCGAGGGCTTTTACGCTTTAAAGTTCGAAATCCTTTTGCTTTGAGTTTCAAATTGGAAAGAAAAAAGCAACTTTGAGCAGCTTTCATGAGGCCCACGGCAAGTTTGGGTTGTCCATCCATTGTGAATTGCACATTGGTGTATGTTCTCCCAGTTCAGATCGTGAGCTTGTTTATTCCACTACCATACTAGCACGACCAAACATTGTTTTAGTGGGCACAGCAAATTCAGCCGTTCATGACACACGATGGATGCCAGAAATACTATTTTAGAGGCTGCCAGGTTATAATATTAAGTACACTCTAAATGACACACTGAATACCTACCATTATTTTTGGAGAGGGCACCGAAGACTGAACTTATATTGTTCAAGCACCAGAGCCGGCTCAAAATCCCCTTTCACCGGTCATAAACCCTTTTCTTAATTGCAACGTGACCACTTCCTCTGAACTTTGAAGGCCTGAATATTCCCCTTCTATCCTCGTGGTAAAGATCTGGAATAGAAGCTGAGAAGTCAGATCTGCAGTTACAGAGCCTAAAATAAAGGTGGTGTCTAGTTCCAAAAAGTTCCCCAAAAGCAACTCCCAAATACATTATGAAAAAGAAGATTCCCCATCACATCAAAATGTCATAACATGCATGGAGTACTAAATATTGATAAAATTAAAAACTAATTGTACACTTATGTTGTACTATGCGAGACGAACATTTTGAGCCTAATTAATCAATTTTTCGCACATACAAACAAAAATATTACAGTATCGCAATGATTACGAAGTGACATCTACCTCCCAAATTCATCATCCCAAATTTGCATCTAAACAGGCCCAAAGATATCAGCGGTTACTGCCTTTTACTGGAGGCATCAGAGAGCCGGTCAGAGGCGACGAACACGGCGGCACCGGCAAGCAGCGCGGCTGCTAGGGTTTCCAAACCCAGCTTCCTTCGGTCGGCAGCATCCCTTGGCCTCTTGGGATTACAAAAGAAACTCACCGCACCTGCCTCCCACTCCCCCTTTTTCTGTTCGAATCCATTGGAGCCCACGAGGTCGTTGCCTTGCCTCCCTCCCCCCCCAACAAAACCCTCTACCTCTGCAACTAATAAGTGAGCCCCATCACTTGGATCCTCGAAGATTCTGCGCGATCTCATCATCTCACTCTCGCTGGGGCCTATTCTTGGCAGCCTTTTCGCTTCCTGGATCCGCGCGGATGTGAAAGAATGGCAGTTCTTGGAGTTTCAGGACCCGCCAGATAAAAGGTACTGTACCACTCACTCGTTATCATGGCTGCAGATTGGTCTGTTCTATTCTTGGATCGTTGTTTGTATTTTGCTTCATCTTGTGTACGGCAATCGCGTAGACGCGAATCCTATACCATGTATATTGTGTTCTTGGCGTTGATTTGATCGAAATAAACATCTTGGAAAGCCGCGATCTTTCTTCTTGGAATCTATGCACATTTGACTACATTATAATGTTGAATATTTCAAGAGCTACATCTCGAGGCGCTCATCTGGTTTTGCACTATATATGCTACTTATAATGATATAATATTACGAGTTGCTGCGGCTAGTTTGTCTGTTTAATTGGACAAAGGAAAACGAAACCAATAAGACACTGTCAAACCTTTCAGAAAAGACATTGTGAAAAGAATAAAACTGAACAAATATATGGAAAGGTCTTTTTCTTCATCGCAACCATCACAACTATGGCAACTCGGTATTGTTACTTATCACCATCAACATTAGTGAAAGAGAGGAAAAACAGAGACCAAAATAAAACATCAGAGGGGCCGAGCTTTTAAAGACCGCAGCAGTTGTCCATCCGATAAACGGATCAAGACAGGCAATTGAGAAACATCAGAGGGGCCACGTCTCGGGCCTGATTGTGGTCTGCTTATGGCTGCAATCCTCGATGCAATCACATATGATTCCGATCATGTCTTTCGTTTTTCGGATGCCGAAGAAAGAGGATGCGATGAGGCACAAGGGCCATGCGATAGTACGCGGAAGGGCCATGCGATAGTGCGGGGGCCCAATATGATCACTACGCGTATTGTGTGGTGTAACACTAGTAAGCCCAGCAGATAATTTGCACGGACCAGAAGGGTGACTATGTTTTGGCCCATTGGGCTTTCAGCAGTGCAGGGAATACTGCAATGCTAGTACTGTGTACACGAGTGAGTTGTAATTTCGTATCCTCGCAACAAAAGATTCCGTCGTGAACTGGACCAGAAGCCGTACATAGCACGCGCCACGATCCAGACAAACGAAAAAAAAAACAACGATAGTACTAACACAGTTCTGCCAGAGGTAGAAAGAACGTGGCCTGTACAGGTGCCTATACAAACGTGACAAATCCTGTCACAGCGAGCCCGAGCCCCCCGCACGCACGCACGGACCTGTTAAAACAAGCCTGCACGCACACGTCCGCGCACCCCGTGCACCGCACCGTCCGGTTGGCCCCCCGAACAGAACGGCCGCGCCGCGCCGGGGGCCGGGCGGGTCACAGTCACACCATGGCGTCCATGATCTCGGCGGGCGACGACACGAGCACGACACCGGCGCGGCACACGGGGCAGATCCACCTGCGCTGGAGCCACAGGCCGATGCAGTCCGCGTGGTAGACGTGCCCGCACGGCCGCAGCCGCCGGCACCCGCCCCACCCCGCCTCCGCCAGCCGCGCCTTGCAGATCGCGCACACCTCCACGTCGCCGCCGCCGTCTGGCCCCGGGCCACGCCGCTGGCCTTGGCCGCCGCCACCACCACCACCCGGCTCGGGGACGGCCACGACGACGTCCTTGCTCTTGTTCAATGTAGCCCCTCGTGCTCCCCGCCGCGGACGAGACGCCGCCGCCTTCGCCGCCGTCTTGGCAATGGCACACGGCCCAGAGGAAGGCGCAGAGCACCGCGAGGCCCGCGGCGACGCCGAGGAGGATGTACAGGCTGGTGAGGCTCAGTAGCGCGGCGGCCATTGTTGTTGGTGATCGGAATTAGTCGGCGCCGCCGTCGCGCGTCGTGGCATGTAGATTTGCTAGCTGCTGCGCTGCACTGTGCTTATAGATGCGGGTAATTGGGAAGCAGGTTGCGTTGCGGGTAGACTTGGTTTGTTACACGATCTCCAATCCTAAATGCACTCGAATATATAGTACATATTTTTCAGTCGGAAAAGAAAATAGATTGGAATAAGTACTTGGAGGCTCATCAGGAAATTCGATTCAATTTTCGCCCCAACAGGAAAACAAAATAAATCACAAATGTTAGAAATTAAATCTCCTATCCCAGAGCAAATTTTGTGATCTCTAGCTAGTTTTTGCCTACCGACGCGAGACTCGCAGTGGTCACTGTATTCAATACGGAGCGCCATGACAGGCAAAAGCATGGGCCAGTGGCGACCTAATTAATGCGCAGTGTTAACGACGAGCATTTGTTAAGAAGAATACTAAATCACGAGCGTTGCAACATTTACAGGTGGACGTTGCGTGGATGCCATTGCTTAGCATCTCATCTCAAATAATGCGGTGATTTGCAAAACACAGCGAGGGCTTTTACGCTTTAAAGTTCGAAATCCTTTTGCTTTGAGTTTCAAATTGGAAAGAAAAAAGCAACTTTGAGCAGCTTTCATGAGGCCCACGGCAAGTTTGGGTTGTCCATCCATTGTGAATTGCACATTGGTGTATGTTCTCCCAGTTCAGATCGTGAGCTTGTTTATTCCACTACCATACTAGCACGACCAAACATTGTTTTAGTGGGCACAGCAAATTCAGCCGTTCATGACACACGATGGATGCCAGAAATACTATTTTAGAGGCTGCCAGGTTATAATATTAAGTACACTCTAAATGACACGTTGAATATCTACCATTATTTTTGGAGTGGGCACTAAAGACTGAACTTATATTGTTCAAGCGCCAGAGCCGGCTCAAAATCCCCTTTCACCGGTCATAAACCCTTTTCTTAATTGCAACGTGACCACTTCCTCTGAACTTTGAAGGCCTGAATATTCCCCTTCTATCCCTATGGTAAAGATCTGGAATAGAAGCTGAGAAGTCAGATCTGCAGTTACAGAGCCTAAAATAAAGATATCAGCGGTTACTGCCTTTTACTGGAGGCATCAGAGAGCCGGTCAGAGGCGACGAACACGGCGCCACCGGCAAGCGCAGCGCGGCTGCTAGGGTTTCCAAACCCAGCTTCCTTCGGTCGGCAGCATCCCTTGGCCTCTTGGGATTACAAAAGAAACTCACCGCACCTGCCTCCCACTCCCCCTTTTTCTGTTCGAATCCATTGGAGCCAACGAGGTCGTTGCCTTGCCTCCCTCCCTCCCCCACCCAACAAAACCCTCTACCTCTGCAACTAATAAGTGAGCCCCATCACTTGGATCCTCGAAGATTCTGCGCGATCTCATCATCTCACTCTCGCTGGGGCCTATTCTTGGCAGCCTTTTCGCTTCCTGGATCCGCGCGGATGTGAAAGAATGGCAGTTCTTGGAGTTTCAGGACCCGCCAGATAAAAGGTACTGTACCACTCACTCGTTATCATGGCTGCAGATTGGTCTGTTCTATTCTTGGATCGTTGTTTGTATTTTGCTTTCATCTTGTGTACGGCAATCGCGTAGACGCGAATCCTATACCATGTATATTGTGTTCTTGGCGTTGATTTGATCGAAATAAACATCTTGGGAAGCCGCGATCTTTCTTCTTGGAATCTATGCACATTTGACTACTTGTCTCACGCAGACTGAACAGCACGGACACTCATTCGGAGGCGGACGCTGCTCATTCTCGTCCTGCACGGAGGAATCCTGAAGATGGAGCCGGCAAAGGGGAAGATGAGGAGGACGTCTTCCAACCTGCTTCTGCGCATCACGGACATCTGCAAGGTGCACTCCGTCGGCGTCGCGGAGAACGTCGGCGGCAAGCCCAAGGCCGACAGCACCGGCGGGAGCAGTGAAGACGGCGCTCACCTGAAAGTACATCCACAACAAGTCTCTGACCATGAGAGTTGCTCCGGAAGCTCCACTGCCCGCTACGAGGAAGCGGTTGTCGAGAAGCTTCTTGATGCAATCTCTGGTCTGAAGCTGGCTTATGTCAAGGTTCAGCAAGCACATGTGCCATATGATGCTGAAAAGATTGCGGCAGCTGGTGAGCATTTTGCGTCGGAGCTTCAGGAGGCCTCTGGGCTTAAAGATCTGTATGTTAGTGTCAACAAGTGGAGCAATCCAATGTATCAGTCTCATGTGAGCTCAAGAATTCATCAGCATCAGAAGCTCGCTGTGGAGTTGCAGGCTGACATCTGCAAGAAAGATTCTGAACTAGTTCTGTTGCGAGCAGAGTTGGAAGAACCGGAAAGGAGTAATATGGAACTAAAGGAGAAGACTGATCAGAGAGCAATGCACAGAGTCAAAAGTTTTGACATTGGTAAGGGGGGATCAATGGATATGTTCATTGAATTATTTGAGAGTTCGTCAAAACACATACATGATTTTACAAAACTCGTCGTGGGTTGGATGAAAGTTTCAGGATGGGACCTTGGCATCTCCAAATTTCCAATTGGCAAATCTGTTGTATATGAGAAAAGATCTCATAAGAAGCTGTCTCTTATACACATCTAGATGTGTATAAGAGACAGCCTATTGGCTTTGTAAAGTCTTGTGCCACTATATGAAAAATTCTCGGTAGTTTGTTCTGATCATTCTGAGCCATGCCTTTTGTTCATATGGAAAATTGAACATATAGCATAATATAGGCCCTTTGAAAACATAACAATTTCTATATATCTAATCATGACTGAAACAATGCTTCTGATGGTACAATCGAAGCTCATCTAGCGAAGAGTTTGGCGAAGAAGTTTGCCGGTTTTGGGTTCTCCAAGCATGACACATGCGCATATCTCCCTAGTTTGTCAACCTGCCTTGGCTCCCCCCTTGTGTCCTTCTTGCAGACCTTGCAGGTCTTATCTACCCAGCCTTCCTCCACGTATTGCCCGTCGACTGTATTTGAAACCCATTTCGTTGGTCAGTATTCAGTAACTTGATATTCATTCTCTTGTTCAGAAAATAATAACTAGCAATTTTTTTTGAAAACGTAACTATCAATTCAATCCTGCAATTTTTTGGCATATATCACACTATACAGCTTATTCAGTCCTTCAGTTTTTATGTGAATATAAGCAAGCAGTTGACATTTCACTATTATCATGAGAAAGGTACACAGACAAGGTACCTTCGACATATGACTTGAAGAAATCCTGGTAGGTGCCACCAATCTTCCTCCTAAGTGCTCCATACTTCATTGCAAATCCGAGCAGAATTTAATCAGCATACAGAAAAGTTCAGACTACAGATAGTAACGTCGTTGATTCGCAGTTGGTTTGAATCAGTGATCCCATACCTGTTCCCTTGTCATCCTCTCTCCACCTTTGGTCTTCTCCCTGGCCTCATACAGCAGCTCAGCTGTGGAGTTGCAGGCTGACATCTGCAAAAAAGATTCTGAACTAGTTCTGTTGCGAGCAGAGTTGGAAGAACTAGAAAGGAGTAATATGGAACTGAAGGAGAAGATTGATCAGAGAGCAATGCACAGAGTTAATAGTTTTGACATTGGCAAGGGAGGATCAATAGATATGTTCATTGAATTGTTTGAGAGTTCGTCAAAACGCATACATGATTTTACAAAACTCGTCGTGGGTTGGATGAAAGTTTCAGGATGGGACCTTGGCATCTCCAAATTTCCAATTGGCATATCTGTTGTATATGAGAAAAGGTCTCATAAGAAGTATGTGGTTGAGGCGTACTTTGCTCGTGCAATGCTTATGGGGACCAAAGAGGAGTATTTTTCCATGGATTCTTATGATCATGTTATGAGTTTTGAGGATCCATTTGATAGTCTTATGGAGGCCCCAAATTCTGCCTTTGGAAGATTTTGCCGAGAAAAGTATCTGGTGGCTGTACCCAGGAGTATGGAGGATTCCTTCTTTGGAAACTTGGATCACAGAGCATTTGTCGAGAGGGGCGGTCATCCAAGGACACAATTTTACCAGACATTTGCAAGAATGGCTAGATATGTTTGGGCATTGCTCACAGTTGCTCGCCATTTGAAACCAAGAGCTGAAATGTTCTTTGTAAGGACCGGTGTTCAGTTTCAAAAGAAGCACATGGAAAGTGTACCAGCCAAATTGACCACAGAGGAAGCAAAGATCAGTGTTGGCTTTACAGTAATGCCTGGCTTTAAGATTGGATGCACTGTCATCAGGTGCAAGGTCTATCTGTCTATGCTCGATGCACAGGACTTCTAAATACATCATATAACTACAGCATTAGGTAAGCAGAATGTGATAGCTTTATAGTAGTACTATCAAATAAGCTTACGGTTGGAAGCTCCTCCTGTCTTACGACGAGGAACATGGGCTAATATATAACTCAAGAGTACTAACTTGTTGTAAAGTCTTGTGCCACTATATGAAAAATTCTCGGTAGTTTGTTCTGATCATTCTGAGCCATGCCTTTTGTTCATATGGAAAATTGAACATATAGCATAATATAGGCCCTTTGAAAACATAACAATTTCTATATATCTAATCATGACTGAAACAATGCTTCTGATGGTACAATCGAAGCTCATCTAGCGAAGAGTTTGGCGAAGAAGTTTGCCGGTTTTGGGTTCTCCAAGCATGACACATGCGCATATCTCCCTAGTTTGTCAACCTGCCTTGGCTCCCCCCTTGTGTCCTTCTTGCAGACCTTGCAGGTCTTATC
>OAMR01000538.1:592477-651062 GCA_900205405.1 Echinochloa crus-galli
GGAACATGGGCTAATATATAACTGAAGAGAATATTTACCATTATTTTTGGAGTGGGCACTAAAGACTGAACTTATATTGTTCAAGCGCCAGAGCCGGCTCAAAATCCCCTTTCACCGGTCATAAACCCTTTTCTTAATTGCAACGTGACCACTTCCTCTGAACTTTGAAGGCCTGAATATTCCCCTTCTATCCCTATGGTAAAGATCTGGAATAGAAGCTGAGAAGTCAGATCTGCAGTTACAGAGCCTAAAATAAAGATATCAGCGGTTACTGCCTTTTACTGGAGGCCGGTCAGAGGCGACGAACACGGCGCCACCGGCAAGCGCAGCGCGGCTGCTAGGGTTTCCAAACCCAGCTTCCTTCGGTCGGCAGCATCCCTTGGGTTGGCCTCTTGGGATTACAAAAGAAACTCACCGCACCTGCCTCCCACTCCCCTTTTTTCTGTTCGAATCCATTGGAGCCCACGAGGTCGTTGCCTTGCCTCTCTCCCTCCCCCACCCAACAAAACCCTCTACCTCTGCAACTAATAAGTGAGCCCCATCACTTGGATCCTCGAAGATTCTGCGCGATCTCATCATCTCACTCTCGCTGGGGCCTATTCTTGGCAGCCTTTTCGCTTCCTGGATCCGCGCGGATGTGAAAGAATGGCAGTTCTTGGAGTTTCAGGACCCGCCAGATAAAAGGTACTGTACCACTCACTCGTTATCATGGCTGCAGATTGGTCTGTTCTATTCTTGGATCGTTGTTTGTATTTTGCTTTCATCTTGTGTACGGCAATCGCGTAGACGCGAATCCTATACCATGTATATTGTGTTCTTGGCGTTGATTTGATCGAAATAAACATCTTGGGAAGCCGCGATCTTTCTTCTTGGAATCTATGCACATTTGACTACTTGTCTCACGCAGACTGAACAGCACGGACACTCATTCGGAGGCGGACGCTGCTCATTCTCGTCCTGCACGGAGGAATCCTGAAGATGGAGCCGGCAAAGGGGAAGATGAGGAGGACGTCTTCCAACCTGCTTTTGCTTGTTGCCCTCCTCGTCTCCCTTTGCATAAGCTCTAACCGATCTGGGGCTACCGCTGCTCGGCCTGAAGGACTGCATGGTCTGGTGAGCACCAAACGAGGAGCTCTTGGAAGGTGTCAGCGGAAGAGCCCTCATGGCCATGGCTTCAGGAGTTTAGTTGCCTAGTTGCTTTCTGCACAAGAACAGACTTGCCAAGTGATCGCTGATCAGGCCGTTATATATGCAGGAGCGTTTGGGGCGCAGACAAGCAGCGGCAGCTTGGCAGTTTTGTGGAGGTTACAGGGCTACGTGGTTGAAGCTGGCTTATGTCAAGGTTCAGCAAGCACATGTGCCATATGATGCTGAAAAGATTGCGGCAGCTGGTGAGCATTTTGCGTCGGAGCTTCAGGAGGCCTCTGGGCTTAAAGATCTGTATGTTAGTGTCAACAAGTGGAGCAATCCAATGTATCAGTCTCATGTGAGCTCAAGAATTCATCAGCATCAGAAGCTCGCTGTGGAGTTGCAGGCTGACATCTGCAAGAAAGATTCTGAACTAGTTCTGTTGCGAGCAGAGTTGGAAGAACTCCTTTCATGTGGCGCCTGGCCGGCCCCCACGCCGCGTCATCAAATGAAATCCACACACCTCGAACAGTTCCCGATCCCTTTTCTGTCATGGTCGCTGGAATTTATGAGCTACCCGCCTGATTCAGTACTTATGCAAGTGACACCGCGAAGAAATGCAGACACTGGCTGCATTTGTAACTGGGATTAGTGAGCATCTCTAAACTACCTTACGAGTTACGATGGGGCACTGCAACACCAAGGAGAAATGTGTGTGCTAGACAGCCCTAGTAATGTAATGAGCAGAATGGACCACCATGCATCGTGAGCTGGACTCCAGGGGAAGAAAAAAGAAATTAGCGGAAAATTGGAGGAGGCCGGGCCTCGCTGCTGCGGCGTCCTTGTCATTGAATAGCCTGGCCCGGAGACTGCGGCCTCCTCTCTCTCGTCGGGTTCCCGTACGTCTCTCCGTCTTCTTCTACGGCGTCGTCGGCGGGGGGCGTCGCCAGCTTTGGCCCAGCCTCCCCCGCTCGTTTTTATGGGCCTCGCACGTGTGTTGTCACGTCAGAGGTCAAAGCCTACTCACTCCAGCCAACAGGACCTTATCCTCGCCTGCTACGCTACGTACAGTACGTGAAAGGTACCTTCGACATATGACTTGAAGAAATCCTTGTAGGTGCCACCAATCTTCCTCCTAAGTGCTCCGTACTTCATTGCAAATCCGAGCAGAATTTGATCAGCATACCGAAAAGTTCAGACTACAGATAGTAACATCGTTGATCCGCAGTTGGTTTGCATCAGTGATCCCATACCTGTTCCCTTGTCATCCTCTCTCCACCTTTGGTCTTCTCCCTGGCCTCATACAGCAGCTCGGCATCCTTCTCCGACCGGACCTGCGAGAAGTCCAGAGCCTCGGTGATGCTCCCAAACAGGGATTGCTTGTTGCCCTCCTCGTCTCCCTTTGCATAAGCTCTAACCGATCTGGGGCTACCGCTGCTCGGCCTGAAGGACGGTATGGTCTGCTGAGCACCAAACGAGGAGCTCTTGGAAGGTGTCAGCGGAAGAGCCCTCATGGCCATGGCTTCAGGAGTTTAGTTGCCTAGTTGCTTTCTGCACAAGAACAGACTTGCCAAGTGATCGCTGATCAGGCCGTTATATATGCAGGAGCGTTTGGGGCGCAGACAAGCAGCGGCAGCTTGGCAGTTTTGTGGAGGTTACAGGGCTACGTGGTGCAAGGAAAGCCTGCTGAAATGAGAGTGGTTTCAGGCCCAGAACGACGTGGGTGCGTTCAGGCTTCAGACAAGAAGGCGTTGAGCTTGAGCGCTGCTGTGCTGTGTGTGGCCCAGGAAGGAGATGGCTTGCAGCGGCTGGGAACTCTGGTTGCGTGGCTACTTTAGCTGATGTGCAGGTGAAGGGATATTTGTGGAGCATAGAAACACATTGCATGGCTGCAAGTAGAAAATATTTTTAAAATATAGCTCCGGAAATGGCAACTGTAAACTAACTGAACTTAGGAAATTCTGCTAAGTAAGCAATTACATTTAGTTGTCCTTAACGATATTCTGGAGAGCATTATTTAAACCTGTCTTCCTGTTCACACATCTGATTCTCTGAAAGGGGACGTTTGTGGCTGGGAGCCTTACATTACATGGATGATGGCCGATGGGTTTTCCATTTTCATGAAGATACCGCGTTCCAGGCTAAGCCTTTGCCCAGGGCCTCACATATCACATTAGCGTCAAAGTAACCACGTGCGTCGTGCACGGCATCATCAAGACCTCAATCATAGACGTGATTGTTTATCTTCTTTGCTTGACCTGGCTCCTGATAAGTACAAGGTACAACACTGACATAGAGCCCCGAGCAGGCCTGACTTTGCTTTAACTCGGGCAGTGATGACTGATGAGTTCAGCTGTAGAGTGCAAATTCTATCAGGAGCTAGATGTTATTGTAATCCTAGGATCTCCAATTACTCGTGCATAATGCCTGGATGCTGAAGGATGGGACCTTGGCATCTCCAAATTTCCAATTGGCAAATCTGTTGTATATGAGAAAAGGTCTCATAAGAAGTATGGTGTTGAGGCGTACTTTGCTCGTGCAATGCTTATGGGGACCAAAGAGGAGTATTTTTCCATGGATTCTTATGATCATGTTATGAGTTTTGAGGATCCATTTGATAGTCTTATGGAGGCCCCAAATTCTGCCTTTGGAAGATTTTGCCGAGAAAAGTATCTGGTGGCTGTACCCAGGAGTATGGAGGATTCCTTCTTTGGAAACTTGGATCACAGAGCATTTGTCGAGAGGGGCGGTCATCCAAGGACACAATTTTACCAGACATTTGCAAGAATGGCTAGATATGTTTGGGCATTGCTCACAGTTGCTCGCCATTTGAAACCAAGAGCTGAAATGTTCTTTGTAAGGACCGGTGTTCAGTTTCAAAAGAAGCACATGGAAAGTGTACCAGCCAAATTGACCACAGAGGAAGCAAAGATCAGTGTTGGCTTTACAGTAATGCCTGGCTTTAAGATTGGATGCACTGTCATCAGGTGCAAGGTCTATCTGTCTATGCTCGATGCACAGGACTTCTAAATACATCATATAACTACAGCATTAGGTAAGCAGAATGTGATAGCTTTATAGTAGCACTATCAAATAAGCTTACAGTTGGAAGCTCCTCCAGTATTACGACGAGGAACATGAGCTAATATATAACTCAAGAGTACTAACTTGTTGTAAAGTCTTGTGCCACTATATGAAAAATTCTCGGTAGTTTGTTCTGATCATTCTGAGCCATGCCTTTTGTTCATATGGAAAATTGAACATATAGCATAATATAGGCCCTTTGAAAACATAACAATTTCTATATATCTAATCATGACTGAAACAATGCTTCTGATGGTACAATCGAAGCTCATCTAGCGAAGAGTTTGGCGAAGAAGTTTGCCGGTTTTGGGTTCTCCAAGCATGACACATGCGCATATCTCCCTAGTTTGTCAACCTGCCTTGGCTCCCCCCTTGTGTCCTTCTTGCAGACCTTGCAGGTCTTATCAGCTGATGTGCAGGTGAAGGGATATTTGTGGAGCATAGAAACACATTGCATGGCTGCAAGTAGAAAATATTTTTAAAATATAGCTCCGGAAATGGCAACTGTAAACTAACTGAACTTAGGAAATTCTGCTAAGTAAGCAATTACATTTAGTTGTCCTTAACGATATTCTGGAGAGCATTATTTAAACCTGTCTTCCTGTTCACACATCTGATTCTCTGAAAGGGGACGTTTGTGGCTGGGAGCCTTACATTACATGGATGATGGCCGATGGGTTTTCCATTTTCATGAAGATACCGCGTTCCAGGCTAAGCCTTTGCCCAGGGCCTCACATATCACATTAGCGTCAAAGTAACCACGTGCGTCGTGCACGGCATCATCAAGACCTCAATCATAGACGTGATTGTTTATCTTCTTTGCTTGACCTGGCTCCTGATAAGTACAAGGTACAACACTGACATAGAGCCCCGAGCAGGCCTGACTTTGCTTTAACTCGGGCAGTGATGACTGATGAGTTCAGCTGTAGAGTGCAAATTCTATCAGGAGCTAGATGTTATTGTAATCCTAGGATCTCCAATTACTCGTGCATAATGCCTGGATGCTGAAGCTGATGTGCAGGTGAAGGGATATTTGTGGAGCATAGAAACACATTGCATGGCTGCAAGTAGAAAATATTTTTAAAATATAGCTCCGGAAATGGCAACTGTAAACTAACTGAACTTAGGAAATTCTGCTAAGTAAGCAATTACATTTAGTTGTCCTTAACGATATTCTGGAGAGCATTATTTAAACCTGTCTTCCTGTTCACACATCTGATTCTCTGAAAGGGGACGTTTGTGGCTGGGAGCCTTACATTACATGGATGATGGCCGATGGGTTTTCCATTTTCATGAAGATACCGCGTTCCAGGCTAAGCCTTTGCCCAGGGCCTCACATATCACATTAGCGTCAAAGTAACCACGTGCGTCGTGCACGGCATCATCAAGACCTCAATCATAGACGTGATTGTTTATCTTCTTTGCTTGACCTGGCTCCTGATAAGTACAAGGTACAACACTGACATAGAGCCCCGAGCAGGCCTGACTTTGCTTTAACTCGGGCAGTGATGACTGATGAGTTCAGTTGTAGAGTGCAAATTATATCAGGAGCTAGCTAGATGTTATTCTAATCCTAGGATCTCCAATTACTCGTGCATAATGCCTGGATGCTGAACACTACTATACGTGCTATGCTTGACCTTCCAGATCAGAAGAAACAATACTTTGAGGTTCGGGTGCCGGCCCTCAAAAAAAGATGGAAACATTACCGCGCCGTTTTCAGACAATTGGACAGCTTGTTATCTCTGCTATTAACAAATCTCAGCGACTGGATTAAAATGCTACCGAACTACTGAAGCCTTACGGCATGGCCTTATACGACACCGCTTGTAATGAATTAAAATGCTTTGAGATGAACAAAGCAACCAGATTGGATGGATGGATGGATCAACCGAACAAGGCAACAGGCATGTGGACCTCAGGTGCCGCGATCTCCATGATGGCCTGCCTCGTAGCGATGTCGCCGCTTGATCCTGCCCCCATCAGATCATAGCTAGAATGCATCCGCCGCATCAAATGCGGCGGAAACAAAATCATGGCGCCATGCCATGGCACGCACCTTTCATGTGGCGCCCGGCCGGCGCCCCCGCCGCGTCATCAAATGAAATCCACACACCTCGAACAGTTCCCGATCCCTTCTCTGTCATGGTCGCTGGAATTTATGAGCTACCCGCCTGCTTCAGTACTTAGAGCAAGTATAATAGTCGGCTGCAAGCCGGCTGAGATCTATGTGGAGCTGAGAGAAACGAAGAGAGAGAAAGGAACGAGCGTCTCGCGACGCGCCCGCCTGCAGCCGGCGAAAGCACGCCGCGGCGTCTTCTATTGGTTAAACGGGCTGCTGGGCACTAAATGCTGGTGGGTCCATTGTCACAGTGCAGCAGCTCACCCCGCGGGACGCAGCCGGCAGCCGGCGATATCATTAGCCCTGCTCTTATGCAAGTGACACCTCGAAGAAATGCAGACACTGTCTGCATTTGTAACTGGGATTAGTGGGCATCTCTTGTTGTTATTAGTGACTAAACTACCTTTACGATGCAGCGCTGGAATGGCAACACCAAGGAGAAATGTGTGTGCTAGACAGCCCTAGTAATGTAAGCAGAATGGACCACCGGCGCCATGCATCGTGAGCTGGACTCCGGCCAGGGGAAGAAAAAAGAAATTAGCGCGGAAGATTGGAGCTCGCTGCTGCGGCGTCCTTGTCATTGAATAGCCTGGCCCGGAGACTGCGGCCTCCTCTCTCTCGTCGGGTTCCCGGCCGTCTCTCTTCTTCTTCTACGGCGTCGGCGGGGGGCGTGGCCAGCTTGGCCCAGCCTCCCCGGCTAGTTTTTATGGGCCTCGCACGTGTGTTGTCACGTCAGAGGTCAAAGCCTACTCACTCCAGCCAACAGGACCTTATCCTCGCCTGCTACGCTACGTACAGTACGTGACTAACGAATTACTCCGGAGTACCGCGTACCAGTACCAGTACATTTTGGCAGCACGAGTACGTACGTGTGGTACCATGGTATACGGTAGCAGTAGTACCATCAGGTGTCCGCTCCTTCACGTTGACAAGGAAGGAAGGACTCGTGTTTAGCTTCACGAGCGATGTTTACTAGCTTCCTAGATCTCGCAATGATACGTGGGTGGATAGTATCCGTATTGTTGGTCCCGGGCACATCTATCATGTATTGTTGGTACGGTCTCGAGGACGATCTCTTTCGTACGTATTTCGTTAACGAACACTGTGCACACCACCCCGGGGAAAACGATGGGAGCACCACGTCCATTAATCATAGGCCTTGTTTAGATGTTAAAATTGGAGGTTCAATTTGGGAGAAAGATGTCACTTCGTAATCATTGCGTCATTGTAGCATTTTCGTTTGTACGTGTGAAAAATTGTCCAAAAATTGATTAATTAGGCTCAAAATGTTCGTCTCGCAGAGTACAACAAAACTGTGCAATTAGTTTTTTTATTTCATCTACATTTAAAACTTCATGCATGTTATGACATTTTGTTGTGATAGAGAATCTTCTTTTTGCATAGTGAATTTAGGAGTTGGCTTTTGGCCCTAATCTCCTAGCTACAGGTCCACTAGCGCCCACTGCATACAGCCTACTCTGAAAGAGGGATAGAGACCACTGCGCATGCAGCACCGGTACACGATCCTTTCCGTCGCGCCGAAGCGTCCGGCGTATTTCCGATGCGTATAATGTCTCGCAGCAGTAGCAGCAGCAGGTATTCGGTCACGTCACCGGCCGGGACCCAAGGGCGCGGCTACGTACGCTATACTCCAACGCCGGCCCTGTACGTGCCCCAGCCCCAGCCCACCTGCCCTTGGCTCCACGTCCTCGCTTAATTGGTCGCTGACGAACTAATCGAGCACGAGCAGGACACGCTAATCTCGCGACGACGCCCCGGCTCGTCTGCTGCCATTTCGGCCACGCCTCGACGCCAACAAAGGCAACATTGTCAACGGAGGCCCCCCCGGCCCGGCCGGCCGGGCACGGCGAATCTTGAGCGCGTCCCGCCCGCTGACCAGTGAGCGCGGGGCACCGTGGGGTGTGTCGCGCTCGCTCGCAATTAGGAGATCGATGACCCCGGGAAAGATGGCGGCACGGCACGGGGGAGCTTAAACTAACCCAATGCCGCCTTGCCGTCGCGTAAACTAATGCGGCTACCTGCGGGGCCAGCCAGGGTGACACGGCATGCAGGGTCTCTTCCCGCCGGTGCCGGTGGCCGCGCTCTCCTCGGCTCGCTGCGCTTCCGCCCAAACCGGGCGATTAACAAATCCGTCGGCCGTGGGGATGGGCGGGATTAGCAATTCAGCAGTGGCGGTGGCGGTGGTGATGGTGCTAGGCTAGTAGGAGTAGTAGGTGCACGATGCTGCCTGCCGCGGCCGATCACCGCAACGCCCGACAGGACGGGTAAAATAATCCCCGCGTGCCGCCGGGCCGCGTACGTGCTGCCCCCCGGCCGGCGACGGTCGAGCGAGAGAGAGAGAGAGAGAGAGAGAGAGAGAGAGAGAGATCGAGCTCGTGGTTTCCTAGGCGAGAGACGCGCCGTTTGCCCCCCCGTGCGCGCGCGATTGGGGTACGTGGGGTGGGGGAAGGCAACACAAGGCAAGGCGTCGCCTAGGGGAAATGCGGGTAGTTCCATCCATTTTCCAGAGGAATATATTCCATTGCAGATGCCTTGTTTTGGATTTAGACAACATGATTGCAAGTTCGTCGCCAAGGATCGTGCAGGTCTCCTATCTTTTTTGATATATTTTCATTGTCTCTTTGGAGGCTTTGATCGATCAATGAAAGCACTAACTAAGCTGCTATGAATCGCTTCTCGCTGATACTGGACGGTCCTACTTACAGTCTGACACGATCACGCGATGCCTATTCGCCGAAGATAAGCCTGTCCGAACAGATGAGGTACCAAACTACTAGTACGAGCCTGTCCAAACAAGTGGAGTTGCGAAACGGTTGCTTTGCCCAGCCTAGAGAGAGTCTCGGCCACTCTTGCGCAGTAAGATACACACACGCCCGGTTAACCTCTTTTTTTTTCAGAATACGCCCGGTTAACCTTTTACCCCATGCATGGTCCCGTCGATAACCAAGCACGCAAGAAGGCTCAGCAGCACGTCCGGCGGCCGGCGTATCTTACGTGACAAGCCATGGAACAGAGATTGCATTGGCCAGCAAGTCTTGACCACGCGATGCCCCGAAAAGCCGCGCTTAATTGTCAGGCTTACATTTCGGTTACCAACGACCGTCTCCAGGCACCTCTATCATCAGAACAGGCCAGGTCTCTCTCCCTCCACCGACTGAACGATCGATATCGGTCCGACCATTGCACCGCATGCACGAGTGTGCCGGGCAACTACTGACGCGCTGCTGCGGGCGCCGGAAATTAAAAAATGCACCAGCGGTACGTGAATTTGGCAGCGAGTGTCGTCTAGGGCCCTGTTTAGTTTCCCATCCCATCACCAAACTTTAAAAAATTCTCTCTCCAAACTTCACTATTCACCTATCACATCAAATCTCTCTCCTCATGCATGGAGTACTAAACGTGCATAAATAAAAAAAACTAGTTGGATGGTTTTGATGTACACGACGAGACGAATCTTTTAAGCCTAGTTAGGTCATGGTAGGAAAATGTTTACCACAAACAAACGAAAAATGCTACAATGTCCGATGTAACATTTTCACTTCACTTTTTCTCTTTTCACATGAACTAAACACCGCCCGTCACCAAACTCCTAAAATACATATTAAAGTCCCTAAACTTGCTAATCACCTCATCTCATACCCAAATCTCTATATTCCGTGTAAGGACTTGTTTAGTTCCCAAATTTGGGAGCCAAATTTGGGAGTTTTGGGGTACGTGCGCACTGTAGCATTTCGTTTGTATGTGTGAAAAATTGTCCAAAAATTAATTAATTAGGCTCAAAATGTTCGCCTCGCAGAGTACAACAAAACTGTACAATTAGTTTTTGATTTCATCGATTTCATCTACTTTTAGTAATTCATGCATGTTATGACATTTTGATGTGATGGGTAATCTTCTTTTTGCATAGTGAATTTGGGTGTATAATTTGGTATCTAAACAAGGCCTAAAGCTGACCGGATGGAACGCTGACTGTGTGCTGACGTGGGACCAATATGTGGGGCCCACCATTTTTTTACTCCCTCCTCCACCACCAAGCGCGCACTGCAGCACAGCAAGCAGCAGGCGGAAGCAGAGCACCCTGCTGCTGCTGCTGTATCGGAGGAGAAGAAGCTGCTGCCGGCGGCGATCGGGTGCAACCCCAGCTGCTTCAAACCCCGGCCGTCGCAGCAGCTAAGCAATAGTAAAGAGTCGTCGGTGGACGAAGAAGAAGACGAAGGCGGCGTGTCGCTGAAGCTGCTCCTCCGGCTGACCCAGAACGTACTAGAGCCGGAGCAGTACTACGAGTGGACGACGAGCTCCGTGGACGAGAGCAGGATCTACGGCTGGGAGAAGGAGGCCGACGAGCTGGCGGCCGCTCTCGTGGCTGGCGACGGCGACGAGGTGCTGTTCCGCGCGGCAGGCATCGCCGGCATCCACGGCAGCGGCGAGACGGCGCTGGCGCAGAAGGTGTTCGTGCACGACAAGTCCAAGGACGACTTCGCGCTCCGGCTGTGGTTGTGCGTGGGCTCGCCGGACTCGGACCAGCGGCGGCAATGCGGGGGGCCGGTGGCGCGGCGGCGAGGGCCGGCGGCGGCGGCGGGTGTCCTACGGGAGACGCGCGGCGGCGGGGGGCAGGACGCGTCGGCTGGGTCGGAGTCGGACTCTCCGAAGCCCTCCCCGGCCGGCTGCGCCGGTGCACCGGCGCCGGCGCCGTCGAGGACCAGGGTGTCGAGCGCGGCGCGCAGCCCGGCGGCGACGGCCTCGTTCCTGCATGCCAGGCCACACCACGCTTGGCTCTCGGTGACCGCCCGCCGGAGCCGCTCGTCGAGGATGGCCGCACGCCGGCGCACGGCGTCGAGCTCGGCCTCCTTCGCCCGCAGCAGCCGCGCCGCGCCCGCTCTCCAGCTCCTGGCACGGAAGTGGGCCCCATGTGTCAAGTCCACGTTGGCATCCTAGTCAGCCCGTCAATTGTGCAATTTAAGATGGGTTATAGAGATTTGGACGTCATGTGAATAGATTAGTAAGTTTAGGGACATCAATGTGCATTTTAGGAGTTTATGGACCTAGACAACACTAAATAACAAGTTCATGTACCGCCGATGTATTTTACTCAAAACAAATTAAACAACGGCAGCGACTCGCGGACAAGGGCGCTGTTGAATGAATCGCATAATTGGAGGAGTGATGGCTGTGAGGAGGAAGAAGGCAGCCATTCCTATCAGTATCTGGGATCTATGCTACGTGCAGGCCCATCTCCCTCCGACCAACACTCTCTGCGCGCCCCCATCCCCCTATCCCTGCGAGATTTTAAAGAGCCGGGGCTTTCACATCGCCAGATCGGTCGCCAGAGGAACACAGCGCGACGCCATGGTTTCCTGCTTCTTCTTCGGGCTCAAAACAATGCGATCCGTAACAGTCGTAGAGCCACAGTGCAATGTGATTGATGAAATGAATCTCCCGTAGCTGGATGGAGCTACTCCCCTACGTCCCACAATGTAAGCATTTGTTGACTTTTTCAGTTCACGTTTGACCGTTCGTCTTATTTAAAAAAATTACGAAAATATTATTTATTTTGTTATCACATGTTTTATCATCGTATATATTTTAAGTCTATCATAATGATTTTTATATTTTCACAATTTTTTTAAATAAGACGAACGATCAAACGTGATGCGCAGAAATCGATAGATGCTTATATTGTGGGACGGAGGGAGTACTGCAAACGACGCCAGGCAGGCCAACGAGATGCCTTTGTGCGTGCGTGGCATGCCTGCCTGCGTCGCCGTTTCGGCCGGGCTTGCTTCACAAGCAGATGGGCGTGGCCGGAGCCCCCCTGCCTTTCTGATGAGCGATGAGCCTCTCTGAGCCTGAGGCCTGGCCCCCCCCCCCCCCGGCTTTCCCGCGTCGGCCGTATCCGCCGGTGTGGGGGCCCACGACGCATAGAGGGATGGGAGCCTGGGAGGGAAGGAGGCGAAGGCGACGCGCGCGCGCGCGCGAGGACAAAAGGCGCCTCGCGTCCCCTCCTCTCCTCGACTCCTCCCTTCCCCCACTCTACTGCGCGCGCGCCATTTCCTGCCTGCGCTCCTACTCTGCTCGCCTCTCGCCCTCGTCCTCTCCCCACTTCCCTCCCTGCGCTGCGCGCTCTACTCCTTCCTTCCTTGCACAGAGCAAGCTAGGCCAAACAGCAACCCACCAAAGATAAAGCAGCGCGAGCGAGCGCGTAGCAGTGCACGCGCGCGCGCGGAGGCGGCAGTCTTTCTCGCTCGCTGTCACTGTAGCCGGTGATTGCTTCGATCAATCCTGCGCGCATTCCTCTGCGGCAGGCCGGCAGCCATGGGGCGGCACAAGTTCCGGCTCTCCGACATGATCCCGAACGCGTGGTTCTTCAAGCTCCGTGACATGCGCGCGCGTGGCGGCGGCGCCGCGGCGGCCAGCCCGCGCCTGGCCGCGGCGTCGCGGCCGCTCCCGAGCACGCGCCGCCACCGGAGGCGCTCCGTCAAGCTGGCGGCGCCGCCCTCCTCGGTCAGCAGCAGCAGCGGCGTCGCCTCCTCCTCGCCACGCTCCGCCGGATGCCGCTGCGGGCGCCGCCCCGAGCTCCTGGTGGTCGAGGCGCCAGACACACCGCCGTGCCGCCGGGACATGTTCGTCGGGTACAGCAGCGACGACGACGATGACGACCTGAAGAAGAAACCCGCTACGGTTGCCGTCCGTGCCGACGACAAGCTCGACGGCACCGTGTTCACTTCCGCCACGGAGATCATCATCGACCTGCGGACCAAGAAGAGGCCGGACAAGACGCCGCTCCGGCCGATCATGACCAAGCCGGCGAGGAGAGAGCCCGACGGCTTCGAGCTGGAGGACAAGCACATCGACGTCCTGAAACACGCGACGCGACAAACCTCCCCTGCTCCCGAGCAGAGCAAGCTCAAACCCAGGCGATCCGTGTCGTCGGCGCGCCGCCTCAAGACGCGCGCCAACACCCCGCGCCTGGCGTCGCCCAAGAAGTGCAAGCCACCGGCCGCGGCGCCGACCCCGCGCGCGCCGCCGCCGACCAAGCCATCGCCGCCGCCGCCCCTGGCGGAGAGCTTCGCGGTGGTGAAGTCATCGCGGGACCCGAGGCGGGACTTCCGGGAGTCCATGGAGGAGATGATCGCGGAGAACGGCATTCGCACCGCCGCCGACCTCGAGGACCTCCTCGCGTGCTACCTGGCCCTCAACGCCGCCGAGTACCACGACCTCATCGTCGAGGTGTTCGAGCACATCTGGGTCACGCTCTCGGGCGTCGAGGTGTAGCTGCCGAGAGAGAGAGCTCATGCAAGGACGCAGCGCGCTCGGCTCTTTGCATGGTGAACTCGGTCAACGACGACACCGATCGTTCGTGCCAAGAGTGGCTGGCGATTGTAACTCGTAATTAGTAGAGTCCTGTTAATGGTCCTAATTAGGTATGCAAATATTTCCAATTCCTGTGAAACCACCGTGCATGTCTTCTCTTTTACCTCGATGGCACTGTAGCACCTGGTTGGGCGAACGCCTGTGCACTGCAAGATGCTGTACCAGGTAAGCAGTGACTGTAACTGTTACTGATATGGCGTGGCGTGTGGGTGTGTAGTAGTACTAAACTGGAAATCAACTCATGTGCATGCTGCTCCATAAAAGAAAAACTCTGTTACATGCTACGTACATAAGCTTCGATGGTAACAAGAAAAATAATATCTACAGTGATAAAAATTTTGCCGGTGCTGTGTGCTTGCCTTGTGTACTCCTGTAATCCTATGGCATGCAGGAGGGAATACTGAGCAGCGACTCTCCTGTTCACATGTACGGAGTACCTGCTAGTGTTATATCATTTTCGTCAGTCTTATTGAAGAATTAAAGCTAGCTGAGCATCCGAGGCCGATTTGCTGAATGGATCAATTCGGACACTTGACGAGCAACTAATTCCGGGTCTTTGGCCGTTGTTTCTTGAATGCGCGGTAGTGCCTTCTTCTTTTACTCTTGTGGTATTGTTGCGGGAAGAACTGTATACTGTACAGCAGTACTGGTGTATTATTGATGAAATAAATGGCATGTCTTCGCAGTCTTGTGTAGTATACTCGAGTTCAGATATCTTTGGATCATTTACGTAGTTGCATTCATCTACTTCGATCCAGTGCCTAGCTACTTTGTTGAGAATTTGTGGTGAAAATGTACTGCAGATTTATATGCTTTATCAGACATTCAGACTAACTCCTCAAAACAACAAGGATACTAATTTTCTTCCTGTCACGGCACAACCAAAAGAAACTCTAAGACACCGTACGGTTACATTTTCAAATTTACAGTTCACCTGCATTTCAGTAAGTTTTTCTTTTTAAGAAGGTGGAGAACAGTTTGATGCTTTGATCAATTTGTTACCTTGGTTTCTGAATTTTTGGGATCAGTCGGTGTTCAGTAATTAACTACCGATACAGTTGTAAATTGTACTTTACCTCTGATTGAACCTGTTCCTCCTTCCCATGAGAGCTTTTTGGAGCAGCTTGCATATTTTTGGTGCTTTCTCTTGAATGCTTGTTAGACCTATGGATCTCCTTGAGCCTCGCAGTTTTAGGCTGCAGAACTAGCTAGGGGACAACAGCGACACCGGTCGCAGACAAAAAGCCTAGCGAGTTTAAAACTCTGAGCAATGCTATTGCTGCTTCGAGCCTTCGACACCAGTACGCTTAAGAGAGCCGTGAGAGGGGACTGTGACAGTATCGTAGTCTGGAGATTCCATTCCCAACAACGGGAAGCGTTTCACAAGGGAAAGAATTCAGTTCTGAGAAGTACTAGCTCGTAGGTTCTCTCTCCAATGCAGCACTCGTGTGATCTGGGGGTGTTTAGTTCCTGGAAAAAGGTAAGAAGTGAAGTGAAAAAGTCACATCGGACACTGTAGCACTTTTCGTTTGTTTGTGGTAAACATTATCCTACCATGACCTAACTAGACTCAAAAGATTCGTCTCGTCGTGTACATCAAAACCATGTACTTAGTTTTTTTATTTACCCACGTTTAGTGTTCCATAGATGAGGAGAGAGATTTGATGTGATTTGATGTGATAGGTGAATAGTGAAGTTTGGAGAGAGAATTTTGAGAAGTTGAATGCAACAAAACAGGCCCTGATGTTCTCTAGCACAGTTACAGTATATGCAACGGTGTATACTTCATGCTGTGTTTAGTTACATAAAGTTTTTAAAAAGCAACTCCCAAGTTCACTATGCAAAAAGAAAGATTCCCATCACATCAAAATGTCATAAAATGCATGGAGTACTAAACGTAGATGAAATCAAAAACTAATTTCACAATTTTGTTGTACTCTACGAGACGAACATTTTGAGCCTAATTAATCAATTTTTGGATAATTTTTCACACATACAAACGAAAATGCTACAGTAGCGCAATGATTATGAAGTGACATCTTACTCTCAAATTCAACATCACAATTCTAACATCTAAACACCCCCATATCTGTATGGAAGAATTCCTGTCTGGATTGATGAAACGCTGACAGTTTTAATGAGAGATTTCTCCATGGGCCACGCAAACTATTAGTGAAACGATGACGGTTCTAAACTAGACTGACAAACACAACTATGATTTTTGCTGTCACAGAAACATTCTCAAATCTAAAAGCGCGATCAGGTAGGCGATTCGGTTAACTGAAATCAAACTTGCGCTCAGTTGGCAGATAGTGGGGCACCGGGCACCCACATTTCCGGGGCCAAGGGACGAGAAGATCATCAGATAGATCATCCGAGGTCTTTCTTCTTCATCCACAAGAACATGGGATACCCCTTAAATGGTTGTAGATGCTGTAGCAGTATTACGCCATCTGTCCCAGCGTGCACTGCACAGCATGTCCCCACCTGCATGGCATGCATAACAAACAATACGGCATGATTGGAAGCAACCACCGCCGGTTCACGTCATGGAACAGCCGTTGAATTGAATTGAATCCGTAGCATCCGCCTGATGCGACGGGGAGACTGTTCTCATGTCCAAGTGACCCATTGCATATCAGTAACCAGTGTAAATAACTGCGAGAACTGACTTAACGATCCAGCTGAATTATTCGGTAAAAAGTTGCATGGTTTCAGCAAAAAGCCTCACTCCTTTCGAGCTCCGAGAACTACTAGCAGAAAAACTCGTGTGGAATTTCTACGTTCCGAATGGAGTCTTCGGTTCACGAATACCCGTGAACAGTGTTCAACAACCGATGGCAGGCAGTCCTATCTGAACCACCTGAAGCCACACGCAATGCGTACGGTACGGCGTGCCCGGTGCCCAACTTGCATCCATGTCTTCAGTACCGTGGTACTCGAGTCAACACATATCTGTGTAATTAGTACATCGATTAGTTCATATTTAGCCTGATTAGTCCGTGCCAAATCTCAGGACTACTCCAGAGATCCAAACGGGCCCAAAGGAACCCATGGCCGTCACTGTTGGAAGAAGCTTCGGATGGGGCCGCAACCGCAAGTGGCAGGCTCCGATGTCCGGAGCCAATCAACAGTGATGGGCACGCCGCAGCCTGTCACCAATTTACAGCTCCGCCACTGCAGATACTGTTGCCCGTATGACCACCTGCTACGGAAACAACTGTGGATGTGTTCAGTTCAAAAAAGTGTAGGAGAAAATTTGGAAAAAATGTCATGTCGGACATTGTAGCGTACTGTAGCACCTTTCGTTTGTTTGTGGTAAATATTATTCTATCATGAGCTAACTAGGCTTAAAAGATTCGTCTCGGCGTGTACATCAAAACCATGCAATTAGTTTTTTTTATTTACCCACGTTTAGTGTTCCATGCATGAGGAGAGAGATTTGACGTGATAGATGGATGGTGATGTTTAGAGAGAGAATTTTAGAAATTTTGGTGATGGAATGGGAACTAAACACAGCCTGCACAGCCTGTGACTTGTCCTTGGTATCTTCTGAAATTTTGAGCAAGGTATTTGCTGAAATTTGCTGGTTCTAATAAGCTCACCCCTGCCACCTACCGAAAGTAACACTTGACACTTCACAGTGTCGAGATCCAGACATGCCAATCCAGTGTCAAACGCCTACAGCGTTCAAGGAGCTGCAGAGGAGCTACACATATCGGGCATTTACTTGGGGGCCTGTAATCGTGCAGTGCCGCCCACCGATTAACTTTGAGACATCACATCCGGGAGTAGGATCTAGCATTCTAGCGAGGCAAAACTGGAGGCGCCAGTAGCAAGCTAACCTTCACTGCAGATGAAAGGGGTGAACATACGGCTCAAAGATCAGTCCCGTCCAGGTGACTTGCTCGTTCATACCTCAAGCATAATGAATCAGATCCAACTGGAAGTGTAGTGTAATTACTGCCTCTACAGAAGCAATTCAATGGTGCAGGAAGAGGAGCAAGAGTGCCGTTTCGTTTTTTTCACTGTGTCTCGCCAGTCGCCACCACAAAAGTTCCTGTGAACGCGACAGGAGCATGGCTGCATGTTGCTGCGAAGCTGCTCTCGATCTGCATGGAGGCAGAGGCAGAGCTCTCGCCCTGGATACCATATTGGCAGAGACAGTAGGCCTTTACTCGGTAGGCACCAGTCATTACACGGCCTGGCCATATCGGTGCAAAACAGCTTGTCAGTTTACCTTACCGTGATGGATGGCAATGGGCAATGGCATGGTGTGACCTGAACAAAATATGCACCGGCCAAAGCAACGCTAATTGCTGCAGCACTTTGTCCCTTGCCTTTGCCTCGACTCGGGGTTAGTCGGTTAGACACCACCACACCAGCCGAGGATGAAGAACAAGGACGCGCCAAAAGCAAAAAGGGAGGGGGAGGAAGGACGTGACCGAGCAAAGAAACAAATGGTCCGAAGAGGCAAAGATGGCGGCAATGATTGCAATGATTAGCGATACGGCAAACAGGATGGGGGTTGAGAGATTGGCATCAGCCATCAGGAAGTGTCCCTGTGGGGCTCGCGTCGCCTTGCCCCCCGTCGAGATCGCTCAAGGGATCCTACCCCCGGTGGCATTGATGAGGGCAGGGCAGGGCAGGGCCGGGCCCCAGACCCGCGTCGCCGGAGACGGAGACGACGAGCGCGAGGACGGGTTGGTCGCACGTCCTCCTCTCAGCTTCAGGTCCCGTCCGCCACCGCCCGGGACGAGATGAGAGCCATTGGAGACAAGGGCTCGCCTCGCAACGGAACGGAAACGACGCGGCTACGAGCAATTTGTCTGCAGACCTGCGGGTGGCGGTTCAATTCACATGGACCCCGTTCCGTCACGAGGCCACCACCACCAGCCGCCGACCCCGTTACAGGGCCGGCGATTTGTATCTCGCGGCACCACCAGTGCCGCGCGCTTTCCGGGTGATTAGTCTCGATCGGACGTGCCGTTTTGTTGCTACCGGGAGGGTGCGAAACCGAAGGGTGGTGGGCACTGGTGGGCAGGACAGGGCGCTGCACTGTCACGAGGACGTGACGGGGCAGGCAGTGACGCAGTGTGCCGCTTGACTAAGGCCTTGTTTAGATGTTGAATTTGGGAGTAAGATGTCACTTCATAATCATTGCGCTGCTGTAGCATTTCGTTTGTATGTGCGAAAAATTGTTCAAAAATTGATTAATTAGACTCAAAATGTTCATCTCATAGAGTACAAAAAATTGTGCAATTAGTTTTAAATTCATCTATATTTAGTACTCCATGCATGTTATGACATTTTGATGTGATGGAGAATCTTCTTTTTGCATAGTAAATTTAGGTGTAGAATTTGGCATCTGAAGCCTGACGTGATCGAGTCCTGAGATACTACTACTGCTGCCTAACAGGCTATCACCAAGTGTTCACGGTAATAACAGTGTCAGTGTTGTTTCGGAGAAAAGTATAACAGTGACAGTGCTGTTCGCACCGCTTGGTCAGCAGCAGGGAGATTGTCACTTGCTGGGCCGACAGCGTGGACAGGCTATGTAGCAAATAAATCTATTAAATCTGTGGCAGAGACAAACTACACATAGGTCTTATTTAGTTCCCAAATTCACCTATCAAATTTACTATCAAAAAGAAGATTCCCCGTCACATCAAAATGTCATAACATACATGGAGTATTAAATGTAGATGAAATTAAAAACTAATTGAACAGTTTTGTTGTACTCTGCGAGACGAACATTGTCGGTGTCGGAAATGGTCGGCACTCCCTACACCGTGCAGAAATGCGCTGTGTCTCGTCCCTTGATGGTTGATGTCGACGAATTATGTCGAGCACGTTTGCCTGGGGGTACCCCAGAGAGTAGAATTGTGGGCCTCGCCTAGTTCTAGGAACGATAGTGTACGTACAACACAAGATTTAGACAGGTTCGGGCCGCGAATAGCGTAATACCCTACGTCCTCTATGCTGGATTGTATTCCTCGTACGGTTGTGTATGATTGTCTTGTTGGACCTACCGAACTAGGGACCCCTGCCCTCCTTTATATATCCCAGGGGGTAAGGTTACATGGTAAGTTCCCTAGTCGGTTACAATTGGGAGTCCTAGTCTTTGTAGGAGTACACGAGTATCCGAGTAGTTCTACTGGAACTTGGTCTTCTATCTTGAGTAGTTTAATTACTTGGATAAATGGTCCTAGGGATCCTGGTTCCACAGTTGATGCGGAAGCTAACACAAGGACACAGGTTTATCCTGGTTCCGGCCGTGGGGCCGTACGTCAGGAGGGGTGTGCTCGCGCACTCGTATTAGCTTTGCACCGGGGTGCTTGTAGAGGGGGGGGGTACAAGTGGATGCGGGAGAGGAGTGGCGTTCTCCAAGTCCCTGAGGGGGTGGTGAAAGTGATTGAGCTTGTTGGCAATAGCGGGTGTGTGTTCGTGTCTCAGCGTGAGCCAAGGCGTGTGAACTGTTCGGGGTCCTCTCTACAGGGCTCCGTCTCTTCCTTTTATAGTTCAAGGGGGAGATGGATTACAGTCGTGAATACAGTGCGTACTACAGTGTGATTTCGTACGGCATATCTTGCAGAGGGGACACGCTGGCTCCGGTCGCGTTCCTCTCTTGGCTGGGGATATCTTTAGGTTCTGTTCACCTGGTACAGGGCTTCCTTGCTTCCTTCTTGTCGAGGCCTCGAGGGGTTGTCTTGGACCGCTTCGGGGTGGTCGAAGTGATGTAGATTCCTAGCCCGAGGGGGTTTCGTGCCCTCCCGAGGGATTAAGGGTAGAGAGGCTAGTGCCATGCAGGTCGTACCTTAGCGCTAGACCAGTCATGATGACCAGGGGAATATGGCCTGCTCCGTTGAGCCGGTACGGCCGGCTTTTATTCTGTCACCAGGGACAAGCCGTACTTGTACGGGGTGGCCTCCGCTTGGGTGGCCCGGCAACCTTGTGTATTTGCCGTTGGGGACCCCCTCCGTTGGGGGCGAGAGCAGGTGATGTAGGCGTACAGCCTACCGTCGATACTGCGTACGTTTTGTCGTCTGGAGACGTGGTTGGCAAGGGTTGGGAGCTTCTTGTCTGTCAAGCAACGCCGCTTTGACTGGGGTTTTCCCTTGGTTACTTGTCCTTCACTCCCATCTGGGGGTGGCTTGCTGTGTGGTAGATGGGGGACCCCCAGCGGAACTGTGCTGAGGTACGGTCAAGGTCAGTTACACCAGAGGTGCAGTGCCGTGCGTGCTCTGCGCGGCTCTCCCCCGCCCCCTTTGCAATGGGCACAGTGTTCCCGGATTCTGTCAGGGGTGTCGTGCGAGGAAGATTTCCCCTTCGACTTCCGCGCCCGGTGATAGAATTGGAACCGTTGGTCCCGCGGACGTGGCGCCTATTCGAGGGGTTTTGAGGGGAGCTCGAACGAGGCGGAGCGCGGTATGTGGCTCGAGGGGTGGTGCGGAACCCTCGAGCGAGGCGGAGTTTTGGGTGTGAGAGCGCGGTCTCTTCATGGGCCGTTGCTGGGTCGGAATGGCTGGTGATGGGCCGCATGGCGTCCCTGCGTGGGTTGCTGTTTGACGATAGTCCTTGTTTGTGTTTTTTGAGGGTGGTTACCCGGGTAGTTAAGGGACCCCTAATTCGGTCCCCGACAAACATTCTGACCCTAATTAATCAATTTTTGGACAATTTTTTACAAATACAAACGAAATGCTACAGTAGCGTAATGATTACGAAGTAACATCTTACTCCCAAATCCAACACCCCAACATCTAAACAAGGCCATAGTCTAGCATGGTCATCTCAGATGGTAATAGTAGCAAAACATGGAAAAGCAATGGGTACTGCAAAATATATTGTGCAAGTACAAGATTTTCTTTATTCATTCAAAGATGATCACAAGCTTTTTCTCACCATGTATATAGCTAAATATCTATTACCTTTACATTACAACAAGGCCACACTTCCTATACCAAATGGCAATGGCCACAGCCCACAAGAACAAAGCCCATATACGTCACTTACTTTTCTGTAAGACCGCAATGTACAAAAGAGAAGCCAAACTCTGCCTCCGCAACACCACCTCAATCGCAACGGCCACCCTCAAAAGAAAAAAAAAACAACCAATCCCCTAACATCCCCTCAAATGGGATGAGCTGCTAGCAGCATTTACTCAATCTTATTGCGTATATTTTCTTCCTCAAGAAAAATAAACACGAATCAATCAAAACACTCAAACCACCTGTGATCACCGCAATCCTTGCAGTGCTTCCCCAATCTCCGCAATCAACCAGTGGAGTTGAAGGGCAGGCAGTTAGGACCAAGAAAGCTGTAAAAATTAGCTTATCTCGGGCACTGGCGAAGGGACGCCGGATGCAGTCACTCAGCGGCTCAACGCCAGAAGAGGTAGAACAAAAGCAGCAGGATCAGAGCAACCAGTATCTGGTCCCTAAAAGAGACGAACTTCGGACGGTCAATGCGCCTGGCCTGCCGGCCAACCTCAGAAAGATGCAGCTCGTCTGGAGAGTACACGAGTTCCAGGCACATGAAGGGGCCTGGTTCATCGGTCATCTCGAACAGTACCTCGCCAACAGCGGCCTTGAACTGCCCATTGGACCATTCCTGTGTTCAGAGCAAACACTACTGTCAATATTTCAGGCTTGGAACAGAACATCCGGCAGGGGCAGACAGTTGCAGAGAAAGCTTTGACTATATTTGACAGAATGCAACAGAAGGTTAAGGCATCTACTCGTATGCATTAGTTTGATCATCCTGGCAGTTTTCAGAATAGACAGGAAGGAGCGGTGGATGCAGCATGGTACCTGAACCTGCTTGCCGATTGTTACAAGCATAGAGCCTGCAGGCAAATTGAAGGTGTTCAAGCCGCCCTGGTTCCAGAGACAAATCTGTCGATCACCTCCAGAGAGGTGGATGCTCAAAGCGTGTGACTTGTTAGGAGGAGGATCGTTGCTGTCAAACTCGTTCCAACATGCTTTGGACTTGTCACTGTTATACAATGTCAGGCACAGGATTGATGGGGCTTCTTTGGACACAGCAGAGTCTTTAGGAATTTTGGCATTATCAGATAGAACCCTGATGGCATTTTTGGCAACGTTCTCCATTGTCGATGCAATCATGTCCATCTTCTCCCTAGCAAAAGTTCGAAAGCCTCATGTGAGAATGATGGTGAATTGGTGAGTACGGTATGGGCCGTTGTGCTACAATTTGGTCGTATATGGGCTAGGCGGCGGTCGAACTCGAATTCCCTCTTGACATACTCATACTCGCTGTTGGCCATCACTCCCTGCCCCTATGCACAACAACAACGCGCCCGGTCCCGGAGCTATGCGCAAGGAAATTAAGCACGGCGAAAGACACGAGGAAGGCGGCGCTGACGAGAGATCGAGCACCGCGGTGAGCAGCGCCGAGGATCCCCGCTAAGCTTCGGAGTCCAGCGCGGGACGGGGGTGGCGGCGACGGCGTCTTGACGCGTGGACGGCGACCGAGTGTGCGAGGCCGCGGCAGGCGGTGGGAAGCAGCGGGACGCGCAAAAGCCTCATGTGAGAATGATGGTGAATTGGTGAGTACGGTATGGGCCGTTGTGCTACAATTTGGTCGTACATGGGCCTTGCACACTCTTTGCATGGTTGGGCCTTTCTCAAACATATGTACACAAGATTCTCTGTTGGGCAGTTTTGCAGTGCCAATCAGATTAGTAGATTACTGATCAGATGACAAGACGCCTAGTCATGAAAACGCATCGAAAGATTAGCGGCACTAGCTAATTGGTGGCCCGTTCGTCGATCGTCTAAAACAATCGCTACTCTATCTTGATCTGATGTCGCATTCTCACTCCAGTGTAATCTAGCCTGCTTCTGATAGATAATGCTAGCACGACGTTGAACGAAAACTTAGGTAGTCAATCATACGAACACTTCGTGAAGACAATCAATTTTTCTGAGGAACTCTCTGCAATATGCAAACCAACACTGCCAAGACACACAAATGGAGGTAGCTAGCTGCCAGTGGAAGAGACAAAACATACTACAAGGCGCACGGTATATAAATTGGCAGCACGTACCTGAACTCCCGGTACGTGGAGCCGGGCAAGGCCGCGCCCAGCGCGCGGTCCTGGTCTGAGCTCACCGGCCGGAGCCAGCAGAACTCCTCCCCGGCCGCCGGATCCCTCCTCCTCCGGAACCACCTGGCCAGCTCCCGCCTCACCTCCTCCGGCGCCGCGAACACCGCCGCCGACGCCGCCTCCACGGCCTCCCGCACCTCGCGGGCGTCGATCGCGCCGGCCACGATGAACGCGCCGCCGGACTCCGCCGCCGCGCTAGCCGCGTCGCCCGAGGCGAGGGCCTGCGAGGAGACCTCGCGCGGCGCCGCCGGCGGCGGCGGGAAGATGACGCCGCCGGTGATGGGTCGTCGGCTGGGTGGGTGTGGGAGACCTTCGGGGGTGGGGCGATCGTGCTGCTGTGCTGGGTTGGTGCCGTGCCAGTTCGTTGCCGGTTGCCACCTTCGCTGCGGTGGACTAGTGGTGGGCATCCGTGGTTGCGTGGGTTTGAAGAAAGAATCGGGGTCGTGGGACGCCGGTGGGCCGTCGGATGGGGAGTGCGGATGGCTCGATATGATTGATGCCGGCAGCCGGTGATTCGATCGCGCCGCGCGTGGGGAAAGTGGAGGCACGTCCCCGCGATCGAGCGCGACGACTTCTCCCGACGGGACGCGTATCGTAGAGAGGGGCTCGCTCGTAAGATGCGGGGAGGACAAGGAGCCGTCTGATCTGAGATGGGCGGTCCTTCTTAGAGCTGGAACACCAGACCAGGCTGGGCGGCAACGAGCCCAGCAGTGGCCACTGGACACCATCCCCATTCAAATCACATCTGATCTCCGAATTAGAAATCAAGGACGGGACGGGGTGCTGCCGTGCTGCTGCTCCACCACCACGTTGCCTGTTTCCTCATCTAGGTTCAGCAACCGATTGATTTGCCCTGACCATATCGTCACAACGAATCCAACCCAGCATGCTGTCTATTGAAGGTCACTGCAACCCGTCCAAAGCCTGAACGCCAGCCCAGTTCTAAACCCAACAAAGAACCCGTTTCAACTCTGAACCCAATTGTCAGACCTAAAACGAGGACGGTGAGAAGGATTGGTCGGATAAGAAACGACAGATGTTTTTTTACCGTAGAACAACATATGCAAGCAAACGAAGCAACACACTGTTTCGGGGAATTTACCCCTTTTGTTTTAATTGATATAGTATGACAACTTTTTAAAAACTAATGAGCTAAAGTTAAACTCCTGAAGAGATACCCGGAGCACGTGCCAGGTTAGGTCTTAGGTGTAATCATTCACCAAGGATCCACGGGTGCTTTCGCCAAAACTCAGCTCCGATGTCAACGTGGTCCACTCTCACATCCCACCGTTCTATCGTCACGCCATTGTCGCTGCCATGCACCTGTACACATTCGCGATATGCTCACTTAAAATGACAATGCTGGAAGCGAAAGCACTTCAAAAATAATTTTCTGGCCCAATAGCAGCGCCGCCAACACAATTTATTGGAGCAACCAAGGCCAATAGATTTATCAGTAACGTAGCTGACAAGTTTAATTGCAGCACAGTATCGGAGTCATGAAATACGGAGTATGTACATGCCATCAAACCCGAAATACTTTTTCAGTATACTGAAGGAAAAGTTGCTTCTTCCCTTGCTACAATTTGTTAAGCAACAACCGCAACAGCATATGAAAAACAATATTTCTGGTGAAATGTTCCCAAAAAAAACAGCAGAAAGGTACCTTTTGCCGGAAAACACATGAGCCCTTTCGAAACATTGCAGGTTCATTGTTGTAGTTCATTTGAAATTGCTGAAAAAGCAACTCGTTTTTATCTTTTGATAATGTCCCCTGAGGAGAAAATTGAAGCATTAAAGAACATGGACAGGCATGGAAGTGAACAAGACCAAAAGAAAATATTTAATGCACAGATCCTCCAAGTCCCTGAGGGGGTGGTGAAAGTGATTGAGCTTGTTGGCAATAGCGGGTGTGTGTTCGTGTCTCAGCGTGAGCCAAGGCGTGTGAACTGTTCGGGGTCCTCTCTACAGGGCTCCGTCTCTTCCTTTTATAGTTCAAGGGGGAGATGGATTACAGTCGTGGGTAAAAAACAAGAATGATCGTACACAAAGAATGTTTGAGTTAAGGGATATAAATGTGTATTAACAGTTCCGTCGTTGCTGTATGGTTCACTTACAATTTTCATATACCTTTATTGGGACATTTATCTTGCCGGATACTAAATTTATTTATTTCAGATAAGTTCAGTACATGAGAGTGGAAAGACTGAAAGAGTCATAGAAAACATAGGTTTTGTTTTCTCCCCTGGAAGAATACATATTTAAATAGGTACCACATACCTATACTCGCTGCCAAAACCATAGCCAAAGGCGATGTCAGGATATTGCTCCATCATCAAAGAAGCACATTCATTCATCAAGTTTAGAGCAACAGCATCATTTGGCTTGTCAAATGAACGAATTGTTGTGAATCTGGAAAATGATAGAATTCAGTCCGTTAAGTAAGGCAGAGTAGGTATCCAACAGAGAATCCAAGATGCTTTTTATATATAATACATATACAGAAAAAAGGGGTTCCTCACTGATTAAATTGACAGGCATTGATGCGAACAACAACCCAATTACAGGGTGGAAGCATGCGGTTGATGTCAAACTGCTTCATAAACTCATGCCTACATTTGCCTTTTTCCCAAATATACTAGTTAGGTCAATGATGTATAGCTCGACCTCAGTTGAAAGGAATCTAAATCCAAATAACTGAAACTAACCTTCACGGAGGATGTGCTGATGATTCTGCCAAAACTCAGACCCTATGATATCAACATGCGCTACTCTAAGTATGGGTCGTGCTCTTTTTATGGGGTCCCCATAATCACGCTTCACAACTGTTTCTACCTAAATTTATATTAGCAAAACATTAGTAATGAAGAAGCTGCTTTGTAGGCTTGAATATATTTTAGCATTACCTTCTCTCGGTAAACACTGGATCCTTTGCGGAACATAGCCAGTTCATCATCATAGTTCATTTGGAATTGCTGAGCAAGCAACTCATTCTTGTCCTTCGAAGATGTTCCCTAAAAGAACAAATGATGAATTAAATATAACTAAATGACACACAAGAAAGAATCTAAACTCTAGTTTACACTACCTTCAACGATAGTTGGGCCTCCTGTTCACTTTTTCCAGATTTAACCAACATCCAGAAGCAGGTGTTGTACTGATTATTTATATGACCTGAAAGGCACAAAATAAGTCATGCATATGAATTAATTAGTCGAGTTATTGATAAGTTCTGAAGCATACATACATAGTTTTATATTATGCTGCTTGAGCTTCATAGGTTGTACAAGTTTGTTGATCATAATGAGAGCCATGATTTTCTTGTAGGATATCAGTGCAAAAATATTAACAAAACAGGAAGCCTCATTTGGTTATACAAGAAATTTCTGACTGCAGTTCCAGTAGCTTACAGTCCACTTGTCTCCATGCCAAATAATCACGAATAGTCTTCAAATTTGGATAGCATACAGCTCTCGCATCAAAATATGGTGGCTCCTTCAACTCTTTGTTAGGAAAGATTTTTTTCCACTTCATCACGTACACAGAAGTGAAGTAGGAAACACATAACGACAGAATTTTGCTGCAGTGATTAGTGGATAAGTTAATAGCATGAACCAAAAACAGGCGCTCGCGCTCATGGTTCAGAAGCAAGTGCAATTTTGCAAAAATGAACATTGCAAACATTCAGCGAGATACCTTTCTCGTCTGTGATAGAATTCGGTCTCCTCTCTGAAAACAAAACTGCAAAGTAAAGGTGAATGTGAAATTTTATTATTATAGAGCTTTAGTGCTGAAAAGTTTAATTAGCTAAAGCTGTCAACAATGTGCTTCAATTATATATGGAAAAGAAAGGCTGGACACCAAGAAATTCGATCAAAACAGATATTCTTTTCACAGAAGGACACTGATGTTGAATAAAAGCTTATGGTGGAACCGTTACGAGAGGATGTCATACCTGTACTCATCACTAATACCATAAGCAAAGACTATGTCAGGGAATTTCTTAAGCATAGCTTTGGCACACTTGTCCATCAATCTTAGAGCATTCTTATCGTTTGGTTTCTCAAAGGCATGTATCTTCGAGAATCTACTAACAGAAACTGAAGTTAGTGGATAGAAAGACAGCGATCAACTACTCCAAGTTCTAAGCAATGTCGATTGACATGAATAAAGCAAAACTAGAGATTCGATTGACATGGCCACCTGGTTAATGGATTCATTTGCACACTACTCCCTCCGGATTTAAATTATCTTTGACCGTTCGTCTTATTGAAAGTATTAGTTCAAATATACAAAATTATAAGTTACATTTCAACTTTATTTAGTGATAAAACAAATTGTAACAAAATATTTGATAACATTTTAAATACTTTGAATAAGACGAATGGTCAAAGGTAAAAAAAAAAGTCTAACAGGCGTCAACCATTTAAAACTGGAGGGATCGAGTAGTAACCATACATAGCGAATCTCAGTGCATAACTCAGAGTGGGAATCAAAGCCAAAGAAAAATAACAGACAAAATGAGACTATCCAACTGCTACAAACGGTTCAATCACTAGTGGAAACAACAATTTGTGGTGAATCAACTTCTTCTTTCAGCCAAGTCAAGTCACGGGCGAGGGGAGCGGAGGTGACGGCGAGGCGCGAGCGGTGGAGCACGGTGGCGCGGCGGCTAGGTTTAGAACGCAAGTCGGCTGAGGGGACGAGTAAACCTGGCCGGCCAACGCCGATATAGGGATTCTGGGACGGCTAGATAGGGGTCGCGTTCGGCAGGCCTTTTATTTGGGAAAAATTAAATTCATACTATTAAAAGATTCATGAGTTTGAAAAAATACCATTGAAAGATTTAGCTTTAGAAAACTACTAGTATTGAAATATTGCTAAAATGTTAATTTCTACCATTCAGTGAACTCACCGTTACAACACGCCTCACCTGCCGCATCCCTCTTCATATAACATCTGTGCCCGTCGATGATCTGGAAAAACTAGACTGCACCAAGAGTTAAATTATTCATGTGGCTGGCAAATAAGGGCCGGTTATGGACAGCTGATCGTCGGCGCCGACATGGTCATGATGCACATGACACACGATCACTGATATAGCCTTGATGCACATGACGCATGCTTGCTCTATGATCAGGACAATGAAACCGGCGACCACATGCTTGTCAACTGCAGCTTCTCACGACAGGTATGGTGGGAAGTGATATCAGGTACGGTGGGAAGTGATCAAGTGGAGAATACTTTGCAAGATTGGTGAAGCTCATTGCGGCAGCAACAACCAAGACAGAAGAGGAAGGGGCTCGATTCCATCTTCATGCTTACTACATGGAGCATCTGAAATGAACGCAACGCGCGTTTATTCAGAGACCAATCATTCAATTGCCTTCAACTGATTCAGCGCATCAGAATGGAGGCAGACACGTGGGTGTTGGCGGGGGCTCAGCGGTTAGGTTGTTTTGTCAGTGAGTAGCAGGAGTAGCTATCGGTTTCGGCCATAGATTGTTTCTGCTTTCACAGGTGTTGGTGTGAGTTCATGCTCCTCCGGAGTTTTGTAAATAGGATCATTGTTTTCCAGTTAATTTTAATACAATGATACGCAATTCTTATGCGTATTTGAGAAAAAAAATAATATCTGTGCCCCACTTGTCATCCCTAACCTATCAGAAGACTGTACTGCTTGCTTCGCCGAGGAACTCCCTTACCCCGGCCCACGCCTCGGCTGCCGCCATGATCTGCGACCTGCTCGGGCGGCCTGACGAAGACGATCGCTGGCTCGCCGCTGCACGAGGACATCGTCTTCCAGAACGTTTTTGTCGCGGCCACACTCGGCGGGTCACCGCGGGCGCGGCCACCTGGGCGCCGCCGAGCTATGCTGCCGGGCCATCCGTTGTTTTTGCTACTCATTTTTCGCTTGCGTTCTGCCGGATCAATGTTCTGAACCATTCCAATTTCCATGCGAGATCATTTGAAATTTTTGTTGCTGCAGCCTGCAGACTTGCGGTTACTTTGAGATACAAATGAATGATCTCGTACCGTGGATGCATGGTTGTTACTTGATCGGTATTGCTTTTGCTTGATGATTAGTTAGACCAGTCTCAGTGGGGGTTTCATGAGAGTTTCATGGCATTTAATGTGCCGATGTGGCAGAGGAGAGAGTGGAGAGTTTCATGGGATGTGAGGGGAGTTTCATCACCATAAAACTCATCTGGCACAGTTACCTAGTTTCTGGTGTAGGTAACTGTGCGATGAAACGCTGCACTGAGGCTGGCTTTAGTACTCCTATCTTAATCCATGCATCCTGGACGAGCTGCAGAAGAATCCGGTCCATTTTAATGTTCAGTCGACTTGCCTTGTGTTACCGGTGTGATTGCATTCACTGACTGAATGGGGGTGCAGCGCGGCAGTACTAAGGGACCGGAGAGAGACGTCGACGTAGTGGACGGGGCATGTTCTCCGCACACAGGTTAAGAGGGGTCCGACCGTGGGATCCTGGCCTAGATGGCCATTACCAGCAAGGCCAATTACATTCAGGATGGCTACACAGGAGGTCGTGTATTGCCGTACTGGCGCCCTGTGAAGCTGCGGTCGGAGCCAGCGTCCGGGCGCAGGCGCCAAGGAGTAACTCCAACTCGAGCAGCTATAGCCTATAGAAGCTGCGGTGGCCTCACAGCATGTCGGCCGCGGCACTGACGAGCTCGCGGGTTATACCCAAGCTGACCGCTCGCCATGTCCAGTTTGTGTTTCAGCTCCAAATTAGCCGTGTCGAGTTTGTGTTTCAGCTCCAGTTAACGTCAAATTAACAGCAATGGTAGATTGCTATAACGGAGGCAACTTTTGATGCTACTTTTCTAAAGTTGGAGTTTTCCAAAGTTGAGATCTTTTGATATGGTACTGATCCAATTTTTCCAAAACAAAACATGATCGGAATCATCACATGTGGTTGCATCGAGGATTGCAACCATGAGCAGACCACAATCAAGCTTTAGACGTGGCCCCTCTGACGTTTCTCAATTGCGTGTATTGATCTGCTTATCGGATGGACAACTGCTGCGGTTTTTAAAAGCTTTATTATGCGATTATAGGGTTTTATTTTGGTCTCTTATTCATCTCTTGCACTAATTTTGATTGTGACACGTGACAATACAGAGTTGTCATAGTTGTGTGAGAGTTGCTATGAAGAAAAAGACCTTTCCATATATTTGTTCATTTATTCTTTTCACGGTGTTTTTTTTCTGAAAGGTTTCGTCTTCCTTCGTACAATTAAACAGACAAACTAGCCGCAGCGAGGAGGGTCCTATCCCCGCCGGCGACGGACCCTGGGCTGCGCAACCCTAGGTACGGCGGCGGTGCACCGAAGCAAGCGACGGAGGCGGCGAGTGCGACGCGCAAGCGAGGGAGATGGGGCAACCGAGTGACCGATGCCTCTTGCTTCTAGGCCTGCCGAACGCCTGCTAAATGGGCTGCCGAACGGCTGGTCCAGACAAACCAACCCAACGACAAATATGGCCTGCCGAACGGGTGTATTGTGTGTTGGAGAAAGTTTATTTTACCTCCCTCATCTATAAAACTAGATAGACATCCTCCTCAAACTCGCCAAGCCAGTTCAAGGTTTGGAGGGAGGAAAAAACTGACTTTCGTGATAGACTAGAAACAACACGCATCGTTGCCGCGCTCAGACCATTGACTGAGCCTTTGGCTATTTCATTGTTGACCCCAGGTTTGGGGCTTTCCCTTCCTTTACCAAGCACTGCGTGTTTTTGGAAATTCATTTCAAGTATAAACACTTTTTAGTATAGGATTCGAAACAACATTTATCAGCATCTAAAATATATAATACAAGAGGCATACTTAGTGTAGTACTGTAGTATATATATGTGAACTCAGCTTTGAAGTATCAAATTAAGCTAATAGAGTTCATGGATATAACATTGAATATATTACATACGAGGCATATTTAGTGTATTAATCCGGGACGGAGGCAGTCCCGGACGGAGGCAGCGCCTGTGCAGGCAGGCCGGCGTCGGTCACCCTAGCTAAGCACTCATCAAACGCCTCGAAGGAAAAAAAAAAGATGTCTCAAAAAAGGAGGAGGAAAAAAAAAGGACGAGCAAGAGATAGAGAGCCGGGCCGGGGAGCCCAAGGAAAAGCGTGATCCAACCGACAGCGACGGCGCGCGCGCCACCGGCCATGTCACGCCTGTGGGCGGTTTGGTGTCCTGGGCTCGTAACGAACAGAACAGTCTAAATTGTAGCTTCCTTCTTTGGACCGTCCGCTCGTCTGTTCTTCCCCGCGCGGTTTGATAGGCTTCAGTAGCCTTCTAAATCAACTAGCTTAAAAGCTTAAAAAGTGAACAGAAGCTATCTGAAAGACAGGTGCCCCCGACGACGGCTGCGACCGCGAACCATTTCACCCTGCGCATAAAGCTTCAGATTGACTACTCACCTCACCACACACGTCGCCATCGCAAGTTGATAAGGCTGCGACAGATCGACGAAAGAAGGACAAGTGAAGATCAAAGCACAAGCACATCATATATACTGCATGATGCATACTCCGTAGGCCATAAACAAGCATTGCTCACGGTCCCAAAGGCGCAATCCAATCCCCCACAGACATCTCCCACCCATGAGCGAGGCCGGATCCATCCGGGGGGTTACAATTACAATGTAACAACAAAAGTTACACGACGCCACACACTCCCCTGCAGCCCTACAATAATCAGCCCTGCAGGTTCTTTTTTTACTTAACCCATCAAGGCTACGTACAATCACCGGTGCCGAAAAATAAACTTAAATCCTATCACCATCCATCAGAGAAAGGAAATAAAGGCCTAAGCGGGTGCTAGTTAACAAGCAGCCTCAGAATGGCCGGCGGCTCTTCTTTACTACAACGAAGAGCTAGTGGGGTTTTCCATTTCCTTCCTCCTGTTTGCTCACTCACACTCTGAAGAATGCAAATCATCGATCCTCGTCGTCGTCATCACGTACGGTGGCTAGAACTGGGAGCCCTCGAAGGTCTGGCCGAACTGCCAGCCGGCGGGCGCGACGCTGTTGCTGGTGATGGTGCGGCCGTCGCTGGCGGTGACCTGGAAGGAGAGGCACTGGCCGTCGAGGAGCGAGTTGCTCTGCCAGTTCTGGCCCCAGTTCCGGGACATGGGCTGCCACCCGGTGCTGGAGCCCTTGATGGACACGGCCTGCACGTCGCCGGGCCCGGCCACGTTGGTCACCAGCACCAGGTTGAAGTAGGAGTGGCCGTTGATGGTGAACCTCATGCCGCCCTTCTTCACGCACGGCACCCTGTACCAGCGTCGTTACAAGTTAGTTTCGTCATCATCTTCAGTTCTAAAGCTGTAGTGAAAAGTTCAGATAAAGTAGCAGCAGAGCATGGACATGACAGGCGAGGCGTTACTATCGCTGAGTTGTGCGATGCTTGCTAGCTACTTGCAGAGATCACAGTCAGAGTTTAACATCATGGTCGCTGCGACGCCGGCCTAATCTCGTTCTATTCCAGAACAGCAGGTCAGGTCGCCATCGTCGTGCATGCGCGCATGGCACCACCCACCCGGAAACCCAGCCAACAAAAATTGAAACTCTGCCGGGGCTGGCCCACGTAACATGGCATGCACAATCGACCCGGTCGGTAGCCGGGAGGGGGTCCAGGCTTGGTCCGAAGCAAAAGAAGAACCGACACCCGCACAACAAGTTTGGGAAATGATTCCTCTAAAAAGAAAAGGTTTAGGAAATGGAAATAAGTAATCTCTCACCTCCTGTATGCGACGGGCACGATGCCGGCGCGGTACTGCGCGATCTGGAGGAAGGCGGGCTCGGCCATGTCGAAGTGCGGCCGCGGCGGGTTGCACCAGCCGCCGTCGTCGCTGGGGAGGCCGTAGTTTGGCGGGCAGAAGTTTGTGGCCGTCACGGTGATGGTGCCCGGCAGGCACGACTGCCCGGCGTTGTCGCAGCGCAGCTCGAAGCACTGCCCGCACGACGCGCCGTCGTTGAACAGCGCCGTGCTCAGCGCCGCCGTGTTGGTGCCGTACCCGGTGCTGTACAGGTTCCCGTACCCGCACGCCCCGCCTGCATATATGCATCCATCATCGTATCCCAAACAGCTAGCGTCAGTTGATCAGCTCGACGGCGGCGCAGACGGCCTGTGGCTGGCGGCTACACGAGCCTGAGTTGTTGAAGCTCGACTGTGAGAAAGTGAACTCACCCATTGTGCCGGACGCGTCGCCGCCGCCGTAGAATGTGGCGTGGGCGCTCTGCCAGGCGCCGTAGTCGCCGGCGGCCCGGCGGGCAAGGAAGCAGAAGGCGGAGCAGAGCAGGACGAGGAGGACATTGGCCGTCGCCGCCATTGCAGCACACACACTACTACTTCGAGCTAGCTAGTGCTAAAGCGATCGATGAGGAAGAGGAATCGAGAGTTGCTTGGCTGTGAAGGGAGTGGGGCGCGGAGGCCAGCTACTTATAGGCCAACGGTCAGTGCGCCCGGCAGTTGGAATCGTTGATAACTTTTGTGGAGGCCGGGGCAGGGGGAAAACGAGACAAAAGAGATAGAGCGCGGGGAGGTGGGGACCTGGGTCGCTGGCCGCTAGCTAGCGCCACCGCCGCCGACCCGCGACGGCGGTTAGCACATACGAATCAGGCGCACATGCGGGTGCTCGTCGACTCGTCGCCTCCGGCCGCGCGCAAGTTGGGGACGGACACACCAACTGCTCGCTCGACCGGTGGCGTGTGTGCACGGGACAGCCCGGGGGTTGCCCCGGGCCCGGCGCGCTTGTGACATCGATCCCCACATGCATGGCTCAGCTCTCGCGAGTTTCGGCCACGGGTTTGGTTTGGTTTGCTGGCTGGCCTCTGGACAGTGGCGAGCGGCGGAGCGATGCAGACGGAAAAGAAAAACAATGGAATGTGTGGCGCGCGGATGGGTACGTATATCCATCTCATCAGGACGCTGCTCGCTCGGTCATGAATTGCTCGAGAGATAATCACACTCGCACGTTCTCCTGGCCCCGGCCTGATTGCCATGACTTCCGGCTATCCCGGCATCATGGCTTGTCTGGTTTTTACGTGCCAGGACGTATGGGTATGGCTATAGGTCGATCAAATGCAAGAAGCACTCCTAGAAAATGCAAGAAACGCATTACTGTTCAGTGTTCGTTGCATCGATCAGCCTCCAGGTCAGCTATCAAATGCTCTTCCCACCACTGCATACTACGAGCTGGTAGGGTTTCTTTATGATCCTGGGATGCAATTTGTCTAGCGATGCTCGATCGTCAAGTTGCGTGTAGAGAAATGCTAGAGGCGAAAGGACGGCGATTGCGAACCAACCAAACCGTTCAAGCGCCGCACATGCTCGGGGATCGGATGCCTTCCTTTTTTTCAACGGCGGTGAAAGCTCCCTCAGATATTCGAAACTTGCGTTCTTCAGTTAAGCACTTTCCGGCGAGTTCAGTTAAACACTTTCCGTCGAATTCAGTTAAGCACTTTCCAGCGAAATCGATCAGTTAAGCACTTTTTGGCCGCATAATCTCCAAAAACTGCTGGCCAGTTGATTTCTGAAAGGATCTAGCTGCTTGCGCTCTCAATTCTCATCGATTGCAATCTGAGGAACTGCAGTTAAAATGGACAGATTTATCGATCGGAATGAAGTCATCTTGCGTCCCGTTCGTCACGGGTATAGTATGAACACAAGCAGGCACCGTATGTAGCAGCTAGTTGCACATGCCGTTTATAGCCCAAACGATCAGACTAATTAAGCACTGCAATCTTCAGGCGGTGGATGCATAAACAACTACTGTTTCTCACCAAATATTCAGTGCTACGTGCGAAACATTGCTCATCCCAATGATTAGTTGAGATTAATTATACTAGCGTCGATAATGCAGGCAGAGCCTAGCTCTCCCTGCTCGTCGGCGCGTGAAGCGCTCACATGCTTGCATGAGCGCCGCGACATGGCCACGTAGCTAGGGCGTAGGTGGCGCATGACGGGAGACTTAGTTTAAGCCCAACTCTTGAGACAAACCTGCAGGTACACTGCATGCCCGCGCAGGCTAAGTCCAAGATTTCGTCTGGCCCGACCCGACTGACGCCAGGAGCAGCAAGCAGATCGAGTCGCCCCAGTGATCCGCACCATGTGGCATGCTCCGGCCCCGTGGACAGATGGCCGCAGCGGCGCATCTCTTGCTCCATCAGTCTCCCACCAGACATGTTCAGACATGGAGCTGCCAAAACGAAACAAACGAGCTCTCACCAAGTCACCCACCAATGGCACAGACATTTGCCATATGTTTTCTGGCTGCTTTGCTTTATGTTCCAAACGTATCTTTTTTCCTCCGGACACCAACCGAAAATGTGATGGGCTTAATGTTCATGCCTCCCTTTCTTTCGTGTTTGTACAGACAGAACGGTTGAAGCATCAAATAAATGCATACTCAGACTTCAGACAAACAGGTGACGGATCATCCTCGAAGGGAGGGCAGGAAAGCTAGCACCGATAATTCAGACGATGTCTCTCCCTTTTCAGAGCACCGCAACAGCGGATCGATGTTCAACAGCCGGATCGAGCACATTTACGCGAGACAGCAAAGTTCATCGTGGGTTAGCTTTCCCGTCGTGCTCCGTGGCTTTAAAACACGATAAACATCGTAACATGCGCCGCTAGGTTTTTTTTTTATGAAACATGCGCCGCTAGGTTGCTAGCAGCTTCACGCTTTAGCAAAAGCAACAGTCTTCCGGACCGGGGGGACGCCTGATGAACCATCCCTTTCGGTTTGGCGTCCCCACGCCATGTTAGTTGCACATGGGAGGCAGGGAGGGGGAGGGGCTTGGCTTTGCTCCAGTGGCCACCCGGAGATCACGCCCAGGCCCCTGTCATTACCGCTGATTCTTGCCTGATTCGCCTTCTCTTGGAAGCATTCGGCATACACACCAGCTCTCCGGCACCATGAGTTGAGTTCTCTGGAAAAAATAGGAGCATTAGCGGAAAATAAACCGCTTTATCTTTACCGGGTAGATGAGAACAAAAGAGGATGGAGCCCGTTCGCGTCCGGTACCGAGATGATGTGACGGGTGCACGAGGGAGCGAGAGGGGAAGCCCATGTGGGGAGCACACCCAAAATAGATCACAAAATCGGCCCGCGATAGCGACCCGATGATCGAGCTCCGGAACTCATCACGTCGCCGGCCGGCCAGGGCCCACGCGAAAAGAGGCCCCTGGGCACCCGAGGGCAACGCAACAACCTGCCCTACATACTGTGGAGAGAATCCCGTAGCAGGATCGGCTACTGGCTCCAAAGATTCGCAGTACGTGCGTATTCCGGTATACAGTGTACTCTCCATAATAGTAGCGTCTTCCTTTGCCAAACCCCTTCGTCGTGCAGTGAGAGATGCCAGATCGAGAGGTTATCATGGGGTAGGTGCTGCCATTGTTAACGGTTGGGGTGTCTGCTCATAATGGCCGGAGCCCGGAGGAGAATCATGGTCGCTTCGGCTAGAGGCGTTAGGAGAGTACCCAGCGCATGCATGCAGGCAGGCCGGCGTCGGTCACCCTAGCTAAGCACTCATCAAACGCCTCGAAGGAAAAAAAAAAGATGTCTCAAAAAAGGAGGAGGAAAAAAAAAGGACGAGCAAGAGATAGAGAGCCGGGCCGGGGAGCCCAAGGAAAAGCGTGATCCAACCGACAGCGACGGCGCGCGCGCCACCGGCCATGTCACGCCTGTGGGCGGTTTGGTGTCCTGGGCTCGTGGCGTGGGGCGAGACGACGCGAGGCTACGCTAACGACCGGGGCTGTCCCGTTCGTTACTGGCGCGGCCCCGCCCAACCGAACCGACGACGCGCGCATGGCCGCCGCTGCCGCTGCCGCGTCGCTCTCGGGCGCGAAAGCCTGCCTGCCGAGGCGGCTCGATCGGGGGGCCTCTAGCGCGCGGCTAGGCCGGGCGCGTCCCGTCGCGCGCCAGTTCGTTCTCGGCCCCGTGCCCGTGCCGGTGCTGGTAGTTAGTCGCCGCCCTGCACGTTGCCCCGCGCGCGGTCGATCGCGATGGGGAGGGGTCGCGGCCATGTGCCCGCGCGCGGCGCGTGCCGAGGTGACACCACCGGTCGCCGTCGGGTCACGCGTCGCTGGCCTGCTACTGCTATAGAGAGAGGCCGGTGCGTGGCCGGGTGGGGAGGGAGGCGTGGCCCGTGCTGGTGCCGGTCCTACGTGCAGAGCGCCGCGGGGTGTGTGCGCCCGGCGTTTCGATGAGTCTCGCGGTGGCGCTGTTGTTGCACGGGGGAACACACAGGCTTTGTGCTATGTTGGAATGGAGATGATGATGTGCTAGCACGGTAGTACTGTACTGTACTTGCGCTCTATACGCAGTGAGTTTTCAACGAATTGTCGGCTTTTCTTATTGGCCGATTTTAGATAGCCCAGCTTTCTCAGACCCAGCCCTCCGGGAACGGGACTCGGGCAGGCCATGTCGATGGAGAGAACTAGAAGTCGAGAAGAGAAGGCCGAAAGCGTACCAACTTTTTTTTTTTGAGATTCGAAAGCGTACCAACTGGAAGGGCGCGCGCTTTCAAGCTTTTAGCCCAATAGTTCCGAACTGGGCCAACTGATTTTTGAAGCCCAAAAGCCCAGCTTGCTCAGGCCGCAGATTGTTCTTTGCAAACATGTCAGTCCAGAACTACGCGGCGTACTCGGCCCGTCACGCAGAGGGCCGAACACAAGTCGCCGGGCTGACGGTTTTCAGCTCACGGCCAGATCATCATATTGGCGGGCGGCTCACCCCACTGGAGTATTACTGAATCTTTGCTAAAAAAAAAACTATTTACTGAATCTTTCGTGTCAGAAACGAGAGCTGATTTCGCAGTTCGGAGCCATACTGATGAACATTGATGCCGGATTAGTTTTCCTTTTTTTACATGCGACCCACGTTCCCAGTTAAGATCATCAGACGCATGGCTTCGTAAGATCGATTTTCATCCGTCCAACCATCCGTGCAGGCTACAGTGAGCGCAGCTTCTGGATGGAGTCCCCCACTCCCTCGAAATGAATGGCGGTGCAGAATGGCCAGTTAATTCATTCACCCACCTGCCAACAACCCTGGAACCACTGCCATCAGTACGTGCCATGTGTAGCGCTACCACAATTTCGCCGATCTCCATTCTCGTCCAGCTCCACGATCGCCGTGTAATGCTATTTGGGTGAACTACTACTGCTAGCACGAGATGATGCTCCGAAGCTGCTAACACTGGAGCGATTGGCTTGGGAGTAGGTCCGGGTGCATTGACGCCGCCTGCCGCGCGTCCTCTGCCGACCGAGGCAGCGGAGCCCGCCAGGCGCTGTAAATGGCGATCGAGTGGCTCTCACGTGGCCGCGGCATGGCTCCATAAATCGCCGGCCGGTCCGGCGGCCTGCAATCCTGCAGCCCTGGCGCCGACGCCATGGGGTCGCAGATCCAAGCCTGAAATCTACAGGCGGGGGAGGGCAGGCAGCATCAGCCCAGCCCAGCGCAACGTCGTCGTCTCGTCTGCAACTCCATTACTGTAGTACGCTCGAGCGCAGAGATGCAAATGCAGCTACGCGGCGCGGATGGGATGGGCGATGGATGATCGGGGCCAAATAGCTCCGAACAGTTTAGTTTCCAAATTTGAGGCTCTCAATTTGGAAGTTTAGGGTCTCATCACAATCATTGTGCCACTGTAGCATTTCGTTTGTATGTGTGAAAAATTATCCAAAAATTTATTAATTATATTTAAAATATTCGTCTCGCAGAGTACAATAAAACTGTGTAATTAGTTTTTGATTTCATCTACATTTAGTACTCCATGTATGTTATGACATTTTGATGTGATGGGAAATCTTTTTTTCATAGTAAATTTGGGAGTAACTTTTTGGATATAAACAGGGCCCAAGAGCAGAGCTGGTCCTAAACTCCTGGTCCTAGTACTATTTTTGACCCGGCTCGTACCATGAAAACCGGTGGTAAAACGCACGGAACGAGCACGCGTTCTGCAAATTACATGGTCGAGAAAAGTCGGGAGGATTTACCACGCACTCCGCCAGAAAAGCTCCACGAGTACTCGAAAGGAGACCACAGGCTGAAACCTGCAGTGACGCCATGTACAGTATACAGGGGCTGGGGGGGGGGCGTACGGGTTGACCAGTGTTACCCACATTTATGATTTATGGTCTGTGTGATCAGGTCACTCGCCCAATCGAAGGCAGCCAAGTAGCCAACGGACCCGATCCCCGTTTGGCACACCATTCGGCTGGGTGGCTCGCTCAATTGAGACTGATAGGCTGGACCGCTGGATTCCTTCTATTTTTCATGATGCTGTTTCTTAAATCTTTTGGAAACGGATTGGGGTAGCCGAAGATAAGCCATGCATACTCTAGCTCGATCTAGCGCGGTGTTGAGGACATGTTTGGATCAGGTGACTAAAATTAGTTAATTTTAGCCTCTTGTAATATCTAAATTTTTAAACATGTGAGGCTAAAGAAAGAATCCAGCACTGATCCAAACATGCTCTAAAACTCCTGCAGCTTCGTTAAGAGTACAGAAGCACTGAGTGATGCTACGATCGTCCTATTCGTTTGGATTGTTTCCAGCGAGTCAACAGTGTTTTTCTCTCAGCGAAAATCAGCGCCAGCCACCAGCCACCAACCAGCCAGCAGTGTTTTTCTCTCAGCAAAAACCAGCGCCAGCCACCAGCCACCAACCAGCCAGCAGTGTTTTTCTCTCAGCAAAAACCAGCGCCAGCCACCAGCCACCAACCAGCCAGCAGTGTTTTTCTCTCAGCAAAAACCAGCGCCAGCCACCAGCCACCAACCAGCCAGCAGTGTTTTTCTCTCAGCAAAAACCAGCGCCAGCCACCAGCCACCAACCAGCCAGCAGTGTTTTTCTCTCAGCAAAAACCAGCGCCAGCCACCAGCCACCAACCAGCCAGCAGCAGTGTTTTTTCTCTCAGCAAAAACCAGCGCCAGCCACCAGCCACCAGCCAAACGAACGGAGCGGATGAGTACGTGCATCAGTGCAAACTAGCTCTCACTATGCTGCTATTCCAGACTCTGCGCGCGGTGTTAAAACTCCTACAGCTCGTACTCCGTAGGAGTAGTAGTAATTTACCACAGCGATGCATCTACCAGCGAACCGTATCTTAACTCCTCTCCTGAATGCACTCAACCACCCCCCGTAATAGTAACATCTCCCCCGCTATATAAACCCCCCATGGAAACCCTCGTCTCCCCCACACCAGAAAACCAGCGAATCACAGACACACCGCCACCACACTCATCAGGCTTTCGCTACCTGCTCATCAGCCACCTCGTACGTGTGACCGAGAGGGAGAGAGCGCCATGGCTGCCCCGAGGTTCGCGACGCTGGCGGTGGCCGTGCTCCTGGCGGCGGCCGTGGCGGCTCCCCCGGCGGCGGTGCGCGCGGCGATGTCGTGCTCGACGGTGTATAACACCCTGATGCCGTGCCTGCCGTACGTGCAGATGGGCGGCGCCATGCCCCCGCAGCCGTGCTGCGGCGGCATCCGCAGCCTCCTGCAGCAGGCCAACAACACCCCCGACCGCCGCACCATCTGCGGCTGCCTCAAGAACGTCGCCAACGGCGCGTCCGGCGGGCCCTACATCACCCGCGCCGCCGGCCTGCCCGGCAAGTGCGGCGTCACCCTGCCCTACAAGATCAGCACCGACGTCAACTGCAACACGTACGTGTACACATATGTTCTGATGATCTCGTGCTGCGTTCTTTCCTATCTTGTTGCGAGATAATTGTGCTCAGCGTTTCTGACATGGAGTAACCTTTTTCTTTTTTTTTTGCTTTTCTCGCGCAGGATTAACTGAGGCGGGCGTCCGTGTGGGCACCCCCCTGCGAGGAATGCATGGACGAAGGAGAATAATAAAATGGTACTGCTAGTATTTGTGTTAGAATGGACTACTAGATCGAGATGTGCTTGCTGTGTCTAGTCGTCGCTGGTGTTTAGGAATCGTCTAAAGTTGCTCTCATGGTTTATCGCGGATGTTGTTCCCGCGAGCAGTCATGAACCTGTGTGTGCTTCAGTGTACTGTGATCCAGATGTATTGCCTCGTGAAAGTACCTGTTATTGCAGTATCATTAAGTTGCCGCGTGTTTGAGTTTTGTTTAGCGTGTAATCTGCAACAAACAAAATCATAAAGCTAGTCCAGCAAATTAGCACACTTCGGCTTGCTAGATAATCAGAAGGTACAACGAGTAAAAAGATTAAAAAAATTGGAGCAATCCATTCAGCAGTTAGATTGATCCTCCGATGAGGAAACTCGCTAATCTCGATCGGAATTCGGAAACCATTCATCTCATCTTAATTACCCCCTACCGGTGCTACACGAGGGTTGAAGTCTTGTTCCCAAAGGAGGCGGACTTCTTCGACAAGTATTTGCGAAGCAGCTTCGACTTCCGTATATAGCCAAATGAGCCGTGTCACGTACGTACGGGAGCTTTTCGTCAGCCACTCTCAAATTTCAAAACCACACACGTCATCTCGTTTCCAGCGGCGTTGTGGTTGTGGCCATGCGGGTCGCCAGGTCGGAGCTGTAAGAAACCCGCGTAAATTCAGTTCGGGATTTTCTGCCGTCCGAGAAAACAAGTTCGATCGGTCGGCCCATCTTCTTTTCCGCGCGGTATCGTTGTGAACCCGCCGCGCGCCCCACTCGGACTGGGCTTTTTTCCCATTTTGTTAGGTATCTATCTATGGGCTGTCGTGCTCGGTGTCGAGTTGTAGGCCGGCAGCATTTTTTTTGTCCGTGGGCGGTCCAAAACTCAGTGGGCTCGGGCTGAATCTAGAATGTTTATCTATCTATCTATACTACAAAGATCCAAAAAAATTGAAAACATTTTTTACCCAAAAGATACCCACCCACCTCTCACGCCGGACCCACGTGACAGCCCTCCCCCTTCAAAAAATTTCGCCGGCGCCATCTCCCACCACCGAAAATAGGAAAGTGAAGAGAAAATTTCCCCTCCCTCCACGAATAATAGAAGAGTGAAGAGAAAATTTCCTCTCCCTCTCAATTTTTTTTTTTGTTACCGCCCCATTTACCGGCCGGACCCACCTACCGTCTTCTCCTTCAAATCCGTACCCAAAACAAAGTTTCTAAATATACTTCTGGGTGGGCGAGCATGTATATGGAAATACTTTTGGGGTGCTGCCTCTTCTCGATCTTCCTCCGCCAAGCCGCCGCCACCCCTTCCACCGCTAGGACCCCAGTTCTTTCACCGCCGGGCTGCTGTCTTCTCGGTCTTCCTCCGCCAGTCCGTCCAGTAATCTTGAGTGATTGCAGTTCGTATGTTGAGGTAGTGTCCTGCTCGGAGTACAGGTTTGCTTATTATCCCCTCCCCCCTATTCCGTGATTGAAATCCTTTCGTTCTGCCGCAGTTGAGATCCGAAAGGTGATGGGAGATCGAGTCCCATTCATTGCAAGTCACGGTGGATCCCAACCGAGGCGGACCGCTTCCTCCGCGCCGTCGAGGACCTTGCCTCCTCGCATCGCCGGCCGCGGGTCGTTGCAGTGCTGCAGTTGGATGGGGAACCGGGTCGGCGGGAGCGGCGGTAAGCCGGTGGTAGCCGGCGGTGTAGGACCTGTACACGCGGCCGCAGGGGCTGTACCCGCACCCGGCCGCCCCACCCTCGAGGCCAAGCTCATGCCCTGCCACCCGGGCACTGCCGACCCGCGAACCGACCTCGACGAGTGCCCCATCTGCTTCCTGGTAACCGCTTCGCCTCCCCTTAACCGCATCGCTTGCCGCCGATGTCCTAATCGTCCGTCCGTCGTCTGTTCTCGCTCGTCGGTGAAGAGATTTGTTCTGATGCTGTCTGTTTTTCTCTGTTAATATTTTGTGGCGCTTGCAGTTCTATTGCCCGCCATCCCGCCGCCGCTTCCTCCTCGTGGTTCTCCTCATCGCATCTCTTTGCTCCTCCTCGAGGCACTCTGCTCGTCACCGCGGGAGCAGGCGGCGATGACGACGATGCACCAACAGGCCACGAGACTAGGAGGAGCCGAACGTGGTGCCGACTCGCAGACCAGTGCAGCCACCTTCCTCACCCCCACGCCATCCCCGTCCCTCCAACCCATCACTATAGGCGGTGCCGGTGGCCCAGGGGTTGGCGGCGCAACCAGCAGTGGAAGATGTTGGTGGGCAAAACCAACAATGATGTGTTGGAGGTCATCAACAACAGCTCCGATAAGTTCCATCCTTCTCAATCGCATCTAATATTATTCCTGAAGCAAGAAAGTTGGGAGGGTAGTGTAGGCCACATGTTCGACGAAATGTACAAGAATAAATCTACGTACTGAATGAAAAAAGATTGTTGTTTGATTACTACCTTGTTTGATCCATCTATTCTTTGATCCAAGCAGTGGCCATAGTGCCTAGGAATGGAGAACGGAAAATGCGTTGGCACGGCATGCAAAATGAAGGGTTCAGGATTTGATTCATCTCTTCCTTTTAGCACCAAATGTATACATATGAAATACTTCTCCTTTGTTCTGTTCTATGCTAGATCAATTGTCGCGAACTTTATGCAGTTGTGCCATGATGATTGTTGAATTTACTAATGCAGTGCTAATGTTGCCTGTGGCGTATTGATTTCGGTTTGTTGCGATAAGGTTCTCAGAAATGGTAAATGGGGGACGAGGAGGGACAGCTATCCTTGTGCTTGGAAATGTCATTAATGTGTGAAGCTTGGGGATATTATTCCAGCTGATGGATCAGATGGATGGGGAGATGGAAAAGGGTGAATATGAGAGGTAAAAAATTCTTGCACTGATAATAAAGTTCTCTTTCCTTGCAAAACTTTATTTCATATCATTGAAGCATATGTATGTTCATCATCAAATCAGATGCACATGCTCAGATATCAAATGTTCTTGTAACAGAGGTATTATCTCTGCACCTCCAGTCTTCCTGTGGCTAGGTTGTTCTTTGTTTCTCCTAAAAAAGCACAATTGAAATGTGGCATCCATTATGGCTTTAATCTCTCGCTAGCAACTAAAAAAAAGAATGGTGCTCCCAAGTATCATTAGAGCATAGAGAGTATCTGTTAGAATCAAATTATTGGTGACTATTTGACAGAGCAATGACATCAGGTTGCCATACAAGAATTGAAGATAGAAAAAAGATAGTAGATTTTTTGGTATTTATAGTAGGAGCCATTCAAATTGTTTGAGATGTTTAAAACAAGTATATAGTGTGAACTAGGTTCTATTCATTAACTTGGTCCGTTCCGGTCGTTTCTTATGAAAATCCATGGCTTCTGAAATTTCTTCTCATTTCACAGGTGATAAATGGCAGTTTGTTTTAAAATAAATGATTACATCCCACTAAGCATCATATCTGGTATGAAAATCATGGTCATTCCATTCACATTTGTCTAGATCCCTTTGCATTGATGTGGTCGCCTTTAAACGTCTTGTTTTTACCTAGAGTAGGATTAGTTTCTGTGAATGGAATTGATTTATAAATTGGATTGATTAAATTGTCGAATTGCCAGGTAAAATATAAATCACTTGGTTTATAAGTACGGATAATTTTGGATAATTAAAATTTTCAGCTAAACGTTGTTTGATCAAAATATAATGCTCATTATGGTACATTGCTTGCCTTCCATTAAATCTTTATGATTTTTACTGTCGAGCAAGACTGCAGGAGGCTCTTGTATCAGATGGGTCTTGCTCATGCCAAAGTGCCCAACTGCTCCCTTCTTGGATATCTTTTTTATTACTGAGTGTTCTTGTTCAATTTTGTGCAGGATATGGTCGTGAAGGCTTCCTTGATGAATCAAATCACTCTGTTCTCGGTGTTTCTTATTTCATTTTGGCATCAAATGAAACTGTAAAAAGAGGATACGATATTGAGCGAGTTGATGAGATAGGAGAATAAGTGTTACCTATTATTCTGGTTCAAGCAAATTCCTATTTATTGGGAGGTAACTACATTGTAAATTCTTGAACTGAACCTAAGGTTTTTAGTCTCGGTATTTTTTTTTCAGTAGATTAGCTGGTGCAGACCTATTTCTTTTTTCAGTAGTGGTAGGCTTTCAGTTCATCATTTGTTTTAACCCACTTATATCATTTGAAAACCATTATTATTTCTTATCAAGACGAAATATTTTGTAACCCGTTCAATTTTATTTAGAGATTGTCCATATGCTGTTACCTGGTAAGCTAATCGTTGTTATGTGCATCTTTATTAGGCTCCTCAACTCTCAAGACTAGGATTTCGAAGAAAAAGTCCCAAGGCGAGGATGTGAGCATGTAAGAATTAGCATAGCTGTTTTCTTTTGAGAAATATAGGGTTATGCTTTTCCTTTTTTTGTTTGTTTTTCAGGCTGTATGGGTTCTACGGGGCTGGTACCTCCTTGAGATGCTGTGATATCGTGCTTGGCCATGGTGGGGTCCCTTTGCTCCGATGGCCATACGTTTTTACTTGGTAAGCTAATCATCATATGCAATTATGTAATATTCTTTCTACTGCCATGATATTCAGACCAGCTATATAATTTAGATTGCCTCCAGCACTAATTGTTTGTTACTGAATCCCTTATTGCCTTTTTGAATTGGAATGTCCAGACTTCTTTCTAAAATTTTAGGCACTTAGAAACCACAACTGCATCACCAAGGAACAATTTTTTAAGACGTGATTTGAAGATGAAGGCGACTATAGAAATGAGAAGTGACAGGTGAAAGGCAGTAAGGCAGTCATAGGAAAGCAATTTTTTATTCTCTATATTATTCATGGACCTCTTATAAAAGTTTATCTAACATTGGGGTGTAGAAAAATTAAAGTTACCTCCTTTTCTACTTGATGTTGACAACTCAAAATTTTGCCAAGAATTTGGATCCAGACGATTTATCTAATATACTCAATCCCTTTCTTTTTCATGGACGTGAAATGTGTGATGCAAGGTGTATTAATGAGGCAAGTGCAATACAAATTAACATGAGCACGCGGTGTCTATCTACTCAAAGCTCTGGCTATACTATGGCAGCAACGACCAAGTAAAGGCTCGGATGCAAGCAGCACCGCATGCGTGTTCAGCATAGATGCCTTTTGGGCCAGGCAGAAATCCCAGATGAGCTCTTTCTGTGCAGGTATCATTATCTTTGTCCCTCCACTGATATTGAGTTGCCATACTATTGGCTGCCTGCAACTTGCTCCAGTTATGTATTTATTTTTTGCATTCCTCTAGGAAATATTCTGGCAACATTATGGGGGGCAGCTGCAGGAGAGAACCTCAAGATGTGATACAGAGATTGTTTTAGCTTGCCTTCATTAAAATCAACCATTCAATGTTGCAGGGCTGCTAATGCATTAAGCTATTGCTTCAGTCTAGAAAATAGCATCAAGTAAAGCCCATCTGTAAACATAAGATACGTGGTCTACAGCAGGGGTGTTATTTTAAAGGGAATACAACAGGTAAAGCCCCTTCCTGATAAATGAATTATAAAGGTGTTGGTGTTTTATCTTAAAATCGCAAAAAAAACATTGACAGCTGAGGTCATTTTCATAACATAGCTGCAGTAATCCTACAGCTAAGGAGCTCACTAAGCACCATAGTAATTATCTTAGGTTCATCTCCTTATTGAAAGATGTAGCATTGTGGATATGGAGAATGCCCTCAGAATGCCCTCTTTTGGCCTCAGAAAATGCCCTCAGAATGTTGCTGAAATTGTTGAAAATGTCCACTTCTTTTGGCATTCCTTTCAACCATGACACGTCCAAGTGATCAAGAGAGAAAATGATGTATCTCTCTTGATGCTTTGTAGAAACTGATGCTTTCTATCGTGGTTTCCTGCAGATATGGAGAAACCCACCCTGTCCAGGAGGAAGCATCCAGTGTTCAGACTATTCTCTTGGAGATAACATTATTTCTTCATTAGGCCAGCTGTGTTTTTGTTTTCTGTTTTTTGACTAAAAGTATAAAACTTCTTAGTCCATGGCGGTTTCACTATATTAATCTTTTTTTAATGAAGAACAAATGGCTAGAAGAATAGTTCTGGAAATAAACTCTAATGTGTCACTGTGTCATACATGTCTATGACCAAAAGGAGATCTGACATGAGTAGTTTTTTTTATCTTATGAATACAAAATTTTTGTCGTCAACATTTTCTAAAATTGCGATGGTAAGAGTTAAGGTTCTTTTTATTATTGAATCTACATATGTAAATGTACCTCCTTTTTATAACCATTAACCTTTTGGTTGCTATGTTTTTTAAATACGTGCGTGCCGCACGTACACGCTACTAGTCTATACTAAAAGGATCCTAGAGAATTGAAAACACCTCCCACCAAAAAACACACCCCCACCCTCTCACAGAGGACCCACCTGTCGGGTTTTGGTGGGAGGGAAAAACTGCATGTTCGGCGCACTTTTAGTTCATTCTCCGTAAAACTTTTTTCACCTATAAAAAATGACTCACCTAAATATACCCACATTCGTACCCACGTCTATCCCGTATTGCTAATAGACAATAAATCGGAGAGTTTTTCTTCATATAAATAAATGCCAACTATTGAGTTTTGAGAATATACGTAAAGATCTCTATACATGAGAGAGCGAATATAAAATATTTTAAAAAGCGCCTCACACGGCTGGTCTATTTACAATGGCCCACAAAACGTCATATTTTAAAAAGCACCTCACACTGCTGGTCTGTTTACAATGGCCCACAAAAGTGACATTGTTTTAGTACCTACATGTCATCAATAAACGTGCGTGGCACATGAATTGAGACAAATGTATAGAAGAGAGTTTAGATGTTATGTTTGATTTATTTTATCTCAGAGGGAGAGATCTTGCGTTCGAGTCTGTACATGCGTATATTTCGCAAGAAAAATCGTATTGTCCGTGGGTCTTTCTGCATTTTGAAATGTATCTAAATGTTCTACTCATATCCTATCACCTAGCAAGATCACGTGATACACCAAAGTGCAACACTGATCATTACCGATTTACTCCATCATTAAGAAAATGTAATTCACGCTTCCAAAAAGTCGAATGATTTTAAGGTTACCAATATTTGTTAAAAAATATTAAAATTTATATGTCTCTAAATAGATTTAGTACAAATCTAAGTACCGTTTTGCACAAATTTTGTGAAATTAGAAAGTGATTGACCTTTTGAAAACAAAAATTGTATTTTTTTTAGACGGATGGCCTATCTATAAGTGCTCTACCGATGTCCTAATACCAAGCAATCTCACATGATACACCATAGTACAACTCATTACTTACCTTGGTGTCACACCTTTGATGTGAGTATTTCTCCTTTTGTCTTGCTACGAGTGTTGTGGGCAGTATACCATGGTGGCGCTGGATACGGAGCAAGAACTCGAGAAGAAGTGGAGAATTTGATTATATGTACAAACAGAAACATTTAGCCAATATAATTATGCATGTAATGCCTCCGCTCTTAGAAAAGTCAGCTAGAATTTAAATTTTGTCGCATAAAGCAAATCGTTATGTGTCAAAACAGTTTGACAAGAGCCACCTCATCAATACATATCTATGTCAGCATGTATTCATCAACTTGCATCCACATCAGCAAGTTTGCAAGAAAATTTCGGGTTAGCGGCCTCTACTAATGTCCCTATATGGCAAATTGTTGATTATCACAACTACACAAGATCGTGGTCAGCTAATCGTTGGCAGCCTTGTTATTGCAAGCTCTGCACTCTCCTTCTAAAATATGGGCAAATGGCGGAAGACACAAGCAGCAAGTGTGGTTGTCCATGCATCGAAATGAAATCAATGCTGCTCCATTGAATCCACCTTTAAACACGTCCAACTATCTACAACCTCTTTCTCCTCTGCATGCTAAACGGTGGCAGCCGCGACATACTTCCTTGTACCCCAACATTCTTATCCTCTCCCGCACTGCGCCCTATCCCTCCTCTACCTCCCTGTCTTGACCCGATAGTGAACCATTGCTTCACTACTCCATCCACCCTTCACCGGCCATCATTGTCTATCTAAACCCAAGCCCTGAATTCGTTTATGTCGTTCCCTTGTTCCGGTGCCACCGACCAGATATCCACCATTGTCTGACCGCCGAAATGCGGTCTTGCATATCGCCACACACAACCTATCATTGTTGCTGGTTTGCCATCCCTCAGGCGACCTCCTAGGTCCATTGGTGATGGATCTTTTGCCCCGTACCCCAAAACCCAAAACCCTGACCCTAACAATAGCCACGTACATGCAAACAAGAGAAAGAAGATAAGGTAAAAAGAAGAGAAGAGAGGTGGACGGTTAGACAACCTCTTGTTGTTGGTGGCTTCTCCCGACGAGGAAGACCCTTGCGATTAACAACATCCTCTATAGGTTTTTATATAGTTTTAGGACCAAAGGCTCAATATTGTTTAACAAAAAGCCCATTTAAAATGTTTACATTGCATAATCTCCCACATTATACAAGATGAAAAGGATAAAGATCCCAAGCAACAAGCCTCAACCTACATTATCTAGGACTTGAGAAATCTAACACCGCATCAATTTGCTAACTACACATTCAAAGAAGAGATGACAAACACATTTCTCTCTGTTATCTATAGTTAACACTATGTTTTGAGAAAACCATCTTAAGACTTGGAGCGATCATGCAGCAACGAGAGTACCTTTCCACGTGTGCATCGCGTACCAACGTTCAAAGAATCCTTCATCACTCTTGCCATCTATAAAATTAGTCTCAATGGGAGTTTCATAACAAGTTTTATAGACATTAAATTTTATATCATATTAATAAATATACTGAGGAGTGAAGGTCTCATAGATGAAAGAGGTGTATTCACGTAAAACTCCTCAGACTGGCCATGAAACTGCGATGATCCATTCAAAGAACTCCTAGTCCCGTTCAATCCCGCATTCCCGCACAAAACTTCACACGCACTGACGCCGTCCGGGTGGATGCAAACGAAACACGTGCTTGCGTAACGTGCGTTGTGTGTTCTAAACTTTCTCTCTCCAAACTTCACTGTTCATCTATCACATCAAATCTCTCTCCTCATATATGGAGTACTAAACGTGGATAAACAAAAAAACTAGTTGCATGGTTTTGATGTACACGACGAGACGAATCTTTTGAGCCTAGTTAGGTCATGGTAGGACAATGTTTACCACAAACAAAAAAGTGTTACAGTACGCTGCAGTGTCTGGTGTAATTTTTTCACCTTCTTTTCAGGAACTAAACACCCCGTGGTCTGGGATTCTGATTGAGTGACTGTTCATCTGCCACTGCATGTCCGTAGCCTGTGTTCTACATCTAGGCCGGCGGAGGCTGACCCGACGGCATTCACCGTCAGGAAGAGACCTCCCTCCTCATCCGTCACCGCGCGACAGTGCCGAACGTTAACCAGCGACGACTGGCGAGCTGCACGCCTGCAAATATAGACAGTCGGTGGACGTCGTCTTCCTCCGGTCCGGTCCGGCACCTGCTTACAATGGGCGCTGAGTAGGAACTCGATCTTCTTGTTGTTACCTCGTAGCCGCCGTACCAGACGAAGAATGGCCGGGAAGGATCGTGGGAAAGGCACCTCCCCACGCCTCCTGGCCAAGCGTCCATTGCCATTCTGACGATGATCGATGCTCTTTTTAGTAGCAGATCGGAAGCTCTTGATTTGCCGCCGAAAGCAGCGGGTCCATGGACGTTGGTGCGACGGGACTCGAGGAGTCGAGTCCGGGCGTGAGGTTTCCGGGGCTCGATCGGCCGGGGGCGGACGAGACAGATCGAGACACCGATGGCTGATCCACAGCCACAAGCTGCGAGCCGCGCGCTACGCCACAAGCTCGTTGGGATTGAGCTCCATCACCTCCGATAATCCTAGTGATCAACCTCTGATACTAATCCTGGTGGATGTGGTGGATCCGGTTTTTGCTTCAACTGGAGCCTATCCGATTCTGGGACTGAGCATAAAGGAGCTGGGGGCTATATATCTCTGTCTCGCTCCCCTTTGTGCAGAGTAGAATATTATGGAGAGGACAGCGTGATCCTTAAAAACAGTTGCTGCGGATTGCGAAACGGGAATGGAATGTGGATTCCTCGCTCAAGCACTCACCTAGCTCCTTTTCGACTTTTTCTTATTTCTTTTTACCTCCTACTCCAGCACTCCCCAGCTTATAGTTGATCGATCGATTGGCGTGGCGACACCAGCGTTCAATCTACTGCAGCAAGCCATCACCGGTCTCTGTTTTTTCACTCCCTCCACTAGCACAGGTTCAGAGCACCACCCAAGTGATAGGTTCGTTCTATCTACTTTTCTTACCACCAGCACAGTAATGCCAGTACGAGATGAATACCCAGCAAGTGCCCGGTAAAAGTTCACGCAACACAAACTGGGTACTTTATGCCAACTGCACTTTGCTGAGGTGCCAGGTTTTCGACTTTTGATCGCGTGGCGGCTTCTAAATTGCGAGCATATGGATTCGAGACGCAACAGAGGTATCGCACTGTACCAACGGAACATGCACACGTCCAACACGCTGAACGTAATCCCTCCGGATGGTGGGCCCCGCCTCTTTGGCCCGGTGTACACAGGATATTTTTCACTTTATCGGGAGCAAGGTACAAAAACACGCGGCCCCGCGCAGAAATATCTCGCTGGTTACAGAGCTTTACACGCGACAAAAATGGCGACAGTAAGAAAACAACATGGTTCTCTTTAAAAAAGCAACATGCATGGTTCTACAAGCTAGAGAACACAAGAGCTAGAGTTGTTAAACTGGTTACGAAGAATTTCATTAGCATGCTGAGCAGCGGTGATCCGTGTATCCTTGTTAACTACTCCGTAGAATTTGTGATGTGCAGTGCACCTGGTGATCAGCTCATCCTCATCAGAGATCCTGTTGAGATATCTCTGATGCACGCTTACTTCACGAAGAGTTGAAACTGGAAGCTCGAGAAAACCATCCACAGATTCCGGATGATGACAAGTGCTAAGGAACTTCGTTCAGTCCATCGTATTGGACTGAAAAAAAAATCTGATCACAAATCACAATTGCTGACACCATCTTATACAGCGTATGTACCTGCCATGTCCAAACACACTATACAGATACAGCGTATGTGTCTGGACAAGAGGAGGCAAGCTAATTAACGGATGAAACAACGGAGTAGCTAGGTTGATAAGTCCAAGGTCACCTTTCAACAGCGCCATCAGAATCGCCTTTGAAAAGAAACCGTACCATAAAAACCGCCTTTCAAAAGAAACAGTGCCATAAAAAACGACAATAGCATCCATGATCTCCGGATTAGTTAAACTGGTAAAAATCCACCTGACCAAATAAACTACTACGAAGAGATCATGACAAGCTTGCTGATCCTGCCACTGGCTTTAGTGGCTTTGCAAACCTTTACTGCGCGCCCGTTTAATTTGGAGGCTTGGAAAGCAGTTCAGGCACTGACGCTTTTGTGCTGTTTAGTTTAATTAGTTGGGGTTTAGATGAGCATGCACTACCGCTACGAGACAGCTGCGTGTGCAGCCATTTTCTTTTTTCATTTCTGTATTGGCGCTTTGCCATCGGACTGTGACAGCCTGAGTTACGTAGAGTAGTTGAGACGAGAGAGATAAGGCTCGCGCTGGGCTCTGTCTCCGGAAAAGCATCCTGTTGCCACCCGCGCACACCGCCTGTCACAGGCGTATTGGTAGGTGGGTAAAGCTAAGCTTTTTGCTCAGTGCGTACTAGGGTTTAAGGATAGATTAGACTAACGTTGCGGTGGATCCGCGGAGTGTCAGGAGCCGATACGGTGATGCAATGCATGCGCACTATGCAGGGGAAAATGGAGCCTTCGATTGACACAAGCCGCTACAGAACTGACAGGGGAAGGACCCACCGTAGGACACGGCGCAGGGCGGCCGTCCCTGCCCTGTTCTGAATTGACAAACTGTGATGTGCAGGATTGGATTGGCTACCAATGTGTACCACACAGCACATACACGCTTCTTACTGTATTTGCAAACTTTTTTTTTATTTGCAAAACTCACGTACTCCAACTCGTAATATTTGACTCTAACCAAATCAAATTAAAAGGATATATGGATGTACTCCGTAGTATCTAGCTGGCACACCTGATATTTCAGAAGAAAAAGAAAAGATTATATTTTTTCATTAGATAGCTGCGCTCGCCATCCTCTGCTTCAACCAGACGTTGCTGTCCCGTTCCAAGTTCCAACTTCCAAGCACTTCCAAAACTCTTGAGGCTCTACACTACACGTCTACACACATCATCATCAAATGTTTGCGTGCAGGACTTGCTATTGCACGCCAAACACCCCCGCCGCTCCGCGCCAGTACAGCTGCGCCGAGACCGACACCCTGGAGGCTGGAGCCCAGCCGGAGCCGCCAGCCACAAGAACCAAACCAAACCAAAAGGCACGCGCGCGTTTGCCTCAGCGCACGCGCGCGCGTGCCCGCTACCCGCTTGGTTCGCATTGCACGGGGGGTGCCCGGGTGGGAGCTAGCGGCTAGCGCGGACACGGCGCGCCGAGCGAGCGCCAAGTGCACGCGCGGCAGGTGTATCGGACCCAGATATTTCTCATGTGAGGCGCTCGCGAGCTTTTTGGTGCCCCACCGTAAAGTGACCCGGTGCCGACCCTCCCCTCCAACTCCAACCGCCGCCGGGCGCGGGCGGCCGTGCTCGGCGCGGCTCCCCCGTCGTCCGTTCTGGTCCCCGTCTATAAAATCTCGCCCCCGCTTGCGGCGGGGCGGGGAGCTTTCCACTTCACTGCCGGGCCTACCGGAAACCCACCCGGTACGTTCGTGCGCGAGGTCGATCACAAAAGGCCGGCCGGCTCGGCGGCTCGCTCGATCACACTGATCACAAGCATCAAACTTTTCCGGAATCCAGGCCAGCGTAGATAGATACGGAGGGAGCGGGTGCTAAAGAAAAGCAAAGCGAGCGAGTGAGAGCTCTGCTCTGCTGGTGGTAGCCGTCCTGGTGGCTGGTCCGGTGGCAGCGGCGGCGGCAAAGGTCCCAAGTCCTTTTTGCTATTCTTTGCTATCGAGCACCTGTACCGGCGGCGCGTGATTGCACCGCGAGCTCAGCTGTGCTGCTGTGGTGGAGTGGAGGTTGAGGGTGAAGAGGAAGGGGGAGGGTGGGTGGTGGTCTGGACGACCGTGGAGACCGATCGAGCGCGAGCGGCGGCGGCCATGGGCGTGCGCGGGCGGTCGATGAGCTGGTACATGGGCCAGCAGCAGGGGTCGCCGGCGCCGGGGAGCGCCGGCGAGGCGCAGAAGGCGCTGAGCAGCAGCCCGGGCGGCAGCGACGCCAGCTTCGACACCAACATGGTCATCATCCTCGCCGCGCTGCTGTTCGCGCTGCTCTTCGCGCTCGGGCTCAACTCGCTGGCGCGGTGCCTCATCCGCTGGGCGCGCCACGCGTCCGAGGGCGAGGGCGGCGGCGCCGGCGCCGGCGGCGGGGCCGGGGGCAGGGGAGGAGGAGGAGGAGAGCGTCCTGCCCCCTCGCCGTGGTGTCCACCTCCGGTGCTCACTCCTGTGCGGCACCTCCCATGCCGCCGGTTGACTCCTCTGCGCAATCCAAGGGCGCGATGGTGAGGTACTGCTCCCTCCTCTTCCCCTATAGATCTCTCTTTTAATTATACCCTGTGCGCACAAACTGACATTTGAATGAGTGCATTGTAGTTTCTCAGTGCCGAAATATTATATTGCTTAGCTGTTGTGTTCTCCAGCTACTTCCTGTTTCGCATGCTCTGCGTGTGGATTCGAAATTTCATTCCAGCCTAAAGTAACTACGTAGTATAATGAATGTGTCTTGACTGTTCATATTGAAATGAGGATTCTGATTTGTCTACATGCTTATATTTTGTTACAGACTAGACTAGGTACTTGGTATAATGAAGTTTTTGACTGCTCAGTGCTCAGATTTGGTATAGTTGTATTCCTCTGTGTAACATGCTTTTGAGTAGATGTTGGAAGAAATCCTGGACAGCTATATTTTTTCTTCCATATGCATGGATGTACTCTGCTCCTGCGCGTTGTGCTTGGCTTCCTCTCTTCGCGGTGGCCCTGTTTGTATATAGAGAGAGTTTTTTTGTGTGCCATCAAGACGGTAGCTATCTCATAAGCATTTTATTATCGTTTAAGAACCTTCCATAGTTCCACGTTACTTTTGTTTGTAAGACGCACACCTAAATCGACTTTACAATCTTTGGACGTGTTTGGTTGCACGCCATCCAAGGCATAAGCAACTCCTAAATTTACCATGTAAAAAAAGATTCCCCGTCACATCAAAATGTCATAACATGTATGGAGTACTAAATGTAGATGAAATTAAAAACTAATTGTACAGTTTTATTATGCTCTGCGAGACGAACATTTTGAGCCTAATTTATCAATTTTTGGATAATTTTTTACAAATATAAACAAAATGCTATAGTGATGCAATGATTACGAATTGATATCAAACTCCCAAATTCGACCTTTCAAATTCAACATCTAAACAATGCCCAAATTTATAATGGTCACCAAAACCAAAGATGGTGTTTGGATGCTGAAAAGTCTGCGGAGCGCCATACCTTCTCTTCACAACTATAGTTCATTTTTTCGCCACATCTATGGCGCCAAAATTTCAGCGCCTAAACTGTGGGTTTTAAATTCTTCAGTCATCAGCATATTAAATGCCATAAAACTCCCATAAAACCCCACTGAGACTGGCCTAAACAGTATTACATTACATGCGGTCACTCAAGTTGCTTTTGCCCAACAATGTCTCCGTAATAGCCATTTTACTCTTGCATTGACTGAAGAATTCAAAACCCACAGTTTAAAGAACGCCATGCCAAGGAGCGGGAGTCTGTTGGTACAGCAGGCCGGTGGAGCCGGAACTCTAACTGCAGAAAGCGGCATCTGCAGTGATAATCATCTCAGTAATTATTATCATCATTGACAATAACTTTAGCTGGAAATATCCATTAGAGTATCCCAATGTACACTCCACATTATTGAAAGAAACAAAATTTTGCTACAGAACACTGCTCTTTTCTGAAAAGCCGTAGAACACCGAAATGCTCTGAAACTAATGTGGTTCTAGTGGGCCATATTTACTTGGGCCTTTGCTTCAGGATTGTTTTTAATCGGCCCAATGGTAAGGCTGCAAGCCCACGGTCGCCCCAATTACTAGGCTATGGCCACGGGACGGAAAAGTGATCTAGCCTAGCAAGCAGAAGTGTAGTGTAGTCAAGCACGGACTAGTTGTGGCCCACTGAGTTTCAGTGAAGTTGAAATGTAAACCCGATCCATGATCAATCCAGTCCCGATCGAGACAAAAACTTTTGAATATTTGGCAATAGCGTACGGAGTGTCTACGTGTCATCCGCGTGATTTTTGTTTTGGGTTATCAACCACTTTTTAGACCAATGAGAGAATGACACATCATATGTATATAATAGCAGTAAAATCTGAGTGGCACGACCATTTATTTCACTCAAAAAGAAAGGAACTAGCATATCTGAAAACCGAGTGAAAGATTAAAGAAATCACTCAAATTTCCATCAACTTGCGATCCTTTGTATCAGAGAGCTCGCGTTTGTTTGCCCTCACATTGACCCTGCGTCTCAGTTTAAATAAAAAGCTAAAACAAGCACATCTAAGTTGGTGGTTTTAGAAGTAAAAAAATAAAACACTCTTTACATTCAGAATTTGTTGTAGTTACGGAACACTAAATACATTTAAAATAATGAATAATCAAAGAACAATGAATATTCAGAAACCTAAATAAACTGACATTAAAAATTGGATACCGAATATTCAGGGAATAAGCATTCAGAACACAAAACACGCTCACGATTTTCAAATAAAAGAACAACACTGAACACTAAATATATTTAAAACAATGAACATTGAGAAACCTAAATAAAATGACGTTGAAAATTGAATACGTTGAACACTGAATATTCAGAGAATAAGCATTCATAACACAAAACACGCTCATCATTCTCAAATAAGAGAACAACACTGAACACTAAATACATTTAAAACAATGAATAATCAAAGAACAATGAATATTTAGGAACCTAAATAAACTAACATTGAAAATTGAATACATTGAACACTGATTATTGATTATTCAGGGAATAAGTATTCATAACACAAAACACGCTCAAAATTTTCATATAAGAGAACAACACTAAACATAGAACATAGAAGATATAATACAAAAAATAACTTCAAACTGAACAAAAACGATAATTTCCACAGAACAAGGAAATGTACGATAATGCTCCAACAATTCTACTGCCAACATGAATATGGGCACCATGGGAACCACCTTGACCAGTTGACCACCACCAGTGGCACCGGCCAGTCGGTCACAGGTGGGGCTTGCTAATCCAACACTATCAACGCCGAATCCGGGAGGCACGTTGCCGTCCATTTTGTGGGGGAAGGAATAGTCCACAGATGAACAAGGTCTGGGAGGTTGTTGGTGCAGGAAATGAACAATATTGTTTCGTCAAAATTGAGAAAATTGTTCCACTACCACATGCATTCCACAATAACGATCACTGCAGAAGTTAAATTAATCAACGCATGAACAAACAAAAATAAAGATGCGTTCGTGGGAGCACCTAGATGCGCAGGGTGTAGGGAGCAATTGAGCTGCTATCGGCGGGGAGAGGTGACCGGAGGACAAACCGCCATGCAATTCATCGCTGTCGTTGTTCACGAGCTGTCTCTTATACACATCT
>OAMR01000538.1:653365-698507 GCA_900205405.1 Echinochloa crus-galli
AATGAATAATCAAAGAACAATGAATATTTAGGAACCTAAATAAACTAACATTGAAAATTGAATACATTGAACACTGATTATTGATTATTCAGGGAATAAGTATTCATAACACAAAACACGCTCAAAATTTTCATATAAGAGAACAACACTAAACATAGAACATAGAAGATATAATACAAAAAATAACTTCAAACTGAACAAAAACGATAATTTCCACAGAACAAGGAAATGTACGATAATGCTCCAACAATTCTACTGCCAACATGAATATGGGCACCATGGGAACCACCTTGACCAGTTGACCACCACCAGTGGCACCGGCCAGTCGGTCACAGGTGGGGCTTGCTAATCCAACACTATCAACGCCGAATCCGGGAGGCACGTTGCCGTCCATTTTGTGGGGGAAGGAATAGTCCACAGATGAACAAGGTCTGGGAGGTTGTTGGTGCAGGAAATGAACAATATTGTTTCGTCAAAATTGAGAAAATTGTTCCACTACCACATGCATTCCACAATAACGATCACTGCAGAAGTTAAATTAATCAACGCATGAACAAACAAAAATAAAGATGCGTTCGTGGGAGCACCTAGATGCGCAGGGTGTAGGGAGCAATTGAGCTGCTATCGGCGGGGAGAGGTGACCGGAGGACAAACCGCCATGCAATTCATCGCTGTCGTTGTTCACGAGCCCACACCGCACCAAAATCTTTCGCCCAGTGAGTGGATAAAAGGAAAATCATAAATGACGACACTAACGATCTGCCGAGCCGACGGAACGAACGGGCCGACAAACACAACGGGAACAGCCCATCGACCAAAACACAGCCCGACAGCCAGTAAAAAGAAGACAGAAAAACACCTGATAGATGAATAGAAATTTCGATAGCCTATCTTGTGGAAAAGTTTGGGTTCCAGTTTGAGCTGCGCCGTTATTCACGAGATTCGCAGGTCACCAGTCAATCTTCCAGTTCTCGATTCTCCTGCGAAGAAGGGAAGACGACTACTGCCTACTGCCTCATACTACCACTATCCCAGTCTTCCGCTGAGACCGAATGTTCAGTCTCAGATAATCGTACACCATTCATTCTTCAGATATATCCAGCCACACGAACAAGACAGCAGAACGATCATACCATCCGAGCTGCACCGCTCACGATCCAGAAACATAAACGCAAAGGGAACGCGATGACTCTTGGCGTCTAGCATGGGTCTCGTTTCAGTAGTTGTGTTCCATCTAATAAAGCAGCCTGTTTAAAGAGCCGCCGTTCACACGGCCGATATGCAGGTACCTGCAAATGAATTGCTAATTGCGACGCATCAACGGCATAGCAGTGACCTTGTTCGACGATATCTGACACTCTTTCCAAATTGCAAGTGAACATCGATCGTGTGAAACCGTGAAAGCAGAGGGCTGAACTATACTCGTCTTTGCCTTCAGCCACCAGGGCACCAGGCCAAACAGGCAAGCACAGGTAGCAGAGAACATTGGTCCAGAATCCGGACTGATGCATGGAGGCGATTGGGCTGGTTTCGTTTCAAACTTGGCATCGACACTGCATCGGGTTAGTTCTGGCAAAGTCAGTCAGCACTCGGCAGGCCGTTGCCTGCTGACCCCAGGGACTAGGATTTGGACCTTGGACCACGGTTTCTAACCCGTGTTTATCACTTTATCCTCGCCTAATAATAATAGGGGGAAAAACACACACACACAAACTGCTGCTGACATTCAAACGTGGCGCGAGCATCGGACCGGACCGGATCGGAGCCGTCAGAGCTGCATACTACAAATATACAATGATTCTGAACTCGGCTGAAACGGTCCCAAATTCCACTCCCAAATTTACAATGTAAAAAGAAGATTCCTCATCGCATCAAAATGTCATAACATGCATGGAGTACTAAATATAGATGAAATCAAAAACTAATTACACAGTTTTGTTATGCTCTGCGAGACGAATATTTTGAGCCTAATTAATCAATTTTTGGATAATTTTTCACAAATACAAATGAAATGCTACAGTGGTGCAATGATTACGAAGTGACATCATACTCTCAAATTCACCCTCCCAATTCTAACATCTAAACAAGACCTACGTCCAACGTACGTGTCGTTTTCCCTGTTTACTATTCTCCTAGTACGTTAGCTGGTGTTGGTCATCGGAAACCCGAGGCTGGCTGCCGTTTCAGAACATGCCGGAACGTGAAGGTTGCAAACTGGATTACCGCCGCTGTTAGGTCCGCTACACGGCAAAGAACGCCGCCACGAACGAGAGGCAACAACCAAAGCCCCGGAGAGTGACTGCTATAGAAAATCAGAAACGTAGAATACCACGGGAATAGGCATGCATCGTTCTCTTCCCGAGCCTTGGTCCCAAGCCCTGGCGCCAAGGGAACGGTTCAACTGGCCGGGCGGGCACCAGCGTTACGGGCAAGTCACCAGTTCGTGGCCGCCGCGCCGCCGACGTGTGCGAGCCGAGAGCGACCGCGGGAACGCAGCGGGAAGCTTGACGGTCACACCGGACACCGCCGAAAACGCCGCGCCCCCTTGTTTCTGTCGCCTGCCTCCGGCGGCGAATCCAACGAGAACGGCCGGCGGATGGCCAGAGCGCGCGCCGCGGTCAGGAAAGGGACCCGGAAACCGCTGCCCACCAGGCAGAGAGAGAGAGAGGCCAGCCATTCCGCTCCTCCCTTGTGATCCGCTGCTGCTAGCGTAGCTTTTGTTGCGTAACGGGAGTTTTTAGGAATCTTTCCCGGTCGTCTCCTTCCCGCCCAGCCAGGGCGCTCTGACCCGGCCGGTGCATTGGCATTTCGCACTTGGCAGCGCCCCCGCGCGGGCTCCCCTCCGGGAGAGCGCGAGGAGAACTGATGAGAAGCCATGTGAAAATGGGGTCAGGTTCCCGAGACGGCGGGGCAGGCGCGGGGGCCCGTGGTGTGCTGAGTTGGGTGGCGCTCCGCGCTCGAGCCGCCGAGGCGGAGCGGCGGACACGAAGCGGGGGTGTGAACCGAAGCATGGGCGTGCGCCACGGGAACGGCGCGACGGCGGCGCTCGTGCGAGTTCTGTGACACCGAACGGTCGGGCGGCGCCACACTACTCCAGACAGTATAACCGACAGTTCTAGCCGCAGATAAAACAAGTGGTCGCGATAGGCCCACGACCGGAACGGCGGACTCGTTATCCTCCTGCTGCTTTGGAATGGAAACATTTTTTTAGCGACGAGCGAAGTGACACGCGATGCACGTATGTTTGTTGGGACGTGTAATGCACGTCGTACTAGTTGCCTGGTACGGTGCGTGCCCGTAGTCCGTAGATGTGAATGAAACCGGAACTGTACTGCTGTGATGCGGGCGCTAGTGAACTTCATGACAACATCATACATTATTTTGGAAGGTTGTACACTTGTAGGAGTACTCCCTACTCCCGCAAAACAAAAGGAAAATACTCCCCCGTGGAAACCAGAGCGGCCGATCTTTCGTCAGTTCAAAAATAATTTGTTTTGGACGGAGTGTAACACACCAATTCGGTTTCAAGTCAGCAAACCCGAACCTCCATTTGGATATTATTAGACAGATTAAAATTTAAAAATATTAGAGTAGTTTTCCTTAAACAATTAATTAAATTGTATGCAATCTTGGCGTATAAACAGGGAGTACTTGCGATAGCACTGCTGATTGGTCGCTCCCACCAGATCCAATCGGACACGCACAACCAGGATGCGTCGCGGTCGCACGCTCCTGCCCCGCCACGTCACACCTCGAGATCCGTGCGAGCGCCTGGAGGCCACGGATGATTGCCCAATCATGCCCGTCCCCGCCAGGCAGCTCCATCAACGGCGTGATTGGTTTGAGGACCAGCACAGCCTGGCTTAGACCTCGGATGCAGGCACCCGCGAGCCAGGCTAATCAGCTGCAACACACCTTCGTTTGGTTGCCGTCTCCATGCAGCCAGGCGGATGGGAGGTTATGATTGGTTGCCCGGTCAAGCAGTAGAGAACTGCTGCTCCTGGGCAAACCTAGCAGTACGGGAGGGCTTCTTTGCACCGTGGGAGCCTGGCTCCGGGAAAACGAGGAATTCGGCCGCATCCCGGGAGCCAGGCTGGGAGACTCCTTTTGCACCCGATGGGCCAGGCTAGCTACCGCGCACAGGTAACCAATCAACCGAAGAAGCATCCCGGGAGCCTGGACGAGGGGGCATGCAGGAAACCAATCGCACCCCAATGCTCGCGCGCGCGCGCGGTCCTCCGCTCCCTCTCGAGCTTTACTCCCGACCGACCGGTGGGGCCGCGGCGGCACCCCGCCATGCGGCGCTGGGCCGATCACGACCATCGGTCGCCGTCCGGACGGGCGGGATGCGGTCAAAGCCCTAACCCCCAATCGTCCATTTCCCTTCCCTTTCTTTGACTCCAACTACGCCCTTGGAAAACTAGAAAATCCTCTGCCTATTTTTATTTTCTCGTCTTTGACCGGCCTGTCAACATCCGCGTGGGCCCCACTGCCACCGCAGCATATCTATGCAGCGGTAGTACTATGGTAGAGCTACAGTAGTATACGGCCCCTATTCGAATAGGATATTCGCTTCCCTGCCCATTCTCTCTCTTTGACTAATTTAAGAGGGAGGGCCTTCCACATGCGCGCATTTGCGTGGCAGTCCTTGGATAATACTTTTCTCTCTTCTTGCCAGTCACCCACTTCACTTGGACTTTTTCCCTGGGACCGCTCTGTGGAAAATTCTACTGTGATTCTGTGAAAACCACTGCGTTTTTCCTTGCAGAAATTTCTGCCGAAACCATTCGTGTACTCCTCGTTGCTATGTCAGAACTGAAATTCAAAACCGCGCTAGATTTTGCGGCTGATTCAGTCTGACCTGCAATTTCCGTTCAGGTTCTGTTCATATTTTGTAGGAAAACAGTATAGCCCGTCTCAAACAAATTAACACTCGGTGAGTTCCTGGAAAAAGTAAAAAGTGAAGTGAAAAAGCCACATCGAACACTGTAGCACTTTTTGTTTGTTTGTGGTAAACATTGTCCTACCATGACCTAACTAGGCTTAAAAGATTCGTCTCGTCGTGTACATCAAAAATGACCTAACTAGTTTTTTTATTTACCCACGTTTAGTGATCCATGTATAAGGAGAGAGATTTGATGTAATAGGTGAAAAGTGAAGTTTGGAGAGAGAATTTTTAGAAGTTTAGTGATGGGATGGGGAACTAAACAGGGCCTTGACTCCGATTGGTCTAGCTTATACCGTACGGTTTACTCCCTCCGTCCCTTAAAGAGTATCCATTTTGACTTCTTCTCGGTCAAACTGTTTGAAGTTTGACCGATTTTATAATTAAAAACATCAATGGTTATCACACCAAATATGTATGCTATGAAAATATATTTTATAAAGAATCTAATGGAACTTGTTAGACATCAAAACCATTAATATATTTTTATATAAACTCAGTCAAACATAAGATAGTTTGACTTAGGATAAGATCAAAGGGACACTATTTGCGGGACGGAGGGAGTAGTTGCCATCTTTGTTTTAGCTGCACTGCAGACTGGCTGTACTGCAACCCTCAACCAAGAACAAGATAGCTAGCTGGTCAAACCTAATAACTGCTCCTAGGCTCATTCTTAATCCAGTCCACGTCAATCTCATGCTGGTGCCATTCGATTGGGAAACAATAATTAACATTTGAACGATAAGATCAACACTTCACGCTGTTCCTGGTATCTTAAGAGTAAATTTCCCATGTCGTCATCATGCATAATTTCTAGAAGGATATACATGTGTGTTCAAAGGCTTTGTTCCCTTATGTTCTTTACACGTGTTCCCTTATGTTCAATTCAACAAGAGAGGCATAACGGCGCTGCAACGACTTCAACAGGAGATGCCTGCACGCGATCCTTTTCACAGATGGCTAAGTAATCCGGTGCTCCGACGTCAACAGTGCCTTTTCTTTATTCACGTCAAGCAAGAAGAACAAGGTTGTGTGCTAAGAATATAAAGCGGGAGGAATAATCAATATTCTCATTTGAACAAGGAGGAATGATCTAGTGTTCTTTTGCCACTTCCTTCCATTATTTTTCCCCCTTTAGAAGGGAGAAGAGGCGATTAAGCAGTGAACTGTCACCTATAAACTTTCAAAGCCGCCCCGGCTGCATTTTTTGCCTTTGATCACTAGGGGACAAGGGGAAATTGAAGAGAAAAAACTTGAGAATTGCGTAGGTAGCCTTCTAAGTTCAAGAAGGAAAAGGCCCATCGTTCTTCGACGAGCATAGCGGCACCAATATTTCCTAGGAGAAGTTTTTTTTTTGTTTTGAAACTTGAAGTTTTTTTATATATAATTTCCTAGGAGAAGATTAAACGTAGGGAAAATACACACACACACACACAATCTTTGCTTTTTTATAACCACAAAACCTGTACCAGACCCTCTGAGTTAGCAAGGAATTACAACTAGCCTTTTCTTATTAGAAGGCCGCCATCGTGTAATAGGTGTGACATCATCGAATATCTATCACTTGTGAAAAATAAAAGATTAGTACTACGTACATGAAAAGATATACGGAGAAAAAGGTCACATTGCACATTAATACGTATCTCACATACTACCTCCGTTCTTTTTTGCTTGATGCTGGATAGCACAAATATGAGCTACTAAACGTCAACTATACGAGAACAGAGGGAGTATATACTACTCGGTCGCCCGTTTACTCTAGCTATTCTTATATAAGTTGGAACCAGATTAGCTCATTTTTTATCTGTCTTAATAATGTTTTCAAAATCCTTATACGTTCACCTCCACGTACGTCCTGAATCCTCACGGCCACCATCTAATTTATCATGCACTTAAGTTCACATTCAACCTTGCTCTGTAGAAAGTGTTTCGGATATGAGTTGCAATTTTGCAAATAAGGCACTCCATCCGTCCTATAAGGAGTGTAATTAATTATGTTTTTCTTATATAGGTTAGTATGGTTGACAAAAGACCATTCTCCTTCATAACTCCAACAATCCTACTAATTTAGACATGAAGTTTGTTGCTTCATATAGATAACTATCTATTTTAATAAACAAGACATGTAATTATTGCTAGAATTACAATTTTTTGTGGGATTTTGTTTTTGAATCTTATATTTATACTCTTCATGGGACGAAGAGAGGGAGATTAGCTATAGATGCATTGTCGTTTGGAGCTTAAAAACTTTAAGTTGAACTAAGTGGCTTAGTGGTTGGTTAAGTTACTCCCTCCGGCTCTTTTTATATGTCGTTTTCGCTTCCCGAGAAACAACTTAGATCGAATATAAAAATATATATTAATATTTATGATACATAATAAATATCATTAGATAGATATTTGAATCTAGTTTTTAATAAATTTATTCGGAGATTAACATGTTTATGTATTCTAAATCGTGGCACGGAAACCAACGGCGACAGTTAATAAGGGACGGAGGGATGTTTGTAATGGAACATGCTTTAGTCGGATTCATCTCAACATCAATACTTGTATTTTCAATGTGCTAAAAGGTAAAGAGTTGTTTTTTAAGTGTTTAGAGCTAGCTGCCGACTCATACCATTTGAGAAGATCTAATGGCGTTTTAGTCGTAAGACTAGGCTGGTTAGGAGGGGATCCTTGAAAAAGCATGATTAACAGGGTGCAATATAAAAAGCTGCCTCGAAGTTGCCATCGCAATATCTCTCTACCTTTGACCAGTGCCGCCTTCTTGTTATCACTCGTCCTCTCTCTCTAACCTCCGTTTTAGTTTTCTCGCCCTGGTTTCCCCCTATATCTCTCGCCCTACCATTTGCTTTCCTCTCGTCTCTCCCCCCATTCTCGTCCTCGCGCCCCTAGATGCCAACCCCTACCTGAGCAGCGAGCGAATCTCACCCCGTCCCATTCGGAGGTGCCGCCGTGCCGGAGGAGTTTCTCTACTTCCTCTTCCTTTCCTGGCGGCGACGATTGGGAGAGCGGCGGTGGCCTTCTTCCCCCATTGCCAGTGGCGACGTTCGGGAGTGAGGCGGCGGCCTTCTTCGCCCAGCCCTTTGCCGGCGGCGTCGTTCTTCGCCCGGCCCTTGCCGGCGACGAGCCTGCACTAGGTATGCCGCCCATTCTCTTCCCTTCCTGCTGTGCAAAACGGAGTACGCCGAACCCTTCCGTGTGGCGTGTTTGTTTCGGATCTACTAACTTCGATTTTGTTTGTGAAGATATCGGGTGTGCATGCTGGGTCCGCCCCTGGTTCCCGGGTTTGGGTCCAGTCAGTCCTGGTTGGTAGAGTCAATTGCTTAGTTGTGCACGAACGCTTATTTTAGTTGGCCGATTGACCGGAATTGCTAGTTTGGTTTGAGTTGGTGAGAATTAGACTATTCAATCACATCGGTCTTAATGCGGGAGTAGTTGCACGCACGCGCAGTTTCTGCGAAATCGAGCTGCAGACCAACTACTAGTGTGTTTAGAAATGGAATGATGAGTATGCAGACCAATGGCAGAGATTACCCGCCGGTTCATGAAGTCTATTTGGCTGCGTGTAGATAGATTGGTGAAATTTACCCTGCAAGGAAAGCAAATAGGTTCTTGGTACTTACCTCTACTTTGCTGGTGATGGTTTGGATGATTCAACTGAGATTTCTTCCTGCAAGATTTGGCACCAGTCGCATTTTCCGTTGGTGATGATTTAGCATCAATAGATGTGGTACATGATACATTACACTAATTTTGTGTTGGTAGATATTGACTACCGTATCACAATGTAATACGGATCTGCCTAATTTTTGCAATATGCACTAACTTTTCATTTTTTTGGGGTTCATGCAGAAATTTTCCCTGCCGCACAGATGATGGGTTGCTTCACTGCTCTCCGATCCAAGAAGAAGAAAGGCGCTCTCGATAATCCTCTTGTTCCAAGGAAGAAATCGGTTGATGCAAGGGAAAGTACATCCTCTAGACTTCCGGAGCCAGAAGTTCATGTGCCATCCTTACAATCAGCTCCTCCTAGTTTTAGGAACAGGGCTAAGATCTCCCAGTCGGCAAATAAAGTTTCTAACAGCAGAGCTCGCGTGTTGTCTGCTCCGTCAACCCTTATTGTGGTTGATCAGTTTGGATTTCCATATGCTGAATACAGAGATCAAGATGACTCCAGGGATAAGGAAGGTTCGACAAAGGGCCATCGCTTTTCAAATCCTTTGCCCCTTCCTCTTCCTTCACCAGAAGGACATTCTCTAAGGAATTTTGGTAGCTTCAAAGCCAGCAACGTAAGTGGGCCACTGGAGATGTCTGGCCCTCTCCCACTCCCTCTAGAGAAATATATTGGACTTAGAATCTTCTCTTATGAGGAGGTATCATCTGCTTGCCAGTGGTTTTCTAGCGATCAATGTGTTTCAGAAACACTTGGTTCAACATCATATAAGGCAACCTTCAGGGATGAAGTTAGTGATATGAAGACCACCGAAGCAACAGTAGCTCGATTACTACCCTCAACTCAGGTACCGTTCTCAATTTTAGTTAAATATTTTCTTAGATGCCACCGACACTCTGCTACTGGTGTGCAAATTGCTTGTAAGGCCAATTTCAACCATGATATGTACCCAGCTTGATACGTTTGATACTGCATGAACATACCATCCATTGGTTTTGCATTTGATGACATTGGCCTTATAATCAACATCATGTATCATGTATGCAATTTGCACACCTATAGGATTTGTTGACATATTTTCGGAGATGTTTGGAATTGGCCAGTTTCAGAAACACTTGGTTCAACATCATATATGCCATTTGATGACATAGTTTTGATACTGCACGAACACACCATTCAATCATTTTGCAGCATTTATTGTCCTGTTAAGAACATCAATTCATGCTAGAGTATCAGAGCCATTTTATAGGCATGTGATCAAATGTCTGTTCTACCGACATATGCTTCGTTGGCCCCGTAATAAATATTCCCATACTATTTAGGACCGCAGCAGATGTGGGGTTAAGTAACATGTTTTTTTGAAGTGGCCATGTGTTTGATCTTGTTTCTACTATTTACTGCAAGATGCTTTCTGTACTTTTCACATTTCTTCTTTGTCTTATCTCTAGACAGTTGTTATGTTGCCCCATTGATGTTTAGTTTTGGTATTCAAGGTTTCATGCCTTCCATTGCATGTAGTTTATTAAGTGTGGCCTTTCATGATGTAGAAACTTTTGGTTGAATAACCACTTCTAGGCAAAGCCTTTGTCTGCCTCAGGAAATGTTTTGGTGTAAATGTAAACTATATGATAAATTGGATGTGGTTTACCCTTTTATGATAGGCTGGTGTGTCAATCAAGTTTATTGTATTGTCCTAAAGTGGTATTCACAATCCAGCTCATTTTTCTGCTGAATATTGACATATTGTTTATCACATGCAGAGTTTGAAGGACTTTAAAACACAAGTGAACACATTAGTGTCGCTTCAGCATCCCAATTTGTGTAAACTAATTGGCTACTACGCAAGAGATGCAAGAGAAGATCCTAACGCAAGGATGTTAGTCTATGAGCGTCTTCATCATGGCAGCTTAGATAAGCTACTCTTTGGAAGATCAGATGGACATTTCATGGACTGGTCTAAACGGTTGAAGGTTGCCCTTGGTGCTGCCAGAGGTCTAGCTTTCTTGCACGATGAAGGACCCTTTCAGGTGAGCGCTCCTTGATTTATTGTTTGGTGACATTACAAGTTTTGGTCTTAAATCTTTTTGGCTTTCAACCAGCTTATATCGTTGCTTTGGCTTTAACTTGTATCTGTATTTCTATTTGTTTTCAGGCCATGTACAGTGAGTTTTCGACTTCGAACATTCAAATAGATAAAGATTTCACTGCTAAGCTTTCAGGATATGGTTGTGTTGGTTTCAATACAGAGGACGAGATATCTAATAAACCTGTGGTATGTTCTTTTCCAAGTGCAGTCTAGAAGTTTAATATCATACCTTGAGTGAAGCAAAACTCATCGCCTCATATCATATCCTTTCATTGGTTCCAATAGTATGCTCAGCAATATCTACTTCTTTACTCAGTTTGCATGAGTTTTCCCGCATGTGTTTATTTTCTTATAAGAAACATTGGGTACAGTTAACAAATAAATAATATTATGAGATAAATCAAGCTGCAGTATACCTACTTAGTGATCAATGCCATATTGCTCACTGGAGATTTTTTTTCTTCAGTCTGCAGCACACCTTTCGGTGGAGACCTTGGCGAAAGGTTTGCTCACTCCTAAGAGCAATGTGTGGAGCTTTGGAGTTGTGTTACTGGAGCTAATAACTGGAAGAAAGAACCTTGATGTCAGTTCCTCCAAGGAAGAACGCAATGTTGTCAAGTGGAGCAGGCCTTTCCTTACGGATGATAGTCGTCTATCCCTGATCATGGACTCCCGTATAAATGGGCGCTTTCCTACTAAGGCTGCTCGGATAGTAGCAGACATCATTCTGAAGTGCTTGCATAATGATCCTTCAGAGAGGCCAACGATGAGGGATGTTGTGGAGGCCCTAGCAGGAGTCCAGGAAATAAAGGTTCCATGTCGATATCCTCTGCAAGAGCCATCTGCCGCACCAAGAAAAATGATGTTAAAATCTACATCCCTCAATGGAATTGTGCCCCAGCATCCTGTTATAACCTTCTCTCCGTCACCACCTTCGCATAGCCAACACTAGATCTCACCAAGGTCATCGACATCTGCTTCGCTTCATCCAAGGACATGCTATTCTACTCTGGATGATCCCAGGGTAAGCTCTATCAGGAAAGTGCCTCCCCCTATCATGCGTAGGTCTAGTGTTGAAGGCTTTTGATTGTCCATATTGTTCTTTTATTACCTTTTCTTTGATTTATTTGTTTCCTTGTTAGCCTAGTGATATTTAGTGCTATGCGCTGTGTTGTAAGACAAGTGGCCTTATGTAATGCCCTTGGGTAATAACTAAACAGAGCAGGGTGAATTGTAAATAGCACCAGGTTGTAGATACCTTTTTGTGCTCTAATTGGGTTGAAGCAGCGTGCTGAGTGGGCCTTGTAACCTCATTATTATGCAATAAACCTGTGTTACCCGGTTTCTGTTCGCTCGTACGTCAAACGTTTCAGATGTTCCCTTTGGTCGCCAAGTGTTGGTTGCATAGATTTGTTGCTTGTCGGCAAGCAATTGTGTTATCGAGTGTCTCTATCCACATGCCGAACTCATGTGGCATGTTGCAGCTGGTACAAGGAAACTGTTCACGATATCTGTTTCAGTAGTTAGAGATGTTGAATTCCTGTCTGGAAGCCTTGTTTAATCTGTCGCTGCTATTGTTGACGCTGACCAGCCTGATTGCTTCTTTGCCCGAAGCTTCTCAATAGCTAGTCATACTTATGTCGCGCTTGCCGTTCCGTTGCATTCTTGATTTCTTTGACCAGCATACCGGCACACGTTTCTAAACGTCTCATTCTAAAATGGAACGCCTCGTTGCTGTGTAGCTCACGGTGTTGCAACGGTAGGTAGTGCAGATTTGTTGTATCGTCATTGGCATGTGCAGTCAGATGACCGGTTTATGGGCCATGGCTCTACAATTTTTCTGCTGAATTATTTGAACGGTGGGTGTTGGCTGCGGAGTCGCAGCGATTTCTGTATTCAAAGTGCACGCCAGAAGGATTAGTCCATCTGCAGATTTTGTTTGGCAAGGTTGTTTTATGTCTTTTCGGCAGATTTTGTTTGGCAAGGTTGTTTTGTGTGTCTTTTCGGCATGGGCCCGGCAAGGGTGGTGAAAATTCCTCTCCAGATTCATGATCTTCACCAAATCACCATCTGTCTGCCGGCTGGTGATGTGTGCTCCTTTTGACCGGTTTGTTTCTCTGCCTTGGATGTGAATGGCTATACCCAACCGTGATCCTATGAATCTGGAGTATACGACCGTGAACGAAAATGGCCAAATCCAGCGTCACAAGTGCGCAAATACGACTGATCTTCCATCCAAAGCCTTCCCGGTGACCCAATGCCACTTTCTCCCCTTCTCGCTTTTGCTGGCGTCCGGCGAGGTTGGGAGCCAGGGGGGCCACACCCACTGACGGACTCGCTTTGCAGAATCTTCTCCAGCGACACGCCGAATCCGGAGCCCACCTCCAGGCCCACGGCACGACACAAAGGCCCAGTTGCGGATTCTGGACCGGCCCACCATTTAAAACCTGCAAAACCTAAATAAAGCCCAAATCCACCGTCAGTTCAGTTCGGCACTGTGATCGAATCGTAGGAAACGACTTGAGTTCTCCGATCTCTGCTTCCTGGCGGCGTTGGAGATCTGTCGGCCGCGGTGGCCATGCCCACAGCCAGCCGGATCCACCGCGGCGCTGAGAATTCCGGTATATTCCCCGCTTTAAATTTGCCCCTAGATCCAAGGGTTTGTCTCGGATCTTTTTTGCTGTTAGCACAACTGTAGGACGATGCTTGTTCAGCACCCGGAGACGAAGGTATCGCCGCCGCTGGATACAGATGAGATGGACAAGGACAAAGTTAAGCAGCAGCAGCCAGGTGCCAGCCAGCACTCCGGTGGGCCTCTCCATTGGGGCCCTGTTACCCTGTACTCGGACCTAGCGAACGAATGGTAGCTGTGTGGTTGTATTATGCGGGCAGAATTATCGGAATGAGGTGTTCGATCTTATGCAACTTCCAAGGCTAGGGCCCAGGCCTGAAGACTGAAGTTTGTTGGGTTGGGCTTGACCATATTGTGTTGCAGCACTCAAAATTAGTGGGCGCTACTGGCATGCAGGATGATTGTTTCCAAGTGGGATAAATATGATAGGCTAGTAGTCCGGCTTTGCACTGCTATTGCACCTACATTGGTTATATGAAAGCCAATGTCTGATTACAAAGGGATAATCTAGCAGGCGTGCTGATGGCCATTTGTGTTGGCAGTTCATTTGTTTGTTATTCAACAGTATCCAGATTTTCAAGCAATCAGCGGGTTTAATTGTGAACAAGTAAGCTACTGCTACTCCGTATTTGGAAGCATCATGATGTGCATATTGCGAGGCGCAAGCTGCTCTCTACTACTTATTCTCTATTCATTTTGCTTCAGAACTGAACTCGAACTGTCATTTCTGGTTCCTGGGTCAATATTGGGGCTTTATGAAAAATTCGCTATATGGTCAGTGGTCACAAGTAGTTATATGCTCCATCACCAGGTGTTTAGTTACATTTGAAATGGCTCGGTTATCATTTCTAATTTGCAATTTTAGCAATGTTTTGAATAACCGTTCATTTTGGATTCCTGACTTCCTGTTTATCTTCGTGGCTTTACTGTATCAGCTCTACTGCACTACCACTGAAGTACACTTTATGTCTCATTCCAAGCAGATCTCTTATCTGATACTACTGATTAGTCTGTACTTTCCTGAGCATGAACATAGTCTGTTCAATGCTGAAGTGCTGAACCAACTGTCTGGGAAATCAATCTGAATTCTATAATTACAAGTTAAAACTAACCACATCTCTTATGTGAGTTTTGAATCCTTTTTTACTGTGTTAATGGAGACATTGCAGAACTGAACTCGAACTGTCATTTCTGGTTCCTGGGTCAATATGCTAACGGCACCTATTTCTGTTATTCTCTGTTAGTCTGTTATAGAAGTGTGCTCCAAACCATATGTGCTTGTACTCATATATGATACTGTTGCTTGGAAGGTGTTGGGAAACAGCTACGGTTCCCAGGTCAGGTCAGCACTCCCCACTGGTCCACACATTCCTTTTCCCTTTTTTCCTTTATGTCTCTTTGCCTCTAACATGATGCCTACCCCTGCTGTCCTGCTTTTGGGCAATATAATTGTCACAATCCCGATCTATGTTCGTGGTCATTGACTCATTAGGTCATACTGAAGCTTTCTGGATCAATACGCGCATGCAAAGGGATTTGTGGTTCAAATCACAGCAGTACTGTTTGCTTAACCAAATCTGCATTTTAAAGTTCCAGACATATAAACAATGTCAAAATAAACTTATTTTCTATGATTTCAACTCCCAACAGTCGACCAATTAATCAGATTTTCCTTATTCGGTGCTTTTTTCAGTATTAAGAACCTATTGTAATTGGTATTGGGTTCTGTTTTGCATGGCCCGCAGTGTTTTATAGCTTCTATGTTTGCATTTTCTTGCCATCACATCCTTTCGCATGATGATTGCTGGGTGCACAAGTGTTGCTCTACTCTCATGATGTCTGCCCGTCTATAGACTTCACTCGATACGATCTGTTGGCAACAATAATTCTCTGAGCATCGGTTGCGCCACGACAATCTATATGCATATCAAATGTTCCTGACCATATCTATTTCGTTTGACATTTTCTTATTATTAGTGATACAGCATTGTTACCAACTACCAGAACATTTTGAAGATCTGAGATAAGATTTGGTGAAGCGCATGGATTTGTCTGTAATATAATAGTAGTAGGTAGTCTTCTTGTGGCAAGCATGTTCTTTCTTGTACTAAGTAAAGAATAGGATGAACAGTTAGCAGGGCAATTATTCTGCATGCTCAATTGTCATTTGGCCGGTAGTTCACGCCTGCTACTTGAAGTTGGTTTGTACTAGTCAATTATACTATACAACATTAATTCCTGTAAGCGTGACTTTGGCTGGAAAGCTGAATGGCTGATGCTCCAACATTTTGATGTTTCTTGTTCCTGTTTACTGCAGGTACTAGACCCCTCTTTGGGGAAGGGGAGGCTTCTGGTTAAACTTTAGTCAATGAAGAATTGAAGATCCTACTTTGCTGGAGAAAGAAGATGCCAAAGGTGCAATCTCACACAATGCTGTTGATATTTTGATTTGCTTTTGTCCCTGATTTAATCATTGTAAGAATGGCAGTGAAAGATAGGCCTTTTGCTATCAAAGCGAATAAGAAGCCGTTATTTTCTATTTTTGTATGATGTGTAGGTGAACTTTACATTTGTCCAGAATGTGAGTTTTACACTTCTTCCCAACTTGAAACTACTGCTACTCTTGCTCCAACAATCTCGTTAATATTAATTGCTCTTTTTTATATATACAAACAAACCAAATACAGATTCAATTGTGTGCAACTTAGGAGTACATATTAAAATAAAGTGCAAAGTTTTCAGATCTTCCTTCATACGTTTGGTTTGAATTCTCTGAGAAAAAAAAACACAGCTGATACCAGTTTCCTCTATGGCTCATATTTTCTGAAAGAATTGGCTGGGCCTTTCCAAATATGAGCAAACAATAAGTCACCTACCGTAGTGCCCAAATAAATCTGTGGTTCTGCACATGCTACCTCTCCACACAAGCTACAGGGTACAGTTAGTGTTCTGTAAAGTCAATTAGTAGAAAATCTGCTGTTTACAAGAGCATAGTCTAAAGCAAGGTGACAGAGTCTGCTATTGAATCATTCTTTGCATAAAGCTACAGGCATCTGCATGTGGGTGTGGATCTCAGAAGGTAACTTGTGCGCAAAGATTAATTGAGACTGCATTATGAGGGTCATCAGTAACTCAGGCAGCCTGTGGGGGACACCATCAGCAAGCCTGCATGATTCTCCCCTCACCGCAAAGCATTCCGGTTTGCTCTCCTGCCTCTCTTATTATATCCTGCCTTTCTCATGCTCCTTGTATCTTAGTCCCTTGCATAATCTATGGCACAGTTGCAGCAATGAAGCCGTATCTTGGAGTATTTGATTGCGTATAGTATAATCTAAGCTGAATGCCAATTAACTGTCACTGGCAAGCCTTTTGTTTACTTATATTTCCATAGAAAATTCACAATGGCATTGCAAGGAATCTGATCTCACTTGCGTAGTGTATATTTTAAACTTGATTGCCCGTATCATTGAATGACTGGGTATGGCGGTAAATTTTGAATTGTTCAAATGGTTGCCCTTGGCTCACCAACCGGGAGAGGGGCGTGGCCGCTTGGCATACCTGTCCCCGTGCCTATGCTGCTCCAGATCGCAATAAATTCACATGAAATGCCCCTGTTCTGAACAAAAGCGGCCGGCGTAAATGAAAGTTGGCTGTGTTTAGTTCCCCATCCCATCACCAAAATTCCCAAAATTCTCTCTCCAAACATCACTATCCACCTATCACATCAAATCTCTCTCCTCATGCATGGAACACTAAACGTGGGTAAATAAAAAAACTAACTGTATGGTTTTGATGTACACGACGAAACGAATCTTTTGAGCCTAGTTAGGTCATGATAGGACAATGTTTACCACAAACAAACGAAAGGTGCTACAGTACGCTACACTACAGTGTTCGATGTGACATTTTTTCGAAACTTTCTCTAAACTTTTTGGAACTAAACGCAGCCGTTGTTGCGAGGCATTGAATACAAGCAACCTTCAGACACTGCTGACAAGCGTAGGCCTGGCAAATTTCCGACGCAAGTGTTTTGAATTCCCAAAGACAGGAGTCGCAAAAACTTAATCAAGGTTTGGTTGCACTGTTATTATTTTTTTATCTAGTGATCAGCATCGATGATCAAATTTTGATTCAGCTGTTACTCCATATTGGCATATTACGTCATATTATGTTACTACGTACAATACTAGCTTGTACTGGGGCCTTGTTTAGATGCAAAATTGGTGGTGCAAACTTAGAAGTTTGGAGTCACGTCGCAATCATTATGTCACTGTAGCATTTTATTTGTATGTGCAAAAAAATGTCCAAAAATTGATTAATTAGGCTTAAAATGTTCGTATCGCAGAGTACAACAAAACTGTACAATTAGTTTTTTGATTTCATCTACATTTATTATTCCATGCATGTTATGACATTTTGATGTGATGTGAATTTTTTTATAGTGAATTTGGGAGTTGCTTTTTGTAATTTGCCTATATCAGTAGTACCATATATATGCTGCGGTATGCATTACCAGTTTGCCACTATGATGGATTTATAAAAAGCATAAACGAGAGGATAGAGATGCACTTGATATAAAAAGCATAGACAAAATTAGGTGTACCAGTAAATCCACTCAAGCTAAGAGAAATTAAAGGAAAAATAAATGAACATTCTGGCATGCTGCAATGTTAACTATGACGGTGGTAGCGAAATATAGCGTCGCCGGCCACGGCCACACGTGATTGAATTCGTTCGAACGGTCGTTTTTTTTTTCTGATACTTGAACGGTCGTTGAACTACACGATCCTCTGTCAATCCATGTACTACACCACCAGGACGGTCTAGTGGACTTGTAGCTCTGGCAGGACGGTCTAGTAGGACGCTATCTATTATGGTTTAAATCCTGGTGCCCGCACCTTTTCCTGAGATTTACCAGGATTTACCGGCACTATGTATTAAGTGGTAAGCGGTGTTTCCGTCGACAACGAGGTGCCAATAATGACTTCGGAAATCTTCAGATCTGTCGGTGCTCTGCTCAGTCCTTCGAAGGTACTCATAGGTGTAGGGTTTACGTACGTGTATTTATAAGGGTGAGTGTGCGTGCGTGTACTGTGTAATCTAAAAAAAATCCATGTACTACACCATGGCAAGAGATGAACACTTTCCACTTCTCCATTTGCTTTTTTTTGTCAAAGGATCAAGCTCTTGTTTAGATCTCAAATTGGATGTGTAAATTTGGGATTTTACAATCATTATGCCACTGCAACACTTCATTTGTATTTATGAATAATTGTTTAAATATTGATTAATTAGGCTCAAAATGTTCTTCTCATAAAGTACAACGAAACTGTGAAATTAGTTTTTGATTTCATCTATATTTAGTACTATATATATTACCGATATTTTAATATGATGGAATTCTTCTTTTTGTATAGTGGAATTTGTGGGTAGAATTTGGAAACTAAACAAGGTCCAACTAAATTTGTGGAGATAAATCCGTGAATTTTCAGAACTTAGGTCGAATTCGTATTTGTGGATATTGTTTTGGCCTGAAACGCTAAGACGAAGTCAAATGTTTTCGGAAAAAAAACTATCGTTTTGGAAGCGAGAAAACAGATCATTTTGGGGTGTTTGGATAGGGGTGACTAAAACTAGTCTGACTAATTTTAGTTCTTTTAGTCCCTAAAGTTCCATACACTAAAGGGTGACGCCCTAAACAGCAGCCAGCAGCGCGGCAGCAGCCCCAGCGCAGCGCGGGAAAGGGAGGTAGAGGGAGAAAGTAAAATTTGATTTGTGCTCTATAGTGACTAAAATTAGTCTCATTTCCAAACAAGTTGGTGACTAAAAACTTTTAGTCTACTAATTTTAGTCATGGAGCTAAAAGGAATCCAAACACCCTCTTTGTCCATTCCTATTTGTTCCACTCGTATAGCACATTAATAGCACAGGCTACTCGCTTCCCGTCTTCCCCTCTCACTGGTGTGGCGACTGACAGCTCCCAGTGCTCCACGCCCTCCTCCAGTACCTCCACTTCTCCTTCTCCCCCGGAAGTGCTCCGCGCAAATGGACAGAGCGCCGCTGTGATCCCTCCACCCTCCCTCCTTCCCCGCCGCGTCGCGATGGCCGCCGCCGCCGCCGCCTCGTACCCGCTCCTGCTCCTCGCCGCGCTGCTCGTCGCGGCGGCCGCACCGACGGCGAGCGCGCTCACCGACGACGTGCTCGCGCTGGTGGTCTTCAAGACGGGCGTCTCGGACCCGTCGGGCCGCCTCGCCGCGTGGACCGAGGACGACGACCGCCCCTGCGCCTGGCCCGGCGTCGCCTGCGACGCCCGCACGGGCCGCGTCGCCTCGCTCTCCCTCCCGGCGGCGTCGCTCTCCGGCCGCCTCCCGCGCGCGCTGCTCCGCCTCGACGCGCTCCTCACACTCGCCCTCCCGCGCAACAACCTCTCGGGCCCCGTGCTCCCCAACCTCCTCGCCGCGCTCCCGCGCCTCCGCTCCCTCGACCTCTCCTCCAACCGCCTCGCCGCCACCGTCCCCGCCCAGCTCTTCGCGCAATGCCGCTCCGTCCGCGCCATCTCGCTCGCGCACAACCAGCTCTCCGGCTACATCCCGCCCGCCGTCGCGTCCTGCGCGTCGCTCGTGTCGCTCAACCTCTCCTCCAACCGCCTCGCCGGGCCCATCCCCGACGGGCTCTGGTCGCTGCCTTCGCTCCGCTCCCTCGACCTCTCCGGCAACGAGCTCTCCGGGAGCGTGCCCGGCGGGTTCCCCCGGAGCAGCTCGCTACGGGCGGTGGATTTGAGCCGCAACCTCCTCGCCGGGGAGATACCGGCGGATGTCGGCGAGGCGGCGCTGCTCAAGTCACTGGATTTCGGGCATAACCTGTTCGCCGGCGGTCTGCCGGAATCGCTCCGGAGGCTGACCGGGCTGCGGTTCCTCGGCGCCGGCGGCAATGCGCTTGCGGGGGAGCTGCCGGCGTGGATCGGGGAAATGTGGGCGCTGGAACGGCTTGACCTGTCGGGCAACCGATTCGGCGGCGACATTCCCTTCACCGTCGCGAACTGCAAGAGCCTCGTGGAGGTCGACCTGAGCCGTAATGCGCTCACCGGCGAGCTTCCCTGGTGGGTGTTCGGCCTGCAGCTGCAGCGCGTCTCGGTGGCGGGCAACCAGCTGCGAGGGTGGGTCAAGGTGCCCGAGGACGCTGCAATGGCGCTCCGCGTGCTGGACCTGTCGAGCAACGCGTTCTCCGGCGAGATCCCGCCGCGGATCACTGCATTTGCGGGCTTGCAGTCTCTGAACCTGTCCTCGAATTCCTTGTCGGGGCAGCTGCCGGCCGGCATTGGAGGGATGAGGCTCCTCGAGGTGCTCGACGTGAGCGCTAACCGACTTGACGGGACCGTGCCGCCGGAGATTGGCGGCGCGGTGGCTCTCCGGGACCTCCGGGTGGGGAGGAATTCGCTCACGGGACGCATCCCCGCACAGATTGGGAACTGCAGCTCCCTCGTTGCGCTGTAAGTAATTTCTCGTTTTTTGCTTGAATTTTTACTCGTATTGTGAAATGGAATTTGATCTCATTGGGATTGCTTGTGAGTGAAGTTGACTAGCCTATTTCTTTTTCCTTTCATGACTAGCCAAAGGCATGTTTAGTTCCCGGTCACATCATTAAACTTCTAAAAATTCTCTCTCAAAACTTCACTATTCATTTATCACATCAAATCTCTCTCCTCATGCATGGAGTACTAAACGTGGATAAATAAAAAAACTAGTTACATCGTTTTGATGTACACGACGAGACGAATCTTTTAAACTAGTTAGATCATGATAGGACAATGTTTACCACAAACAAACGAAAAGTGCTACAGTGTTCGATGTGACTTTTTCACTTCACTTTTTACTTTTTTTTTTCAGGAACTAAACACGCGCTTTGATTGATTTCAGTTTCCTAGGTCGCAGAGACGTTGTAGAAAGTGATGTAGGACAGTGATGTCGTATTTTTTTGTTTGGAACCCCCCAACCGCAAATTATGGGTCTGTGTTTGTCACCTTGTTTTGCTGGCATCCCAGTATCCCGGCCCTCATCTTTTTTTTATCTGGATACACTAAAAACCGAAGTCAAATGACTACATCAGCAGGATTAGGAACACTTGTTATCAACTTAAGCAACTGTCCAGATCAATTCAATCTCAGTTAGTGGTACAGTACTGTAGTTAGTTATGATTGAATATTCGAAGTCGCTTTAAACTGATAGAGAACTGTGCTCTTCCAATGCAGGGATTTGTCACACAATAGCCTCACGGGGCCAATTCCTAGCACCATGGGCAACCTGACCAGTCTCCAGGTCGTCAATCTCTCTCAGAACAAGCTAAACGGGACCCTACCGGTGGAGCTATCCAATCTGCCAAGCCTCCATATCTTTGACGTCTCCCACAACATGCTGACAGGGGATCTGCCGAATAGCCGCTTCTTTAGCAACATCCCTGAGTCCTTCATCATGGACAATTCTGGTCTCTGTAGCTCAAGGAAGAATGATTCATGCAGTGCTGTTATTGCAAAGCCGATTGTGCTCAACCCCAACTCTTCATCAAATCCCTCGTCGCAGGCTACACCTAGTGCCCCTAGCAACATGCATCACAAGAAAATCATACTGAGCATCTCCACCCTCATTGCCATTGCGGGCGGGGCTGCCATTGCCATCGGAGTGATCACTATATCTGTGCTCAACCGTCGTGTCCGTGCCCGTGCTGCTGTCTCTCGCTCAGCACCTGCTACTGCATTGTCTGATGATTACCTTAGCCAGTCCCCGGATAATGATGCTAGCTCTGGGAAGCTTGTGATGTTTGGTAAGGGCAGCCCTGAGTTCAGTGCTGGTGGGCATGCATTGTTGAACAAAGATTGTGAGCTTGGGCGTGGAGGCTTTGGTGCTGTCTACAAGATAGTGCTCAGAGATGGACAGCCGGTAGCCATCAAGAAGCTTACCGTCTCTAGCTTGGTCAAGTCAAAGGAGGATTTCGAGCGGCAAGTGAAGATGCTTAGCAAGGTGCGGCACCACAATATTGTTGCTCTTAGGGGCTTCTACTGGACTTCATCACTGCAGCTCCTCATCTATGATTACCTTCCCGGAGGAAATTTGCATAAACAGCTGCATGAGTGCAACGAAGATAATTCACTATCCTGGATGGAGAGGTTCGATATCATCCTAGGTGTTGCCAGAGGGCTGACATACCTGCACCAGCATGGGATCATCCATTACAACCTCAAGTCAAGCAATGTGCTGCTGGACAGCAATGGTGAGCCAAGAGTGGGCGATTATGGCCTCGCCAAACTGCTGCCGATGCTGGACCGGTATGTGCTGAGCAGTAAGATCCAGAGCGCACTTGGGTACATGGCCCCAGAATTCGCATGCAAGACGGTGAAGATCACCGAGAAGTGCGACGTTTATGGCTTTGGGGTGCTTATGCTCGAGGTCTTGACGGGCAGGAGGCCCGTTGAGTACTTGGAAGACGATGTCGTTGTGCTATGCGATTTGGTCAGAAGCGCGCTGGAGGAAGGCAGACCAGAAGACTGCATCGACCCGCGACTATGCGGGGAGTTCCCCATGGACGAGGCCCTGCCCATCATCAAGCTGGGCCTCGTCTGCACCTCACAGGTGCCGTCGAACCGGCCTGACATGGGCGAGGTGGTGAGCATACTCGAACTGGTGAGGAGTCCTCAGGATAGCGCCGAGGATGAGCTGGTTTGAGCACTGCCTGTGATCTCTGTTCTAATTCGCCTTGAGCCTTTTTCGTTTTGTTTTCTGAGATGCATATATGATTGCCCGGTGGGGGAAGAAAGGAGAGGGGGGTGTAGTGCAGTGCAGAGAGTGGAATGCTTGTAATGTGTTCAAAGTTTTGGGGATGCAATGGCCGTGTGTTGCTTCTCTGGAAATTCTTTTGTTCCTTGGTTGGAAAGGTTCTTCTTAGCTCGTGTAGGTATTGACTCGATGCAACGCAAGTTAGGTTCGGTGATACCTTGGCATAACCAGGTGACTGATGTTCTTGGACAGCTCTGCTGCTGATAGTATGACTTTGTTTGGCAGATGAAATTGCTCAACATTTCTTCGTTTAAGTATAAAAAAAAACATTTCTTCGTTTGAAATCTGTCTACTTGCTTTATCTGTTATACACTTATACCTGTTAGTTTAACAGATCGACTTACACGGCATTTTTTTCAACTACAATGGCAGGATTCATTTTTGTTTTTACATTATTCTGTGAGAGATCAATCACCAATTGTGAGTAGCAGAACAAACCGGAAGCAGTCCTATTTTCCTGGCGAGAAGACTGTGGCTAGAAAGAGTTGATCCATGAACATTGCCTGCTCTCTGGATCTTCCAAAAGAGCCGGGCGATCATCACCGGGGCCACCAGTCCTCACCGCAGGAATTGAATGGCCTTGGTTTGTTTGGATTGTTTCCAACGAGCCAACAGTGTTTTTCTCTCAGCGAAAACCAGCGCCAGCCACCAGTCACGAACCAGCCAGCAGTGTTTTTCTCTCAGCAAAAACCAGCGCCAGCCACCAGCCAAACGAACAGGGCGAATCGCAACCCTTCTCTTGCTCGTCACTCATCTTCCTCCACCTCCGTCCCCGTCGACCAATAATTCCAGTCCAGCAGCACTGCAGCAGCAGCATTCACCTCGCTGCTGGTGCTGATCTATCGCCAGGAGGAGGAGTAAACAAGGCGCAAAAGCCTCGATCAGACAGCGCTGACATAGGACGAGTAGTGAGGCTGCCGGGGATCTGGCGCCTTTTTCGCCATGGAGCACAGGCACACACACCTTTCCACCGCGGCACAGCACCCGCCAATTTTCGAATCGCCAGGCAGGCCGGGCACAGAATCATGGAGCGACAAACAGTCAAGCCAAGCGTCCTTTTGGACCCCCATTTCCTAGAGCTCATACAGGATGGATCGAGTAGCAAAGAGAGAAAAAGAAACATCCATCTGTTCGTCTGTTCCTGGGATCATTTGAACGTCGTAGGGCCCTTCCTGAGGGCATTATATCAGAACTGGAAAATGTTCAGGGGCGCGCTTTGCCCTTGGTTCGTTGTTCAAAGCCCAGTTCCCGTTCACGTCATCAAACTTCTAAAAATTCTCTCTCCAAACTTCACTATTCACCTATCACATCAAATCTCTCTCTTCATGCATGGAATACTAAACGTGAGTAAATAAAAAAAACTAATTACATGGTTTTGATGTACACGACGAGACGAATCTTTTAAGCCTAGTTAGGTCATGGTAGGACAATATTTAACACAAACAAACGAAAAGTGCTACAGTGTCCGATGTGATTTTTTCACTTCACTTTTTACCTTTTTCCAGGAACTAAACAAAAAAACAAATGTCAAGGACTCGGCTCCAGTCCAGGGCAAGCAGTGTTCAAATGACTGCGGGTGTCACTAATGAAAACCTAATCAAAAGTACAGATACAGACTGAGAGTAACAGGGGAAATCATCACCAGCCGGTAATTTTCCAAGGCCTTGTTTAGTCCAAAAATCAACTCCCAAATTCACTATAAAAAATAAGATTTTCTATTACATCATCATAACATGCATAGAGTACTAAATATAGATGAAACCAAAACTAATTGCACAGTTTTGTTGTACTCTACGAGACGAACATTTTGAGTCTTATTAATCAATTTTTCGCACATACAAACGAAATGTTAGAGTGGCGCAATGATTACGAAGAGACCAAAAACTTCCAAGTTTGCATCTAAACAAGGCGAGTCAGAGAAGTCAAAGAACCGTACCCCAGCGACTCACTTGCCTGTTTTTTTTCCAGGAAAGGCAGTAGCCAGCTTTATATATAAAGCATCCCTTAAAGGATACCGGGATTACCAGTTTACAATAAAGCACAAACAGCACAAGAACGACGTCCAATAAACCCGCAACGGCACTCTCTAGACCGCACGCCAGAGATAGCAAGCCACTACTCGCGACGAACACACTAAAGGACCATAAGACCTTTACAAATTAATTGGACCCCACTTAGCCTGTTTTTTTCCCGAATGGCCAGCGGAACAACGGCCGACAGAAAGAGGTCCGCGTACTGATGATAGTTTCAAGGGTGTCACAGTGATGATGACAATGATTCAAATAATTAAGTGCAGTAGGAGTGTAGCCGAAGCATGTCATGTCGAGCGAACAAGTATAGCGTACTCACGTTTGCTTTAATCACGGGAAATTGAGTGCTCCGATGTTCCTAGCTCACACAACAAGCACTATTAGGCGGATTTAGTGTTCCTAGCTCCTGCAGTCTACACAAAAAGTTTATACAATAGTCGAGCATTGCTTTTGTTTCACTGGAAAGCAACGTCCACAGCCTATTAATAGGGAGAAAACTATAGAAATGCCACCGCATAGGTGATATTTTTTTCGTCCTTGAAAATCTCCAATATTTTGAGTCGGAGTCGAAGCAAATGGATAGCGAGAGGATCGGCCGGTGTCAGGATAGGGAGAGAAATGGCCACGACGACTCGAGCACCTCGCGTGGCAAGCAACAAGTTTTGGATCTGAAGCATGCGATCCTACCATTGGCAAACCAATGAACCCATGGATACTCGTGGTCGTGCTGAAGGAACCCGTCAGGACAGTGAATGTGGCTGGTCTTTGCTGTGTTTAGTTCCCAACTTTCTCTCTCCAAATTTTACTATTTATCTATCACATCAAATCACAGTAAATCTGTCTCCTCATGCATGAAGTATTAAATGTAAGTAAATAAAAAAATAATTGTATATTTTTTATGTACACGACGCTACGAATCTTTTGAGCCTAGTTAGGTTATAATTGAACAATATTACCACAAACAAACGAAAAATGTTACAGTGCACTATAGTGTTCGATGTGACTTTTTTATCTTTTTTCACCCCTTTTCAGAAACTAAACACCCCTGCTGGTTGCACCGTGTGTGTGAGATCGGCAGGACTGGGCCGTGTTTCACAAGGGAGTGAAATTTTTTTTCAAAGGAAATCTTGCATGAATGGAGTACTAAATGAAGTCTATTTGTAAAATCTTTTTAAGGATGAGGGCAACTTTGCGCGACGAATCTAATGAGCCTAATTAATCCATGTTTTGCTACAATAATGCTACAGGAACCATTCTCTGATCGTGCGGTCAAAGATCTCATTAGATAAGTCTCGCGAAATAGTCCAACATTGTGAATGCAGTTTTGTAAACTGGCTTTATTTAATACCCTTAATTAATTATTGGTCAAAGGTGACAATTTTTTCCATCCCAAATAAACACGGTCGGAGCGAATGGTGGGCAGCGCCGTGGGGATCGCCGGCCAGGTTTTTTTTGTCGCGTTGCTGTTGCGAAGATTCGGAGCGGAAATTGATTTATCTCACGCGCACGCACCTTCAAGCTAGAGATTTGACCCGTGCACGTAACACGAGTCCCACCGGCCGGCTACGTGCTTCTCCGAAGGCCCAAGTCGTTGTAGACCCGTCCTCCGAGGACGTTGTCCCAGGGTCCCGTACCGTTACGAGCCTACACGTACGATTATTTAGCCTTTACTATGCTGCACACGTAGATGATGGACCAGCTGGACTGGATTCTACTGCAACACCCTTTTTTTCTACGATAACTGGTGTTTAGACAGCATTTTCAACTCATGAACGGCTCCATAGAAAAAAAAAACTCTGACGTGTACTCTACGCACATGCTTCATCTCTTCCTCCCTCCCTCCCACGGCCTTGGGCTTTGGGCCTCATTTATTGCGGCGCCTACCAGGCCGTGCCCGGTGAGGACGTGCACCGGTGGGCACATTTATGGCGCCCAGACCCTGCCGGCGTACAGTCTCACCGCCGAGGCCCGCGTGTAGCCGTCGCGTCTCGACCACGGCCGATGGACTCGCTGCCTATGCATGCATGGTCTGAGCTTTCTCGATGCATGCATGCATCAGCCGAGCATGCGGCGCCACTGTGCTCTGGTCTCTGTAGGCTGGAGCACAGGGCAGGCGCCAGCCGCCAGGCGAACAGGAGATGGGAGCTATGCACCGACGGGCGGCGGCGGCACTGTTGATCGTTGAGCGAACCGACCGACGGCGCTGGCGTCGCTTCCACGTCCCTGTCGGGAGCCCCGAGCAGCGTCTCCGTGGCCGCGTGCCCTCGTCCCGGGGGCGAGCTGCCCATGTCCATGTGCGGAGGGCATCGGCATGGCATCCTGATTCCTGGCTCTGTACTTTGCCCCACCAACACGTTTGGATTCTCGCGTCAGATTGCCAACGACCTCCTCTCCTCCAACAGGCAACAGGACATGTTGCGCTTCGGAAGACGAGACGAGAGCGTGAGGCTGTCGTCGCCGTTGCTTCGTTTGACTTGGTTTGTTTATGAGAAAACAGAAGAGTGTTTGCGTTGCATCTCCGGTTTCGGAGGAAAGCGTGAACGTACATGCCGCTACCAGTGGCCACAAGCTTCAGTGGCCACATTTCGAGTATTGTTTTTCCTTTTCAGGTTCAGAAGACAGGGCCCCATCATTTCTAGAGTTGGTAGAGCCCAAAATAAGAAGAAGCCCGACCCGTCGGAGAGCAACGTCACGGCCCATATCATCTCAAGCCACAGAACCCAAGCCCACGCGAGACTAAGCTCGATACGGCCCAAACAAATGTGGCCCGTATCGCTTCATAGGAGGAGGGGTTAACTAACAGCCCACTATTGACCAGACAGACCCTAAAGGCCTAAACCATACCCCTTCTTCTCCCCTTTCTCCACCCCTTCCTTCGCCGCTCGAGACTCCCGGTGCTAATGGCGGCGGCGGCGGACCTCATGGCGGCCAAGCGGGCCATGGCCTACGCGCTCTGCAAGCACCTCAACGCCGATCCCGTGAGCGCTCTGCCTCCATCTGCTAGATTTTGGCTGCTTCGAAGCGAATCGTGCGATGTAGTTCCAGATTTCTTATTCGTGCTGTGCTTATACTGCTTAGGTTTTGTAGGCAGCTTTTTAAGTCTTTCTGGTCCGTGCGGAGAGTTGTGGATGCAGATTAGTTTTGCTTTAGGCGTTGTTTAGTTCACCAAAAGTTACTCATGTCATGAAATACATTTCTTGTGTGATGTACTTCTTAGGGTATGGTGATTTCGTGCATTACACAGTTTGGAGGGAAGATATTCTCGTTTACATATCTGTAATTGCTCCAGCTTCTGTGTGAGTGTGGACCCTCCATGTACTCATCCAATGCTGACAGTTACACAAATCAGGAATTGACCTCAATACCTCATGGTTTGTGTTGTTCATTTATGCTGTAACTGATAATTTAGCTATGTACATGAAGGGTGTTTAGTCTCCGAGATGGCATATGAGTTGAACAGCCTAGTTAGCTGCAATGTGTTGTACTTTGCAACACAACTAGAGCATGGTATAGTTTTGTCACACAGAAATGAAGCTTGAAATGATGAAATCACACTTGCAGCATTTCAGCTGTTTATGCCTTATTATAGATGATGATAATGCTTCACTAATCACTATATCTCTTGAATCAATCCTGCTCATGGCTTGGTAAAGTGCTAACCTGTTAACTTTGTTTTTACATCGTGTCCAAAAAAATGTTTTGCATCATTTATCTTCTGTGTGTATCATGGATGCTCCTAAAATCATGACCTATCTGCTCCATAAAGCACAACATTTATGGCAGCCAATGATTTTCGATTTTTTTTGATATACTGTGGTTTAACTCTGTAAGCCTATACTTACTTTTCTTCTTTCTTTAACTGTGCTTGCTTATAAGAATAAACTTTGCCCAAATTTCAAGTAAAAAAACTTTATCCGCGCAGGTTGGCTATTTTGTCTGGAAGTTGTTACTAACTTCTTTCCTTAATTGTACAGAGCACTGTATCCAATAAGAGTATTGAAGAGAGTGATATTGCAACCCTGTTTTCACATATCATGAACTCATCTCAGGATGAGGTAATGACCTTTTCTGGTTCTATACACCAAACCCACTTGGTAGATGCTACTGCATATGTAACACGTCTTCCTTTTCTTCATTGCTAGGTGATGAAGTGGGTAAAATATTCCAGTGATTTTGCTGGGAGTGATGGAAAACAGCTTGCATTGCTTGATAATCTGAATCAGGATTTGTCCCAGAAGTCTGTACTGCTGGGTGATGGTCTTAAACCATCAATTGCTGATATAGTTGTGTTTGCAGCTGTTCAAGCTTTCGTGGTATGCAATTGCACAATCTTCATCAGATGTCAAATTTGCCATTTTTTGTTCTCCCTCTCTTACTAAATTGATGTTCTTGTAGACATTTTATAGTCTTTGGAGGCCTGGTCTTTTCAATTTGGTAGACGTAATTTTATTGACAACTCTGCTAATTTTCATGATGCAACCTGCCAACCTTTTTGCTTAATAAAATGTTTGACGACACATATTCTCAAGTCATGAAAGCATATATTTTTTAACTCGGCGAGTTTTAGTCCTTTCTTGCCCCCTAAGTGGACTTTGACACATTGTAAGGTTTAATTTGGACATGTTTTGATGGGTGCTATTTGCGCTGTTCTTCTTGTATCTTATCTTATGAATAAATATTATATATATACTTTTTAAATTAGTTGGCTTACATGTTTCAGAGTCGTGCCAGTGACAGCGAGTTGCAGAAATTTCCGCATGTACTGAGGTGGATGGACTACATTCAGGTCTAGGATGAATCTTTCCATTTATATTTATACTTACTCCTACATTCAGGTCGAGGATAAATCTTTTATCATGGTTCAATGTGTTACTCAGCTTTAGATTTCCTTTTCAACTCAGAGTTAAAACAGGGTCCACATTTTTCTTCAAATCCCTGAACCCTATGGTGGTATCCTTGTAATGTGAATATTCTAGATTATTAATTTACCATTTCAGAGATGCATCATATCACTTCTGGTGCCCCCACCAATATTTGAAATCAAAATTAGCCTTACATTGATGTTATCTGATATCCAAAATTGATTAGCAATTAGCATTTGCATGGTTCGTATGCTTTACGTCATATCAAGTACACAGGTGCAGTGTTGGCCTGCTATGCAGTAAATCTTCACAATCTCTTACAAAACTTCATAGCTTACTTCTATTGATGTACCAGTGACTTTATGCTGATGCCTGGTGGAAGTTTCTTGTTGTGTTTCACAAGAACTGCCATATGTAATTGAAAGGATGCTCACTGATACCATCTTTCATTCCCTCTCCGGTAACAGTCCCTGATGACATCTCACATTAATCTTTACTATTGATGCAGAACATTGTTGATTTTGGTACAACTTTGCAAAAGATAAATGTGGCCAAGTCTGTCTTCAATCCACCCTCTGTAAGTATTTTTTTTGGGTGTGCTGGAAATGTTACTATGGACTTTCTTTATTATATCAGATTTCAAATCCAACTGAAAAATATGGAACTCTGTTTACATGTGTTTATGGTGCTTAAAATTTATTTATGTGCTGGCCTGTTTGGTATGGTGAATTCTGTACCTTCCTCATTATCTCATACTATGTTTGATACAAAATTGCTTCAATGCTACTATGTTACTGGTAAAATATCCACTGAGAAACGCTAACATAATAACCTGACATGTCTTTTTCTGTCATCTTCAAAACATTCTTCAGAAAAGGGTTGCTTTAAGATCACTGAAGTAATCGTGCCTTTCCTTTCTGTTTGTCAGCATACAAAGAAAGCTGATAAAGGAGATGCTGAATCAAGTTCAAAGAAAGCTGTGTCTGCACAGAAGGTTGCTGACAAGTCAAATGGAACTGCTGACTCCAAGAAACCTGTAGGGGAGGTAGTTTGTTCTGCCATTATACAAATTCTCATTAGTTGTCACACTAAATTGGCTCTTCTGGATCAGCACTTCTGAGAAATATTTGCAGGCTCATGCTACTGTAAATATTGCTTATAAGAATAAACTTTGCCCAAATTTCAAGTAAAAAAACTTTATCCGCGCAGGTTGGCTATTTTGTCTGGAAGTTGTTACTAACTTCTTTCCTTAATTGTACAGAGCACTGTATCCAATAAGAGTATTGAAGAGAGTGATATTGCAACCCTGTTTTCACATATCATGAACTCATCTCAGGATGAGGTAATGACCTTTTCTGGTTCTATACACCAAACCCACTTGGTAGATGCTACTGCATATGTAACACGTCTTCCTTTTCTTCATTGCTAGGTGATGAAGTGGGTAAAATTTTCCAGTGATTTTGCTGGGAGTGATGGAAAACAGCTTGCATTGCTTGATAATCTGCTAGCAGCAAGAAGTAACTCAAATTGTTTTAAAACATTTTCTCTCTCAAGTTGTTTGACCCATGGTGCTTAGTTTTGTTATAAACTCCTGTCATACCTGTCATTTCTCCTTTCAGAATCGGCATGTTGTTTTGATCACGAATGTGAAGCCTGGGAAGCTTCGGGATGTCATGTCTGCTGGATTGGTATGTCCTATCTATTATGTTTGCAGTGTATCTCTGCAAAACAACTTGAAATGCGGCTGTCCATAGGCTGATTGGTTTATGAACCCATCCCTCCATTTCAAATTACAAGGCATATATTTTACCTTGCGCACAAACCATTCAAATGACCACTCTGCCCCTCATTAGTATATGAAAAAGACTGAGCATCTCCAAGAGACTTTGTATTGTGTTAGCTAAATATAGAGATTATAACCCCTTTGTAAAAATAGAAAGCCATATAATTCAATGGGGTAATCCAACAGATTCTGTAAAGATGGCTAGTGAGGTAGGCTAGCTAAAAATAGCTAGCGAATGAGGTGGGATAGAGAGCCACTAAATTTGAAGAGTCATTTACAGAGTCTGTTGGAAACGTTTTTTTCTCTAACAATAGCTAAATTTAACTTTACAAAATGATTTAGCTAGTCTCTTGGAGATGCTCTTAATGCATGGATGTAAATATGTAAGCATGTATATAAAGTGAAAAGTATATATTGGGGGTATACAGGGAACAACACACAATTTGCCGTGGAATATGAAATAATCCTTGTATTGATGAACATAATGTACATAATAATGTTAAATGAGGGAGTGTCATGGATGAACACAAGCTTTAAACAAGTCTTTACTGTCTGCTGTAGTTCCTGACACGAGAAATAGGTAACATAACACCGGCATTAACTCTTTTCACTGAAGAAAATAATAAACAACTGTGTAAATGTTTATTCCAGTTTGAGATGCCTGTGATGTGGTAAAGTTTCTGGAGGGAATATACTGAGTTAGTCAAATCTCTTCCGTTCTGTGTTTACACAATAGCTTGTTGTTTTATCAGCAAGTAGTGCCAAGTTTCTTAACTCCCTTGTCCAAACTGTTAAGTGCACTTTTGTTGTTGGGAGGTATTCATTAAGATATTTTTTTTTGGTATTAATCTTCTGCCCAGGTCCTGTGTGCTTCAACTGAAGATCATTCTGCTGTGGAGCCTTTGATTCCTCCTGAAGGAGCCAAGATTGGAGAACGCATTTCATTTGCTGGGTAAGAATTGTGGACAGTATATGTTTTATTTTAAGTCTCGCTAGTGCTGTTCTATAGAGCATATGTTCTGTGTAGCTGTCCCAATTTGTACTCATGAATATGTTTAGTCAAGCTGTACTTAGTTTCTCATAAAAACAATGCTTAGAACTTACAAGTGTAATGAACACGTGCATGGGAGAGTGATAAAACAATGAACTCATGCACGAGTTTTCTTTTGTCATTTTAGGAAAGGAATAATGCAAGTTAGCTTGATTGACATTTTTGGACGCACAAGTTCTTGTAGAACAAAGATTTTTCATTCTTGTGGTCACTTTTGAAACTAATGTCGGCTTTTTCAATTTTATTTGGGTTGTTTTTCTGGGTCTGTAGTTTGTATTGGCTTGCATTTTTAACAATGATATTGTTTACTGGCTATTTTTTGTTGTTTTCAATTAAATTATTTTTTGCATGTAGGTTTGATGGGAAGCCTGAAGATGTCCTAAATCCAAAGAAAAAGCAGCTGGACAAGATTACCCCGGTATGCTTTAGCAATGACCTATTCGATACGACATTCTATTACTTGTCAATTGTCATAGGATGTTCTTGGCTACAAAGCATACTCATCAGATAGACAGATACTGATAATTCAAAGCCATTCCTTTGCTGAATGTTATCTATTTATTCATAGTGGATTTGCCACTATGCACTAATTTCATTGTATCATGAATCCAGCATCTTCGTACCGACGAGAATGGAATTGCAACATTCAAAGGGATACCCTTTACTACATCAGCTGGTCCATGCAGATCTTCGATTCGCAACGGGAATGTTAAGTGAGGAGCTAATTAGGCGTGCTGATAGCCTGATTGCATACATAGATGTGGTAGAACACATGTGAGGTGGCTGTACCATTTTGCCTTGCATCTTGTTTTGCCCGTACTAAATGTGCAAAATTTCATCCGAAGCAATTCTCTACCAGTGACTGCACAGAGATTTTGAATTTTTGATGTACTATGTATACAATCACACACAAATCAAATATCCGGTGCCATAGGTGCGGTACTGTGTTGAGCAAGAGATCTGGGATGCTAATTTTCTCATCAGCTATGTCCGTTAACCAAGGTACCCTAATTGTGTGTGAAGAGCAAGTTACTGGTGGCTTTTGTCAGGAAAATTAGAACCAATACCTTGCTTGGTTGCAGAGTTAGGATTAGACAGCATCGATGTCTTTCTTGTGGAGCTCGTTTTGCGTGCCCTGCATGTCGCACCGTAACAGTTTGCCAGAGGCAATGCGTGTTTCGAATCTGTTTCTTTGCTGCACGGGCACGGTCGTGGCACATTAGCATCAACAGGAGAATAAGATCGTGATGTTTCTGTTCAAGGGCAACGAAAAATTCTCAATGTCTCTTCGGTGAAAAAACCGCCCCATTACTTTTCTTTGACCGAAGTGTACAAATGAACTATACCCTGAAGGTTCACTAGGTTTAGGCCCTGATGGTAGACTTGTTCCTGAAAGTGGCCTACTTCGGTTTCTTCAGGTTGGTTAGTTCGGGTATACGGCAACGGTACTTCCTGATTGATTTCTGATCATTTTCTGCTGCGGTGATTTCGTCCGCCAACTACAACGGTCTGAGACACTACATTCCATTGCGATTGCAATAGCTCACACCTCACGGTACATTCGAAGATGGAAGTCGAAGTGGGGCGTGTCTAGTGTGCACACATGTGATCGTTCCCCATGTTCAAGCTACGATTTTACAGAGGCGTGCATGGTCACGTATTCGCGCGACAATTGCAAAGGCGAACGGACGCACAGATGATTCACGTATTCGCACTCGCACAAGCACTCTCGTGGTTGGCCTCATCAGCGAATTCGCGCGGGTATGTTTGGTTGCCCGCCGCTACTCGCCACGCTTAAACTGCGGCAGCGCCGTAGAATCTGTGGCCACACGAAAAACAACTGTTTACTTCGTATTTTTCTGTGGCGAGTGTGGCGGTCATTCTGGACGCCACTGCACTGCTTGTGGCGCTGCCTCACCTTCGTAATTACGTGCTGGAAAGCGAAGCGAAACGCAAACAGATCCCCTGGAAAGCGCCGGGATAGCCGACGCCCCACGCAACAAACCACCCGAGCCGCGAGGTCCGGCGCCTCGGCCCGCCTCACGCCTCACGCCTCACGACCCACCAAAACTGGCCAAAAGCCCCCAAGAAACCCCACCCCCCTTCGTGCCGTCCGCCGCCCGCCCGCCTCCGCCTTCTCTTCCCCCATTCCACCGCTAGTCCCACCCCTCGCCAGCTCGCCACCGCCCCCTCACCCTCTCCCTCCCCGAGGCGGCGCGCTCAGCCGGCGGGCGCCCAATCACCACCGGTTCCCGCCCCGTCCCTGCTGCGCCTCGCGCGCCCCTCGCCCTCGCCGCGCCGCCGCCTCGAGGCCTCGTTCCGGGCGCTCTCGGCCGGCCACCGTTTCGCCGGGAGGGGCGCGCCCCGGGGCCGCCGCGCCGTCGCCGCCTTCGCGGGGGAGGAAACCGTGAGTCAACCTTCTCTCTCCCGATCCTCGCGCGTGTTAGTCTCCCCGCGGCGAGATTCCCTTGCTCTCGGGCGCGTTCGTTTCGTTGCTGCCCAACTGATCCGCGCGGTTTCAGTTCCTCGCCGACTTTCCCCGCGCTGCCTCGATTGCTTGCGCATTTCGACAAATTTGTTGACTCGGGTGCTCCGTGTGGTAGCTCTGAATGCGATGCTTAGAGTATCTGCCAAATGGGGGATGCTTGTCGTATGGGTGGTGTTGGTTTCGATTAGATTGCTATGATAAGTTTCATGATTCCTTGTATGGGTTTTGGTGCTCACATCAAATTATCTATCCGCCTGCTTGATTCAGGAGGGTTCAGAGGCGGTTGATGACAAGGATAACAGCAAGGAGGACATACAACCCGAGGAGGCTCAGGAAGCATGGAAGGTAATGCTGGAGCAGTTCAAGGCCGAGGCCCTGCGAATGCAGGCACTGTCAATGCAGGCGTATGATGCCTACTCCAAGAGGACAAGGGAGGTGCTGTTGGAGGCCTCCGAGAAGCTCAAGATACAGGCAGACAAAGCGCAGAAGGACCTGAGCGTGATCGCCACGGAGGTTGGTCAGGAGGGACAAGAATATCTGATGATGGCGGCCCAGAACTCCCCAGACTCGATCAAGGATATCACGATGACGTTCAGGGCTCTTGGAAAATTGAACTGGCCATCAGAGTATGAGGATTATCATGTGGGCATTCCCTTTGGTATGTAAAGGCTCCATGGTGGTGGATTTTTCAATGCGGTTTAATTTCACTCTCTAAAGTTGAGAAATTGTTATACGTTGAAAGGAATGTCATTGCTAGGCCATCTGATCTATAGTACTGTCAGTTAGCTGCTTCGATAACTCCATTGTGACTGGTAGGGTTAAAGTTGTTCATGCATTTCCATTGTCTCCTGTAGGTACCTTCCTTACCGTAGGGGGTTTCCTCAACTTCATGCTGACTGGAAGTACCTCTGCGATTCGTTTTGGTATTGTTCTTGGCTTTGCATTGCTGGCTCTGGGTATCTCAAGTTTGAGATCACAAAGAGAAGGTGGACGTCGGCCTGGTCTTCTGCTGAAAGGGCAAGCTGGTCAGTTCATTTTTACCATCATCTTTCCTTGTTGCAATTTGTCTGTGCTTTTCATGATTTAAGAACACTTTGAGAAGCATACTTGTGGTCTTTAACTTGTGCTGAGATGCATGCTTTGTATACTTATTTAAAAACGATTAAGGTTTGTAACCTCAATATAAAAAGGATGTAACTGCTGTAAGATAAAATAGGACTGTTTAATAGGTACCAAATTTGGAATGTTAGCTTCCACGAAACTATTTGCTTGATCGACTAAGCTACAGTGTCTTTTTGTGCTTGTTCATAGAGTTTAATGTTCTCTTTTGAAAGTTCAATGCCCTATTTTGTTCACCTAACTATGTTAATTTGATAGGCATAGCTTATTGTAATGTTTCTTCCTGAAATCTGTGCTGTCAGGTGAAGTTCCATGTCCACTTGTTTAGTAGCCTTTTTTTAGCAAGGTTATCTCCACTGTTCCATTAGACCATTACGCGTAATTCTAATAAAAGTAAACTCAATGGCTGCTTGCTGCTATGGATTGTTCCTATGGCTACTGTAACACTGGATTGAACTTTCATGTATCCAACGTCAAAAGAATAGAGGATGATTTTCATAAGGTTCCGAATCCAATGCATCTTAAATCAGTCGGAGTGGAAGGGTTTCTATTTTTAAGGGACCACATTTTCTCCCTGTCTTAATACAAAGATACACCCTCTCCTGTGTATTCGAGAATAAAACTTATAATGAATATTGTAGGTTCATTAAGTAGTGAACAGAATATTGATATATCATAACATTGACAAAATTGAACATTCCTAACTTCCAGTTTCGTATCCAAGTGGGATTTAGGAATTACTTTTGTGCATTAAATACAAACTTGACCAACCATTCTACCTTTTGATATCCAACCTTATTATTATGATTTGCACTGGATTATAGTTTATACTAGCAGTCTAGACAAAAAAAAAAGAAAAGAAGTACATTTTTGTTATATGGGTACCTTGAGTTCAGTTGAGATTTCCATAATGATCTATTTGGATGTCACAGTACATAATTATTATTTATTGTCAGGCATATAGTATCTGAGCTTTCAACCTTTTGAAACAGAATATGCTGTATAATTATTGTATGGTGTTACTTTATGATGGTTTACACTTGTCTTATTGTCTGTGTAATGATTCTTGATTCTTCATGAATTTAGCTATATCTCAAGCGTACAGATTTACTTACTAGATTGTCACTCAAATTCGATGTCATAAAATTGTTAAGCTTCTAGCTAGTACTTCGTTGACGTTTGATTTATGGCCTGCAGCAATTGCTACTATCATCTTCTTCAGGGAGTTTTCAGTTCTTCTCCAGGTAAACTTGTAGCATCAATAGCACTGTATCAAGAATCAAAATTACGATTTTTATTGTTACGGTGTTAAGAATTTAATTTGACACATCTTTTTTTACCCTACAGAATTGCTGGTTCCCAAAAATTTTCATGGTCCTCCTCAGGTCAGCATATAGTTAATACTTTTTAATTGTTTGTAGTATTCTACATTCACAGAAGCGCTTAGAGATTTATGATAGTATTACATGGACTCGTATTCTACATGAAATTTCTTTTTATGGTTGTGAAGATCTTATCCATTTGCATTTGAACTTTCTGGTAACCAGTGACTTTGTGATAGATCACCTATAAATTCAGTGTCTTCTAAAATGAGCTATATTTCTTCATCCCAGTGGTATTCTTATCTTTGTAATGCACCTATCAAACTTTCAGTGTTATAGCAGAAAATTTGATTAAGAAAATGATGTTTACTTCATTATTGACTTTCCTATACATTCAGTTCACTTTATAGCACATGTCCATACTATGTCCTACCAAAACACGATGAACTTTTCTTTTAAAGCATTGAAACATATTAATGATACAATAGTTGTTGTTAAGGATTAGAGAAATGTCACTGCATTGATCTCTGGTTATGGACCACTCTTTATCAACTTATAAATACTATCTAGTAGTTTGACTTGAATACTAGGTTTCAGTTCCCTTGTCTTTCAGTGCTTAGGCTTTTCATTTCCTGTGTAGCAAATACGGCCATTTTTTATTGGATTGAAATAAGTATTTAAGTATGTTTGAGACCAACTTGGAATTGTGCTGCAGCGGGGTGGTGGCAGGCTTTTACTTTTACCGCATGGTGACCGGCGGCCCCAAAGATCTGAGCAGCAAGAGTGATTCTGCGAACTAATGGTAACTTCGATTTACACAATGATCTCTTGGTTCTATGTGCTTTCACATGTATGTTGCACAAACATACAATACTACTATCACGTGGTCTATACCCTTGGATAACTCATATTAGTTCAATCACATGTACTATGCAGCATTGGGATGAATCAGATGATCACCGGAGACTTGGACCTGGAAGATTATGGCCCTCTGCTTTCGATTTCCTTCGTTCAGTCTAGGCAAGCTCGGTTTGTCTCTAGTGTCTCAGGTGTCGCTGCACAGTGGCACATGGATTCAGAAGAACTGCCTGCTTACTCGGCCTTGTTGCCGTACTCTGTTCCTTTACTCATGTAATATAGATGGTAGCCTTGAACAAAATTAATAAACGACGTTCAAAGATCATGATGTAGGTAGCTGTTCAGTTTGTCTGTTGTTCATTGCATGAGAAAAATAGTTGTGGCTGTAACGCGTTGAATATTTAGCGAAATGGCAAAATCTGTCAAAGCAGTATTCTTTATGCAGTTTCTTGCTTGCTGTCTGTTGTGGATGAGATAAGTTGTTAACAATCGGAGGCAGTGATATGATTCCTTCCTGCTCTAGTTATCGTTTTGTAAGAATTGTGGACTGATGTATTCTCATTTGAGGATGACTGAAGGCGGAAATAAACTTTCCATTATCTTAAAAAAAGTTAGCATTTTGTTGCACTGAATTCAACCAGCCATACACTGATACACAGTTTTTACACGTTCTGAAATATATTTGTTAATTGATTGTTACGTTCTGCAGAAGGTGTGATAAATAATATTTTCTCAAAATCCCACGTGACGAATATCTGATCATTCGTTTGCGGTGGATACCTTGCATTTCAAACGTGCTAGCTGAGCTTTGCGCTGCCCCAATATGCTCCGCTTTTCCCTTTGATTGTCTATCAAGATGAATCGAAGTCTATCAAGACAGATACGTGGCCTAATAGAGTTTTTTTAGTTAATCCATCGCAGATGCGTCAGGTATGCGTCCTGGTCAAAGCCTTTTTGGCTTTCACATGATGCCGTTCTTGCTGGAAACAGTGCTGACGCCCCACCTGCTCGGGTAACGTCACTTGTTCCTTCGGTTGACTCCACTCTCTAATGTGGAAGTAGTAAAGATTTTTCCTTTCCCTCAAGACCTCAACATCAATAGCATGTTCAACTATTCCTCGTTTTCTGAAGAACATATCCCGTACGTATTTTTGTATTAACACATGCCCAACTGATGCCTCGGTTGATCTAAATTCTAATCCCTCTGCTGAAACTTTTTTTCTTTTTTTAGATGCTGAAACAAGATATACTACTCCGTAGTATACTACTGCTGTAAACCAATCGCTCTGCTCTACGGCAACCTCTCCAGAAGAGTCTCTGACCCTCGTGGGTTGCCCACTCATTACTTCCCGGTCGGACGTCGTACTGCATCGACGACGACTACACATCCAACTCGACTGTCCTGCCCAGATTGGGATTGGGACACGGCACAGCCGCGCTCTGATAACTGCTAAGCATAAGCAAGCAAGCTACTGATTACTGAAACGAAGCAATGTGATGATGGAGACCAGCGAAGTCAAGCTGGTCGTCGTTGAGGACGGACTCCCAGCCGAGGCACCCGTCCAAGAACTCCATCACCGGATCCGGAGCGTAGCAAGGAGCCGTCTCGCCGATCAGCCTGTCCACCGCCGCCGCGTCGTGCAGCTGCTGCCACTCCCAGTCCTGCGCGTGGGCGTCGAACTCGAACCCCGCCTCCGACGACCCCGATGGCGACGCCGACGACCAGCCTCCCTGCGACACGGAGGCCGCCGGCGGCGAGCCGCCGTCCCAGGAGTTGGAGCCGAAGTCCACCACGGTGGGCGGCGGCGCCGCCCCTCCCCGCGGGTGGCACTCGGCGGCGGCGCCCCGGCACGTGTGCTCGCCGTAGTAGGCGATCTCGTACGCGGCTGCCGTGCGCTGCACGCGGCGGGTGGCGTTGCAGCCGTGCTGCTGCTTGTGCGCGCAGCGGTAGTAGAGCCTCGGGTGCGCGTGGCCGTTGATCTCCTTCTGCCCGTACTTCCTCCAGATGAAGCCGTCCACCGTCGTGCCGCTCGTCACCTGCTTCACCGCCTCCGCGCCGCGCGCCGCCCTGATAGAATCCAACGCCGGATTTGGTTTGTTAGATTCTTGCCAATTGCTCAAGAATTATTGTTGCAAGGCCACGATAGATCGAGGCTCGGTTCGGCTCGAGTCGATGCCTTTGCGGTTCGCGGTCGGGCACGGTGATCTCACCTTCGTTTGGGCGGCGGCCCCGGACGAGGAGTAGGAGACCAAGCTGGTGGCGGTGGCGCTGCGTCTTGGTACTGGGGCGCCTTCCTCTTGCGGGCGGTGGTGGCGCCGGTGGCCCCGAGGGCGTCGATGACGCGGCCGCAGCAGCGGAGGATCTCGGCGGCGAGGTCCTGGCCGTGGTGCGGCGGCGACGCCGGGGACGCGGCCCGGAGAAGGTCCCCGAGGTGCGCCGCGGACTGCTGCCCCATGGTCATCAGCTCCAGCACCACGGCGGCCGGGGTGTCAAGCGTCATGATGATATGATACGATATGATGTTTTATGTGTGTGTGTGTGTGTGGCGGCGCTTGCTAGTTGCCTCACTGCCTGTTGGCTTCCACGACCACCAACCAGGTCGTCTCTGTGGCCAGCGGGCTCGAGCTCAAGCGCTCAAGGCCGGGGAGAGGGAGAGCGGAGTAAGTAAGATGCAGAGCCAGTGAGCTGCCGGGGCACTCTATTTATAGGCATCGCGGCCCGGCAGCTCGGGCGAGGGGAGGATCGGAAGGCGCGGGGAAGCCGCAGGAGGCCAAGTGGTCAGCGAAGGAGCCGAGCCGAGTGGGAATGCAGCGCTAGGCGACAAGGCCCACTCTGCTTTGCTGCGCCTTAATTCTTTTCCTGTGGAGTATTTCAAACTGTGTGACCCCCCTCCCCCGCGTCGCTCTCCCCCGAGGGCGACACGGGCGGCCCAACCCTAGCGCCGCCGCCACCCTTCCCCACCCCTCACCGTGCCTCGCCGCCGCCGGAGCTCGCCGCCGGAAGCCCGAGCGGCGGCTATGATGGCGGCGGCTAGGCTATTTGCTCGATTCAGGGCCTCTCGCGGGTGGATTTGGAGCTGCAATGTCGGGAGCGGCGGCAGCCGGGAGCGAGGCGCTGGGCGCCGGGTGCGGAAGCCGGCGGCAGCTCGTGCGTCCATGGCCCCTGCGGCCGGATCCACCGATGGCCTTGCCGGATCCGCCTGTGGCCTCACCGGATCCGCATCCTGTGCCGCCGGATCTGCCATCCTAGGGGCTTGGTGTGCCGGGGCGCTACGGCGACGGCGGTGCTGTCAAGCGACAGTGGCTTCATGGAGGATGACCGGCCTGGTGTGAAGGTGTGTTGGCGGCGTCATGGTGACGCGGCCGGCGACGGCTATCTTGGATGTCTGCTTGTTGCGCCGTGGTGGCACGGTAGGCGGTGGCCAAGCGTCGGTGCGCCAGAGACGTCGTGGTGGCGTAACTGACTGCTTCGAGCCGTCAAACTTCGACAGTGGTGTGTCGGCGGTGCCGTGGTGGCACGGCCGATGATGGTTTGCGCGGATGTTGGCCAATGATGCCGTGGTGGTTTTGCTGGCTTCGACCGTGCGACGGCTTACCAACTGCACTTCGGTGGTGCGGTTGGAGGCGCCGGCCATCTCTTTGCTCCGTCGGGAGGATGCGGGTGAAAGCCCATCCCTTCTCGGGACGATGTCGATGGCGTTTCTGGCGTCATTTCCTTCTTGAAGGCGACATTCGGCATCTCCGACGCGGGCCTTGACTCCTCCCTGCTCGGGCTTCTTCGGCTTGGCGCTTCGTCGTTGGTGGCCTTTGTGAGAGCTCTTTCTTTCTTTTCTTTTTTGTCCTCTTTGTTTTCCTTTAGTTGTTTAGAAAGAAAAAAAAAGAAAAAAAAGAGAGTAGAGTAGAGAAGAAGAGAGGTCTTGGTGAGCTTCAGTCGAGTTGTGCGGTGTCGGTTGATGTCCCAATCCAACCCACCGGAGTTGTTTGGTCTGGGGACCAGAGTTGTTCGGGGTCTAACCCCTCCTGAGTTGTGGCTCGTGTCGATGTCCCAATCCGACCGAGCGGAGTTGTGAGTTTCGTTTGAGTTGAGCAGGTGCGTGCTGATGTCTCAATCCAGCTCACCGGAGTTGCATGGTCTGTGGACCTGAGTAGTTTGGGGTTTAACCCCCTAGTTGTACGGTGAAGGGACCGGAGTTGTATGGTTTTCGGCCGGGTTTCCCTCATAAACTGGGTCAACTCTCTTCTTCTAATAAAAATTCGGAAAAGCGTAAGCTTTCGCCGTCCGTTCAAAAAAAAATTCTTTTCCTGTGACGCAACGCCACAGCCAACAGGGCCCCGAAGCTGTTTCTGACGTACACGGTACACAGCCCGAGCTCAAGCTACACCCCATCGGCGTCATCTTCCCTCACGTACCTACTGGCTACGCTACGCGCCTCCTGCCGTCCCGTAGATTGCGCTCCGAATCCGAGCAGCACGGTCTCCTCCTCTCCTCCCCTCCCCTCGTGGTCCGAGTCCGAGGCCCCGGCGGTAGCCGAGCTCGCTCTGCCTCTTGGAGCTCAACAGAAGCCAGCAGGTAAACACAGACGACGTGAGATTAAACTAGGAGGAGAGAGATGTCGTCTGCAGTCCGCACTGATTGGATAGATATAGATAGATTACGATAAGCTAATCTGAACTAGATACTTAAGTTAAAAAAAATCTGAATTAGATACGCTCGCACGCGGGGGCGACCCCGACCCCCCGCGATCGTCAAATGGAAAATACATACGTGTTCGTGTACGTACATGCCGATCGATGCCGCAGTGGTTAGCCCCAAAACGTGTTTGCGACCTTGTTTATGCCACAATAATACGTACGCACGCGAGCAGCTAGCTAGGATCATATATATCACATCGCATCACATGGGGTTCGGTTCACCTCACACAGCCCAGTCCGGTAGTGTTTCTCTACGCACTGCATGCTAACCGCCAAGTCCCTGTATTCTACAGTATATCTCAGTGATCTCAGCGTGCCGTATCGATCGTATACATATATGTGCATATTCCCGATCGACTCTATTAGGGCCCTCCATGTGCCGGACGCGTGAGCGAGCGGGTCAGCGATTACGCGGTGGCCGCCGTGGCAGCAAAGTGCCCATCGTTCGATTCACCATCACCAGCTAGCCGAGGGATCGAGCGAGGCACAGAGCTGAGCCGTGTGGCGATAGCGACACATGCACGCAATGCCCACACGATTCGGAGAGGTAGAAAAGAAAAGACAAGTGTCCCGGGCGAGACAAGAGGGATCCCTTTATTCTGGGGAGAGATGTCAACATGCATGCACGGTTCCGGTAATCCGATCATCAGGCTATCAGGCCGAAGGTTCGGTGGTAGGTAACTCCCATCCATCCCGAGTTCAACGTACTTGCTGGCCGGGTGAGGGAAAAGTCACTGTACTTTTATATATTGCATGATAATTTACTAAAGGCAAAAAACAAGGGTTTTCAACGTGCCCGTGGAGTACGTTCTCCGGATATGAACACTGCGTGACATTGGCCTCAGTTCCAATCGGTTGCTGAATTATTTAGGGAATCCTGTAGTTTTTATATGTTTTTAAATATCTTTGCGTCCGTCTTGCCGCGTAGTAGCCTTATGGTCGAGTGATTTGGCTTGTCCGTAATAAGCTCATCGCTAAAGAGATTTTTTGTTTGTTTGAGAGTGTGCATTCAGAATCTCCATTTTACCTTTTTTTTTCCTTAAATTTGGATGTTGCCAGTGTCCTAACTACATGATTCTCCCGTTCCGATGAGTTTTGCTATTGAGACTTACTCGTGCACCGACCACATCTATCATTCACGATATGTATGGCAATCTAGCTAGTATCGTGAAGTTGAGGCTGAAAAATATTTACACCGACCAATCGGAAAAAAGCAGAGGGCATCTATAAAATGTAAAAAGTAAAGACATAAAAACTTGTGTTAGGGTATACTGTCTCCATTCTAAACCATAAATCGTTTTGACATTTCTATATGCGTAATTTTTACTATATATTTTTTGAACCAAGAATCGACAGGAGTCCTGCTAGTTCATATATTAATATAGAAGAGGAGCAAATTAAGTTTGTAGGAAACAAGAGCAACCTAAGCCAAAAAAAAAAAAGATGAACTAGATCCATAGTAAAAACTAAACTATGTACTCCCTCCGTCCCACAAATTAGGTGTGGACATTCGGTCATTTCGGTTTGGTCTATTCGGTTTCGGTTATTTCGGGTTTTAGAAAAGTAAAATAGGAATCGAACCCGAATAGACCGATTATTTCGGTTCGGTCTATTCGGTCCACCGAATTACCCGAATTTTCATAGATATCCTTGTCACCTCTCAAAACTCTATGGTAGAAATTCAAATTCCCAACTCATTTCAAGTCTATAGCTTTAAGGCTGTCTCTTATACACATCTAGATGTGTATAAGAGACAGCCTCAATGCTG
>OAMR01000538.1:699326-736668 GCA_900205405.1 Echinochloa crus-galli
CGCTAGGGTTGGCTTCCGATCTATTTGTTCATTTTGGTTCGGTCTATTCGGTTTCGGTCATTTCGGGTTTTGAAAAAGTGAGGACCGAAATTTTAAAAAGTAAAATAGGAACCGAACCCGAATAGACCGATTATTTCGGTTCGGTCTATTCGGTCCACCGAATTACCCGAATTTTCATAGATATCCTTGTCACCTCTCAAAACTCTATGGTAGAAATTCAAATTTCCAACTCATTTCAAATCTATGGATTTAAGGACTACTCAATGGAAGCAAGTAACCAACAAGTTTAAGAAAAAAAATTAAAATACTTTAAAACACAAAGGTGGAACATTCATAGTCTAAATTAAATTACGTAAATATATTGAATTTCGGGTTATTCTGTCTATTCGGATTATATACCATAGGAAACAAAAGCGAACTCAAACTCCGAATTATAAAATTATCTGGACCGAAACCCGAATGGACCGACAATTCAGGTAATTTGGGTTCGGTTTGGTTTTGTTTTCAGGTTTCGGGTTCAAAATGCCCACTCCTACCCACAATGTAAGCATTTGTTAACTTTTTCGGTTCACGTTTAACTGTTCGTCTTATTCAAAAGAATTATAAAAATATTATTTATTTTATTATGACATGTTTTATCATCGTATATATTTTAAGTATATCATAATTGTTTTTATATTTTTATAATTTTTTTGAATAAGACGAACGGTCAAACGTGATGCGTAGAAATCGAGAAATGCTTATATTATGAGACGGAGGGAGTATTTAGAAAAGTCAAAATGACTAGTGATAAGAGAGTAACTTTGCATGTGGATATTTGAAAATCAAGGTTGGTTTTGTATTATTTAATTATTTTCCATTTGTATATGCATATTCTTCATCCAGATTGCCGTTTGCACGCTACAGGAATTAAATATGCTCGAGGGCTGACCTAACACAGGCCGATCAGGACATGATGAGAACGCTGACTATACGGTCTTCTTAGAATCTAGCATACATTAGTACGGGGACGGGTACACTCTGATCCCCAATAGCGTGATTAGGTACCGTACCCCAGGTGCTGATGACTGGTTTGTGCCACACGCTTTCTCACAATTGACTCGCCAATGCAACATGCGCAGTAGAGAGAGCTCGTTTTGGATTCTCTCGTCAAACAATTTATCTAGCTCGCTCACTGGCCTATTCTCTTTGCTTTGAGTAGTTGTACTACTACTTGACCTTCTCTTATTCTATATCTCGATGTCGAAGAATAAAAGTACGTATTCACGATGGAGTACACTTAACTATAAACCAGCATGTACCTTGCATACGTTACGATTACGTAGATGCTGATCACCTGATCCTTTTTTTTTTCCTCTTTGCATAAAATTAACTCCCACTCCTGGCATTTCTTCATGGTCTTCGCGTGGTTACACAGCCATATAGCTAACAATACTTTATCACTCTTATCGACCCAGGATCCATACACCTGGCCTCTGAACAAGAACAAGCCTGAAATTAAGGTCAACAAGGTCTTTCATAAAAAAATAAGGAGGCTCTGTTTTTTTGAACCGAAAACAGCGGGGGAGACCACCACTGTAAGGAGGCTCTGTTTTGTGTGTCATGTATGCCATACTTCAGCTAAAGCAGCATATCGTCAACGACGTTTGGCTCCTCAATGCCTCTGCTTCCAGCCAACACCAAACCATCCAGATATACACAGCTCAGCTACCGCAAACCGCAAGTGCGTTATCTTATTAGTTATCAAAATCCATGGCCATCTGTTAGGGTTACAGTTCATTCTGTGCTACCATGCAAATCTCTGCGAACATTAGCTAGCAGTCGTGTTGATTATGGGAAAATATTAGCAAGATCATTTATGCATGAGCTTACTAGCATATTCTTATAATACAGAAAGGGAATGCTATTGGGTACTTAAACTTTGACCCCTGGACAACGGTCGCTTTTCTTGCATCTCCCGGCAACAACAATGCTTTGACCCAGAGTAGTAGTTGCGCTAGGTTTTCACGTCCACTTGCATTGCGCGGACGGTAAGATCATCTTATTATAGAACGTTCCAATGGAATTCCTGCATATACGAAACAAAACTGTTCAGCTACTTGGTTTCACGCATACTTACAAAACTCCGCTCAAAACCCTCATATTTAAAAGACCGGAGGAGATCAAGCAAGGTCTGTCCGAGAAATTTGTCCATCGTCCATGTTCGTGCTTTTGACCAATCGATATGCATATATATATATAAAGGTCGGCAAGTTAGAGACACACTCTTAACTATAAACAATCGGAAACGTACACCGACCTGGGAGAAATTCTCTTCCGCATTTGACCCAGGTGGTTAGGAACTGGCACAGCATTTCCTCCTGGAAATGGAGCATGCTCTGCCGTCAGCTGGTAGCTCGGCTAGTCAAGGCTTCAATGGCTGAATCCGAGCTACTTGCATCGCATCGCGCAGTCATACGCGGTGCTTTAGGGACCCACGGTGATTGGCTGATGATCGAGCCTAATCAGCGTATTAGCGAGCAGTAGTGTCCATCACTTACGCACACGCGCGCGAATCGGTCAGCCGGTAGAAAGTAGAAACTCTCTCGGTTTGCAGTTACAGTGAGAGAAAGCGACGCAGCAGCTCCAATCAAGCTGCTAGGGACAGAAAATAAAAAGTTTTTTAACTTCCCTTTTCATGCTAGGTCTTCGCCCCCTTTGAAATGGTCCGGAAGTACCCCAAAAGAATGCCAACAAAGCTCTGAGCTGCTGTAGTCGAACTGTAGCCAGCAAGCAACTAGCCGAGCTGTTTGTATGTAGTTGAAAGGAGTAGTAGGGGTTTAATTCCAACAGAGACATGTCATGGAGGCAAAGGCAAGGCAAGGCAAGGCATATCCCCTGAGCGGCTGCAGATAGAACTGTGTCTGTTTTAGCAACGCGGGATAGGGATAGGGTTCTTCTCAGAAAGCTAGCTTCGAGACGAAGGGAATAATAATATTGGCCAGAACAAATCAAGAATTGGGGACCCATCGGTGGATATGCCTGCCGGCGTCGTCCCTGTGCATGGACAGGCACTGGATATCTCCATGGGGAACAAGGAAACTTCTAAATAATCGCTGGCAGCAGCTCCGATCTGGGCATTGGCACACAGCAGCATCAGCTGTAACGGGCAGCCAAATCATTCAGCAGCGGCGGCGCACAGGAAAGCGTGTCGCGATATGATGATCCAAAACTGGGTGAGCCTATCGCTTATTGGCTTAGTGACTGGTCCTGCAGCGTCACGGGCTCACGGTCACGGCTAGCTGCTGCTTGTTATCTCTTTCGGTCGCACGTGTAGCACGACGTGGTGGGGTTGAGCGAATGCTCGCCGGGTTACGGACGGATCAGGGTTAAAGAAACGGACTAGATCGAGCTGAGGGATCGGTGGCGAAATAAATTACGGCGATGACCAGGGAGGAGAAGGGTGACAGGTACGTGTACGTAGGATGCACTGTATGGGTACGGATACCATCGTAGTACTTGAAGCTGTCAACGTGTTCCTCCGGGAGGAAAACGGAGTCTCGTCAAATTAATGTCAAATACGAGGCTTGTGTACGTGCGCTAACTGGTACATTGACCCCAAGTTCGGCCGCTTATAAAATGGAAAAGGCAACTTTTTAACTAGCACCAGCGTGGAGGAACTAGGTGCTGGTTTGGGACCAACAGAACAAAAAAATGGATATTCTTTCTACAGTTGAAAATAATGCTGATCACGAGAAACTTATTTTTCACGGATGAAATACACAATAGCAAAAGTGACAATTTTCAAAATAAAAACAGAGAAATAACTTTTTTATTAACGATGAGTAGTCCTGATAGTTTCCGTTTTTGTGTTTCTTGCCTGTCGAAAAGAAATTACATAGGAATCACCAATCGATCTCATTTACATGTCTCGACGGTTTCTAATACACGCAGAGAAAAAAAACTGCCAAATGTGACTATGCACGAGGGAAAAACATCATTTTTTTCCTTTTAGATGTTATCGTATCCATGTCACGTTATTTTTTTAGCAACTCACGTTAAGGTGAAGGAAAGGAAAGGCCGGCCGTGTATGTTTTTTCTTTGGAACAAATCTATGTGAATAGTCATGAGAGGACGTACGTTTAACAGAAAAATAAGATTATATAACGGATAGAATAAGATTATATAATGGATAGTTGGACAGAGACCATATTGGTTATGAACTCGACGATTTCACGCAAGCGCGTATTTTTCTTCACGTACTGTTTAGTCAAACTATTTAAGACAGGAGGGGATACTGAGCTTGCTTGGTTTACATCCAAAATTTTGGCATGCCAAAGCTTTGGCCGGCCAATTTTTTGGCTATTATTTGGTTGGCTACCAAAAATTACCAATATCTCATATTTACCTTATCAAAATGCTGGCAAGTTTTTGGCCTAACTTTTGGCTTGCCAAAACTTGGGCATGCCCAGATTTTGGTAGCAAACCAATCAGGCTGAATGTTTCAATGATTTGTGGATCCGTCGGCCTTTAAAAGTTTTAGATCTTTATAATATAGATAAAAAAAATGTTTCAAACCGGCTAGTTCGGTTTACATATCAAAAATAGCTTAAAGAAAAAACACTAACAACTGTAACATATCAAATTAGTTTCACCCAATCCGCCAAAAATTATACCCTAATAGTGCATTTATTTGGCATTGTACATCTTATTGTTTCTTCTGTAAATTTGGACAAAATTAAAGTGGATTAAAAATAGTAAGGGAGGAGGGGGTGAGAATCCTAGCTGATTGAGTTGGAGAACATGAACATTTTCATACAGCAAAATAAAATAAACATTTAGGGTTGGGTTCAGGTAGGTCCAATTACTTCGAAGCTAAAGATGATTTACTCAAGCTCAACCCCTAAACCGTTATTCAGTCTCTTTCGTCGTGGTTTGATTTGGTGTTCACGCCAATTCCGTCGAATCAATTTATGTTTTCAAAACCATTCAAATTTTATCGACGTTTCGATCCTTCGTAAGTTTCTCTCGACGATATGCGCAAGACATACACAGTAGTACTAAGAAACGACCTGCTGTACGGTCGTGGCTCAGTCCACAACTCCGCGTGGGGGCGTGGAACGTCCCCCCGTTGGCTGCTATCACGCCACCAAACCACTCTCCTCCAGCTCGCCCTGAGCTGTGCAGCTGCCACGAGACTTCTTCCCGCGCATCCCCCGGCCCGCCCCCTCTCCTCGATCTCCTGTATAAAAGCTCAGCTCGCCTCTTCTTCCTCTAGTTCTAGTTCCGCCGAACCCCACACCACCGAACCCTCCGAGCTGTGCTTCTTCTTCTTCTTCTACTACTAGTCATCCGATCCATATATTCGTACCAACAAATTAACAAAACTAACTCGGACGACGGCGAAGGCGCGCGGCTGCTCGATCCAGCTTTCCTGCTCGCTCGGGAAGCCAGCATGCAGGCGCAGTCCCGCCTCGCGGTGAGCGGCGGCAGCAGCTCGCCGGCGCCTGAGGAGGAGCACGAGGCGGTGATCCGGGAGCTGACGCGCGGGCGCGAGCTGACGGCGCAGCTGCGGGCGGCGGCGCTGGGGGCGCTGCGCGGGCAGGGCCAGGCCGAGGCCACCGCTGCATTGATCCTGCAGGAGGTCTCCCGCGCCTTCAACGTCTGCCTCACCATCATGAGCTCGCCGGCCGACCGCGCCCCGCCGCCGCCGCCGGTGGTAATGCCCGGGCTGAGCCCCGTCCCGCCTGAGCTGGCGGCGGCACCGCGCCGGAACCGGGAGGACAGCATCCCAAGAGAGTGAGTTGTCGTCTCCCGCTGCCTGCCTGCGCAACCGACAAAAAGAAGGACCGGCTCGCTTACAAATTATTGCACAGCGATCTAATTAGGCCACGCCGTGCATTGCTCTCAATAAACAGGCAAAGGATGACAACCTCGCCGCACTACGACGGCTACCAGTGGCGGAAGTACGGCCAGAAGAGGATCACCAACACGCCTTACCCAAGGTCAATAATTTCCCTGTTATTACCCACCACTAATACTACTACATATACTCCAGTTCTTAGCTTAGTACGTAGCACAGAAATTTATATATACTATATATAGTGACCGTTCTACTCATGGAGTTGCTACCAAACTAGTGTAACCTCTGCAATAGGCCTTAAAAAACCTCGTGCCTCTCCAATAATCCTGCACGGCCGGTACAACAGAAAAAGTTAGTTGCCATAGGTAGCTCGCAACGGTGTTCCTGTGGGATGGATGGATGGATGGGATCGGATGTGGTTGCGGATAGCGATGCGTGGCACCGGGAACGGTAAGAGACAAGCGCAAAAGCTAGGCCCGCTTGACACGCACGGATCCTCCCTCCGTGTCCGCCTTTAAAGATTCGGGCGCAGCCGGGCGGGCGAATCACCCACACGTTTGAATTGAAAACCTGCAGCTAAAGCTTTGATTAGGCCTCCTCTAACAAAAGCAATCGATTAGAGATCATCCTGACGTTGACGCATGTTTATCTTCCAAGCAAAATATGTTCTTCCATACTTGTTTTCTTGACCGGCCGGCTAGTAGCTTTTTGTCCCCCCGAAAGTTACCTCGCTCTCCCGTGGCGGTGTAATTCTCGTGCGCGCGTGCACTGTGATTTTTGCACCATGTGTAGGATTAATTAACTAATTAATCTTCGCGAGACCTGAGCTGAGCTAGTGACGCGTACCAGTATTTTACTCGGGGCATCTCGCCGCTGCTGGCGTCACGCCCCGCTCCTTCGAGTGACGTCGGGTGTGGCTCGCAGCCATGTGCTGAGATGGATAGGTTGTTCTGATTCCAACAAGTAAGCGTGTGTTGTCTCTCTCACCTGCCCGGCCTGGTTTAATTTGTTTGGACGCGTGCGTGCGCAGGTGCTACTACAGGTGCAGCTTCCACCGCGAGCGCGGCTGCCGGGCCACCAAGCAGGTGCAGCAGTGGAGCGGCGGCGACCCGCCGGAGTACCTCGTCATGTACTTCAACGACCACACGTGCGACACGGCGGCCTGGGAGCCGGCCGAGGCGGCGGCGAACCCGCCGCCGGCGATGATGCTGGACCTGTCGTCGTCGTCCGTGCCCGGCCTGGCGGCGCGCCGCGGCGGCGGCGGCGCGCTGGACCAGGAGGAGCACGAGCGCCGGGGATGCCGCGGCTTGACGTGGACGTGGTGGGGCTGGGGCTAGATGACATGGACTACGACGTCGACGTGTTCGGCGATTCCTACGTGCCGTTTTATTGATCGAGGGCGTAGGCGCCACCGTACCCACCCTCGCGCAACGGGTCGGTCAGATCGACTCGGGAGGGTTCAGATCGGGCGCGTCGACGGATCACTACTGAACCTTTGGTGTATGTACGTGATCCACAAGTAATGACTATACTGCTACAGATATACGTAGGGTATACAAAATACGAGTACGTATACGCACACACATACCGTATTGAAGAATACTGTAACTAGTGCGAGAATGAAGTAGTAACTATACTTGCACTAGATATATACGGCCGGGGGGTTGCGTCTCTCCAGTTAAGTTTTGGTCACGCTAGCTGGCGTGATTAATTTTGCACGTAGTAGTTGTAATTCTTACTTTTCGTCTCACTATTAAATGTGTCATCCGTGCAATGCTTCCTCAACCTCATTGCAAATAATTCAGTCAACCAAATATCAATCTCACAATCACCCGTCTCTACTAACCGTCCCCCACGAGCCAACGATCTCATATCTTCGGTCCAAGCCCTTGCGCATTGCCTCCCTCTTCTCCTTTACTCTTGTTTGATCTTTAGGCCCCCATTGGCTGCTCAGATTATCGCCTCTTGCCGCCAAACAGGGGTCAGCGTGATAGGCGTGGAACATAGATTATGGAGTGCTTTAGTAAAAAGGAGCATGCTTCTCAATTTTTTATGTTTGGAATCTGATAAAAGAATTACAGAGGACAAAGGAGCCAGCCTTATTTTTCAAACTCGATGTTCCTAAGGCTTTCGACGGTGTGAAATAGGATTACCTAGTTGAGGTTTTGCAGCAAATGGGATTTAGGCATAAATGATGCAGATGGGTCTCTACATTGCTCAGTACAACCCCTTCCTCGGTCTTGCTAAATGGATCAAGGGGGACTTGTTACAACTTACAAGCATAATACTATATTGATGAGGGTGGGTGATCCATTGTCACCAATGATTTTCATTTTAGCAGTTAATAGAACCGCCACAGAAGCTGTTGGACATTCCAACTTACATGAATCTCCTCTCGCCACTGAACAACAAAAGTGACAAAGATCAGAATAAGCATGCAGCAGTGCTCCTTAATCCAATTAAAGAAATGGCCATGCTTTAAAAGGAGAATTTTGACATCTACCGGTTCAATAATTTATCGGATGTGTGCTTATAAGGGTAGAGTTTACGTGCGTGTATTTATAGGAGTGAGTGTGCATATGTTCTGAGCGTGTGCGCCTGTGTTTGTCTTTCACAAGAAAAAAAAAGCATAGCAATGTGTTCAATCTAATTATAGCTATGCAGAGATCGCCGATGGTAGACGACGACAAATAGTAGTACACCGTCAAATCTACATATAGTCTGCAATTGATCGATTCTTGCAGCCATTTTGAGAGTAAAATAGTTTGGGAAGTATAAGCTGAAAGGAAGCATAAATTTTTCACATGGTTATTTGTGCAGCCAAAAGTTCTGAATATGGACAAACTTGCGACAAGGAATTGACTATGCAATCCGATATGACCTAAGACCTTATGTGATCAGGAACCGCAGACGGCTACAGACTTGTGCTTGTACTGTACCTTTGAGAGGGAATTTTTGGAATACATGAGAAGATGGACGAATGTAGTATTGCAAGTACCTAGTGACAATGTCAGCATTGAAAGCTGGTGGATTGAATCATTGCAATCACGTCCTAAGAGATGGAGAAGGATTACTACTGCATGGCTCTTGTGCACAACGTGGAACCTATATGGAAGGAGACAGACTGTTTCACTTTCACCATTGTGGGTCTTCAACTTTGGGGGTGTTTAGTTCCTGAAAAAAGGGTGAAAAGGGGTGAAAAAGTCACATCTATCGCGCTGTATCACTTTTCGTTTGTTTGTGGTAAGCATTGTCCTATCATGACCTAACTAGGCTCAAAAGATTCGTCTCGTCGTGTACATCAAAACCATGCAACTAGTTTTTTTATTTACCCACGTTTAATACTCCATGCATGCGATAGGTGAATAGTGAAGTTTAGAGAGAGAAAGTTTGGAAACTAAACACAGCCTTTATAAGAGAAGAAGCAGAGCTGAGGTGCCAAGATTGACTACTTTTTCCTATATTTTTCATGTAGTTTAACCTATGTAAGAACCACCATGTTTCTCCTTCTAAAATAATATGGCAGCATTTGTGTTGATCTCTCATGTAATGCCTAAACGGTGAACATAGCCACAACCTTCATCGGTTCTACCACTAAAGATGTGAACGTACAGCACCCTTGAGCAGGAGTCGCCAAGCAAATCTGAAAGTGCAAAATTCGTCCATTCCCCCCTTCCAAGAACATCTTTTAGTTGTTCAACAAGGAAACTTCCGAGGCACTTTATGCAATGTCATGTATCAATATAATGAGATAGCTTGAGCATGTTAGTTCTTGAGAGGGGTCCAAGGTTGGGAAAAACATGCTTAAATTGTACCCCGGCCCTTTTTGCTAGTGGTTGTATCTATAAACTATTAGTAGCATCATAAGGGATTAAGGAATATAAGTACGTGGAGAAGCGAGATCAGAGAGTCATGGCACGTGCCCCCTTTTGGGCTCTCAGTTTCATTCCTGTCATAGACTCATAGTAGGCCACGAAATCAAAAGCACGGCCGAGAAAACAAGCTGCAATCCATCATCAACATGATAAAATAAAAAGCTCCAACATGGAGACAAGACTTGAATTATTCGCCAGGGATGATTGCGACCGTTAGCACAGCAGCAGCAGCAGCAGCAGCCGCCGCCTTTACGGTCTGACCGAGCAGGTTGGGAAGTACGTGGCGGTCTGAACGGGCCAAAATAGAAGTAAAAAAGGAGGGGAGCAGCAACATGGACAATCTGGTGCAGTGGTGCGCCGTGTCGTCGTCGCCCGGTTGTGATGTGAACGCACGCGGTGGGCACTACTGGAGCCCGTGCGCATTCCGTCGGCCACACTGCACCCACACCCACACGCACATCATACATCCACTGCACTCCCCACGGCCTACTCGCTTATCATCATATCGACCCGCCTTTCTGCTGACACCGATCAGAATATCAGACAGATGTATAGATGAGCAGCCTCTGTCTTTGTGGGGGGTGATGGGGACAAGGACAATGCCAGTGCAAGGCCGAGTACAGTGTGATGACGCGCGGGGGCAGCGGCGCTCGCGGGCTGACGGTGACATCAGGGACGCGGGCGTCACGCTGCGGCCGCGGCGTCGACGTCATGCGTGTTTGCGTTCGCGGTACCGGGTACCTGCCGGCCGACCGGGGGGGATTATTCCATCCCCAACTCGCCGGATAGCGAAGTCTGTGGATCGCGTAGCACCAGGGGCCAGGGGGTTTTGCTCGTGTGCAACACATTGTGCCGCGCTTTTAAAGCCAGAACCTTTCTTCGTGTGCATGCCCACTCGCTGTCCCACTTCAATTCAGTGCCCCGGCCTGACTGCCTGCCGCCTTTATTTCGCCATCCTTTCGTTGTCGTAGCTTGCTGGATGATCGAGCTGCAATGAGTGACCAGGCACGTACATACGAGAGTAATGTGTACGCACGTAATTAGTTCCATTCCATGCATACGTACTACTACTTGACAGCGGGGAACATGCATGCATGTACTGGGAATCCAAGTGCAGTATGTTGTTCTCCCGAGAGGAGTACGGTATTGTTTTTTTTAAAAATAGTAGTATTAGCTTTTAATGCTATTTCTAGTGAAGAGTTTCATATTTATGTTTTAAAAATGATGGATATTTAATTCATATATATAGTTGAAGAGGATTTTAATGTGGTTGAAAATAATATAAATCATGCATTTACGAGCAAAAATTTAATGGCTGGGAAATAAGAGGTAACTAAAGATACCGAGAGAAAGGTACCAATTGAAATTGGACCCGGTACCGAAAAGTAGCCTTGGCACACAAAAAAATAAATCGGTACCAATTTTTTTTCTCTATTTTAATATTTTTCAATAATCGACGCCACGAAAATTCATAGATCCATATACGTGAAGGTACTCTATTATTTCCTTTAACCACTATAAAAGAGCCAAATGTAAAGGATCTATAAGGCCTTCTCCAATGGCTAGCTCTTAGCTAGCTCATAGAATATTTTCTTATATTTTAATAGAAGAGAGAGAAGAGCTATCTCTTGATCAAGAGATAGTCTCATACATGCACTTCGAGGTTACGTGAGGATGATGCGTGGAGCTATTTATGTTAGGATATGTTATGAGCTATATATGTTAAGAGCTAGACCATGGAAGAATTGTCTCTCTTAGAGTGCTTAGAGTTATTGGAGAAGGCCTAAGAGAGACCGTCTCAATTATCGTCGTAATCACAAGCTTTGATTTATTCCCGAACTGGCCAGAAGAGGCGGCCCAATTTTGGAACCACAAACGTGTACCTTGCATTGGTCACACCCTGGGAGAAAGAGAGAGACTGTACTGAGTACTGACCGATTCCACAGTGACAGATCGAAACACCGTTCGGTTCTAACACTAGCAAGTGCATGCATTTTCAACATTTGCGAGCCAAAGAAGCGTATAGATACCTCCCGTGCGTACCAAGCAACAAGCGGCCGGCCTCCGGCTCCGGGAGAGTCAACGCCCGGCGGCGCTGCTGCTTGTGGTGGCACCACCGCCGATGATTCAGACCGAATGAACGTAACGGCCGAACATATATGACAGTGCATGCATGTCACATTGTCACTGTGTCAGCAAATGTGTGCGCTGTGACAGGCATTAGTCAGTCACCAATAGCGACGACGTCGCGCGGTGTCTCGCTCGCGTCCTTTTGGGTGCGTGGATCGCCTAGCCTGGCTTGGCTTGTCACTGTTGTCAGCTGTCACGGATCGTCGAGGGGTCCAAACACCTGGGGGTTACCTCGGCGAAAACACGCGTGCAGTGAGCGGCCGGCGCTCCCCGCCGCAAACGAGAAAAATCTGGGGTGGAACGGTGCGGCGGCCGGGGTTTAGGACGCGGCACCACACACTGCCGCGGGACTTCGTCGACCTCGAGTCAGTCTGCTGCTGCTGCTGTTATCATTGACTTGTATATTGTTTTTAGAGTGAGTCGAGAACTGCAAAGTAGTCGATTTGCTAATTAGAACCAGTAGAAAAAAAATCGACAAAAAGGCTAGAATTGTATCAATGGAAAAAAAAGAAAACAAACCCGGTAACAAAACATTACTAGTTTTTCAACTAATTTGATCTGATCCAAAAAGACTACACCTGAAAAAAAAATAATGAACATAAATGAATATAACACAAATAACTTCAAAGGGAATTTTGGGAATGATAACACACATACAATAAATATTTTAAATTTAACAATAGAACAACGAAGTTAGATGGATCATGTGGGATCATCAACAAATAGCTCCTTATTGCCATAGCACGTGAGGCTCCCTATTATTGTTGAACCCTACAGTCTGTGGGGAAACTCCAGCTTAAACACGCTGGCGAAACCAGGAGGGGGATCTATCCTCCCTATAAATGATGCAAAAATAGCAAGTTGGGTATGTTTTTTATGCTCTCACTAAACAAAACAAAGACTACTCTAGCGCTTTGTCAAACTAAAAGGAGGACAGCAAAGATGGACACCTAAATACCGATTGAGTGTGTGCATTTTTTTATATGATAAAAATAATTATATTTTTTCTTGACTATTAACCTTACTTAATACTAATTGATTGTATGCACACGCATATATTAAATAAGGTAAAATGTGGGACATATTGTTTTTGAATTCTAAAATGACTTTTGATGGGCCTGCCTGAGAATTTCAGAATAGAAACGAAACCAGATGTTGCAACTTGCAACGTAAAAGAATCTTTTGAGAAGCGGAAACGGAAAGTATTATTACTCGAGTGATCGTTCTTTTTCAAAGAGAAGTCAATCTGATGTTGGTCGGTTAATTTAGATCAGCCCGCGGGCCAATTGAGGCTGCCGCGTCCCCAGGAAGCCCATAGAAATTCCGTTCCGGCCCTGCCCATCAGGCCGGCACGATGGGCCGATGTGATTACCAACGGCAAAAATAATGCGTGACTATTACTGTTTGTACTAGGTGAACTTTCCGCGCGTTGCTGCGGGATATTTTGCCTAAATTTTGTATAATTATTTGATATAAATTTGAAGTTTTTAACCTTCTTGACATGAAGGTTAATTATTATTTATTTAAAAATTAGCTGATTTTCAATTTTATTGTTGGATTTGTCTTCCGTGACTGTGACTTGAGAGGTGTAAGAGGGTTTAGCACTCAAAGGAGAGGTTTAAGACGCGGCGCGGGTGTCTTTTTTGACTTGAGAGGTTATGGATTATTTGAATAGCCAAACAGCACGTCCACTCCCGACTCTGAATTGCGAAACAGCATGTAAAACATAAACATAGGGTTTCGGATTATTATTGCATAACCTGTCAAGATTTGATTTATTCCCGAACTGGCCAGAAGATCTTCTGCTCCCACCGTCCTCCGCCGCGCCCGATCCCACCCGAGCCGCTCGCTCGCTCGCCCCACCGGCGCCTGATCCGCCGCCTCGAATCGTCCCGGCATGTACCAGTGGCGCAAGTTCGAGTTCTTCGAGGAGAAGGCGACCGCGGGGGGTCGTCCGCCTCCGTGCCGGCCGAGATCGCGGGTCGCGTCACCTGCAGCTCAGGCGGCCGCGGCCGCGACGCGGTGGGGTGCGACGACGGCACCGTGGCCTCCTCGACAGCGGGTTCCGCCTCTCCTACGGCTTCCAGGTGCACGCCTCCTCCGTCCTCTTCCTCCAGCAGCTCAAGGTACGGACCCCAGGACTCGATCTGATGGTGATGCTGCGGGGCGGGATTCTTCTCCGCTTCCGAAAGTCGCCGCCGCCGGCCGCCGCCGCGGCCGTGAGATCCTCTTCGCCGACCGCCGCCGTTGCCTCACACCAACAACAAATCATTCGATTACTTGTATATGTCACCAAATCACAATGAAATTAACACCTTGATTTCGATCGATTCATCGATACATCCAAGCAGCAGCTGGCCACCTCCCGCCGGCCGTCGAGGCCGTCCGCGAGTCCCGCGATTTGGAGGAGCTCGGCACGGGACGGGGGCGATTTATACAGCCAGTAAGTGGGCTGTATGTCGTTGCCACGTCACTTATAGCCAACTAAAAACCCACTCATATAATAGGTTGGCTAAGAAATATACTACTTGGCCCACCATTCACTCTCACAAAATTTCTAGGAACCTGTGCCTCAGCTGGCTGTAAGTTTACAGCCCACTTTCTTCTCTCTCTTCTCTTCTCTCTCCTCCATGTAGGATTTAGCCTACTTGCAGCCTGTTATAATACTTGCTCTTATGGAGGCAAGAGGAGGTGAGGATGTGAACCAGTGGGGAGGCGAGGCGGCGGCGGCGCGAGGCCCGTCGGGTGGAAGGCGAGGGTGACGCGGGTGGGGGAGGCGAGGCGAGCGGGCTTGGTGGGGTAGTAGGTGCGTTTTGATTGGGCTGATGTCAGCGGATGACGTGGCTAGCTGTGGAGGGAGAGAAATAGGGGTGAGATTTTTAGTGGATACCAATTATATAGTTGTTATAGATTTAAAAAAACTATTACTGTTTGTAGTTTCTTTTTTTCGAGGATTACTGCTTATTCTACATCATGGTCGTAGTACTTTCACGGCTACTACAGTACCAGCCACGCAAGGTGGTGGGCTGGGGGCGACTCACAGCTACTCACACAAGTGACCCGATACTAGTCAACACAGTACTCCTTACGACACCGACTGCTTACACGAACACGTACTCACGCGCTAGGTCCAGTGATCGACTCACTGTTTATATGTCTGCCGGTCGGCCGGCTCGATCTGGCCTAGCAACTTTTGTTGCAGCTCACAAAATGCCGGCCCGGTTGGTCCGAGATCACTATCCCTACTCACTAATACACCCCATCATTGATCATCCATACGGCCCTGCACGAAGCAGCTTCAATGCGACACCGGCCTGCTCTGTGCGAAACGTGGTAGTCCCCGAAGGCCCGACCGAATTCATGTGGGTGGGTGGTGGCACACGTACAGCGTCGAGCTCGATCTCGAGCTCAACGCCACGCACCGCACGCGTGCCGCGGCCACACCGTGTCCGCGAGCCCGGCGACGTCGTTGTCCATGTGCATGTCGAGGTGGCTGCTCGTCATCATCATCAGCTGGTCATGGCCGGCTGCTTCCTCGCCGGGGCAAAACGGCGAGGCCGCCGGGTCCCACGAGAAGCCCGTGTCCACCACCATCATCATCGCCGCTCCGTCGTCGTCCGCGGCCATGTCCGGCACGAACGCGGCAGGATCGCCGCCGGCTGCGGCGCTCACCTCGGGTGCCGGCGGCCACCACGAGGACGGCGACGGCGGCGGCGGCACGGCTCCGCTTACGACGGTCGCGAGGCACGACACGATGGCCCGTTTCTCTTCGTCGTCGACACCGCCGCCGCCGCCGGCAATGTGGGGGAAGAGATCGGACAGGTCGCCGCCGGCGTCGCTCCTCGCGGTGTCCACGACGACTCCGCCGGCGAGGCGATGGCCCCTGGTCCCGGGCGACGACGACGCCATCCTGGCCGCGTCGTCGCTGGCGCGTAGCTCGTGGCAGGTGTGCTGGTTCAGGTAGGTGACCTCGAAGACGGGAGGCAGCTGGCCCCGGCTGCCGTCGTCCCGCTGCTGCACCTTCTTCTTCGCTTCGCAGCGCCGGTGACGGTTGCACTTGTAGTAGTACCTGCGTGCAGAGGTGGGCCCGTCGCTGGTCAGGATTTAGGAATGTTGGCGTGGGCCCTACAACATTAATTGTTTCCAAAAAAGGACAAAGGGACCAAGCTATACTGTGCATGGGGCTTGACCATTTTTTTTTGGCGGGTAGGGGCTTGACCATGTTGACGATGCAAGTCAAGTCGTCGGATGCAAGCGTGCCTCTCATGTGTTCCAGATCAGATGAGGTCGTGAGGTGAGGATATGACGGCAGTGAACTGACTTAGTCGCGTCGTTAAGTAGGAAATTACTGTGAAAAAAATGGAGGATCAAGCGTAGTAGCTTGGTTGTTCGTACTAGATGACGCATGGATTCCCAAGAGTTCCACAAGACTTCCTTGTGCAGTATTTGCATTATAGTTCCAGCAGAATTCTTATGAAATTCCCTCTTTGGAATAAAGAAAGCATCGCTCATTAGAAAAACTAGTATTTCGGTTCTGGTTGATCTAGGTGGCTATAATCTGGATCCATAAGCAGATATTATAGTTGATAGATGTTGGATCGAGCACGGCTTTTTAGATGGCGACCTTTTAATATATTTCTTATTCCACTAAACTACAACAATATTTTCTTAGAAGGCGATTATATTTTTATATTTTCCTTATGACAGCACAAATACCACCACAACCATTCCCTAGCTTATATACACCACGAGTTGAGGTAAAAAAATGTTTCTATGCATTAATTTGCTATTATTTTCTGTCAGCTCATTTTGTGGAATTTGGCATGGGTATACCACACACACGAATGGCACAACATGCTCTTCTCTCTCTCAAATTCAAAATATGTCTTTTTTAGACCATCGTCGGTATGGTCTAGAAGGTGAAGCTTTGATTAGCAAATAAAAGCATGAATGCATGATGTTTGAAATAAATATGATTTATATTTTCAAGTACCTTTTAGTGAAAATAATTTATAATTTTTATACATCGATGGTCAAAGTCAAAATTTTGGACTCACAAAAATTCTTAAATTAATCTAAAAAAAATTCTTAAATGACACATGTTTTGAATTGCAGAGAATATATGACTTCACCTTGAGAAATGGAAGTTCTGAATTTTCTTTTGCCCATATTTTCGCCACTGGTAACCATCCTTGTGTGGCGAGGATGTAATCTCCTTCCCTGTAACCCGTTCTTCTCTACTCCTCTTGGAGGGAGTAACCACTTCTCCACTATCACTCCTAGAAACAACACGGTGATTGATTAAGTTTTGCAAACACCCAACACAACCAAGTAAACAAAGATTCTTTCTGAAAGAAAAACAAGCTGAACGTACAACACGGTGATCGATTAAGTTTTGCAAACAACCAGCACAACCAAGTAAACAAAGTTTCTTTCTGAAAGAAAAAACAAGCTGAACAGAGTTGAAAGCACAGAGACAGACAGGTGGACACTGAAAAAAAGATGGAACGCCTTCAGAAATCAGTATATACCTGGTGCGCTGATCCTTCGCCGGAGTGCTGACGCCGGAGCTACTGCCCATCCTTATCTCCGGCGCCACCACGTTACAGTTCAGCATGGACATGGATACCATGAACACTCGCGACAGCTCTTGGCTGAACCCCCTGGCCATCTCCTGGCCGCGGCTATCCAAGGGACGGCCGAGCAATGCTTGGAGTTGGGTGCTGAGATGGTAGCCGCCGGTGAGCACGTCGGAGAGCTTAGCGTCTAGTTCAAATGCCATCTTTTTGGTTCTCAGGCAATGTCCAAAAGCAGTCGGGTGCAGTAGGGTCTTGGGGTTTCTGTGGTAGCTAGCTTTTGGTCTTGGTGAGGCGAGTATTTATGCAGACTAGACCGCTGACTTCGATCAACCGAGCTTGCAAATACTCGTTCAGAGATTGCTCATCTTTGAGCTTGATTGTTGACTAGCTCAAAACCTTTTTCATTAATCTAAGTTGATCACTAATGTCAGCGGGAGCTTTTTGTTCGATCCTGGTCTTCTTACTGACGGATCCATCGAAGGATTATATAGATACTGGTTGACTGCTCTGTGTCGTATCATTGTACATGCACAGAAATTTCGGTCTCTGCTTCTGGTGGTCAACCATGAGTCTGACTTGAGAGCCGGTAGTACTATGATAATAGAAGCAACTACTGGGCCTACTATTTAGGTTTCTGCAAACTGACAATAATATAGACGAGGGCCAGAGCTGCCAATTTCAAACTCCTGCGCAACGAATTTCCAAGTTCAGTCCCACAGAAGACGTCGGACGGGGACACCGGCCCAATGGGATAAACCATAATGCCCGGTAGCAATAAAGAACCCGCGGCATGTCATGCAACACATGGCGCGAAGGGTCAAGGTGACCACACCGCGTATGCGTCGATCCCTCTGTAACACTATGCATGATGATTATGCAGGTCAAATCCATATGCTTACAGCCGAACGTTTCTACCAGTTACCAACTAGCTGACACTGACAGTCAAGGAGAGTGATCTCTGAACTTGAATTGCATTTTCTGTTCTGACCTTGAAGCGGCGAGGTCTTGGGAGAAACCCGCGTGAATCTATGCATGGCTCTCAGGATTCACCAATCAGGATTACGCTGGCTAGAATTGGAAATTCTGTCGGATGGCCAATAAGAAAGGCCGGCGACTGAAATGACGCTCTAGCTCTACCAACCGAACACGACCCAGTTTTAGAAGACGGTTTCTTATTCAGGATTGCAACAAACTAGTGTCAACTGGGATCGGAAGCACCTTATACAGCTAGCACTACGCCGAACATCCTCTTTTACAGCTCGCACCAGCAGTTACGTTGGATCTAGAACCGGACTAAATAGTTTAGCTTTATAGATTTGATTGTGGCAATTCGGTTTTTAAAGCTGGATCTCCATGACTAGCTCAACAAGTGCTTAGCGATATTTTGTCATAGAACTGCCAGTCTGTGAATAATCCATTTTGTCACAAGACATCAGTATGTGAAACAAAAGGGTAAGAAGTATAAGGAGAGTTGTTGCCAGTTTTGTTATAAATTAAATAAGATGATACAGACAGTGCTCAGTCAACTGCACCTTCAGCTCAAATGGCTTGTTTTGGAGAAAGGTGGATTAGGCATAATTAATCCCCTTGAATTAGGACAGCAAATGGTTTGATTCCTGTACGTAAGCTATTAGCAGACATCTATATCAGTCTCCCACAAATATACTTTCAGATAAAGATCAAAAGGATCTTAGAATAAGAGTCGTGGTCCGCAATATGCTTACGAATTTCATCAGTAATTATCATAATCGTAATTACTACTGTTATAAGGTAAATTTGTGTGATCGCCGAAGTGCATATGGCTGTCAAAATCATATGCAAAGGAGTCCCATGTCGAAAACAAGTCACCGTCGCCATTTGCCGGTGGCGGTGCCGGCAACCCCTCTGTCGGAAGCGACGACGATCCAGCATCAATGTCAGAATGGAAGACAGGCTTCTGATCTTGCGTCTTTCTATCCGAACCAAAGCTCAGCATCATGAACGGACTCCGTGATGTAGTAGACTGGTACTGTCCCTGTTGTTGCATCTGATGTGCGTCGCCGTGGCCGCTGGGGTAATCGAACCTGAGCACCAACGACCCTTCCCTTGCCGCCGCCGGCAGCGCCTCCGCCACGATATCCGGGAACGGGACGGGCGGTGCGCCGCAAGTGTGCTCGTACGTGTAGGTCACCTCGTACAGTGGTGGATCGTCGCCGTTCTTCTGTTGCAGCAGCTTAGACGCCAGGCATTGCCTGTCCCCACGGTAGGAACATCTGAAGTATAGCCTGCATGACCACACATTTCACCGTTCATTCTATTACTATACATTCATTCTGCTTGGTATTACTACATTTATTCTATTATATTATACATTTGTTCTTTCTTTTTTCATTAATCATCCAAAACATATATATATGGCGCCTAAATGCACCTAAACTGTTGTGACAAGTGAGCAAAATGGTGGCTGCGAAGAGAAATGGTATGCATCTTTTTGCTAGGTTTTGTCTCGGGGAGCAAGGAAAGAAACTAGAAAGCCAAACCGAAGGATGAGGCATTTAGTCACTCATTGACCATTTATGGAATTATTTGTGATTATGCTTGGACTGGGCTGGTAGAATTTTGAATGACCGCATCCAAAGTTTTCCGTTGTGGATAAGATCGTTTGCTCTTATAGATATGGTTGTATGTTGAAAGTTGAAACCATGGGAATAATAAATTTTTTTTGCCACAAGATCAGTGACAGATAAGATGTCATATTTGAGTGATTTATGAATAGCAAAATGTTCCCTGAAAGGTTGTTTACAAAGTTATAAAAAAATTCTGTCCACTGCCATCAACCTTTGATTCTAGGTCTGACAATTTGACTAATCATTAGCCATAGCGTCATTTGAAGGTAAAGGTTTTGATGGAGGAGGCCCAACATCCATGGTGAACTCGGTGAGGAAGAAACTGCAATGGAGAACTAGCAAAGTGCCAGTGGTGAAGGAGAATGGGTATGGGGTCTCTTTGCTAGTATTTTCTTGAGGAAGTAAGGAGGTGAAAGATAAGGGAATTAGAAAGCTGAACCGAAAACCATTTTGTCACTCATGGGTCATGTATAGAATTCTGTGCGATTATGTAATGCCAGATAGGGTTTTGAATGGTCACTTCCAAAGTATTCCTTTGTGCGCGAATCTGTTTGGACATCCTATGTTCATGTAACCGAATTTGTTGCCATGCTAATAAAAAGAGGGGTCCAAAAGATCAATGATAGATAAGACATAAAATCGATAGTTTTATTACAACAAAACCTCCTCTAAATGATTGATTTGGCAAAGTAATAAGAAACAGTCAGAAACTTTTAATGGTTAATCTTGGGAAAGGAAGACGTATAGCAGAGAGGCTTATCCTTGCATATTGCGATGCCACTTTGTCTTTAGTAGCTCATAAAATAAAGTGCCACATTTAATTCTTTATCTTTTTAGTTTTATAACAGGTTTATATCATCAAATTGGTCTAGTTTAATTTTCATCAACTAGATTACGACTAGATTGATTAATTGAAAAGAAAAAAGTTGACATATTGCTATTGTTCTTCCCTTGAGTCTCTAAAAACTAGTTGGTATGTCTATACTAGACAATGAGATGAGAAAAAAAGGATAAGAAGTGAATGGAGCAATTCGATTGCAACAAGAATATTTAGAATTTTTCTGATGAATATATATAATAAGTTAATAACCCAAAATCTTGGGTCTCAAATAGCTCGTAGAAAGTAGACTTGACAGGTAAATCACGTACCTAGGGTACTCAGAGTCCTTGATTTTCTTTTGGCCATATTTGCGCCACAAGTGACCATCGAAATAAGGTGTGTACGTAAGTTTAACCCATGAAGGCCTATCCCTCCTGCAACAATGTTCCAAAAGTATTTAGATAAAGCTGGACGAGTACAAAAATATTTATATAGGTTCATTAATTTTAGGTCATAATATAAAAATAGAGATATAGACATACATACAACACTAAGACGACAACAAATTTAAAGGTTTCTATTATGTTATATGCCGTGTTCATTCTGCAAAACATGGTAAATTCACCATATATATACTACTTGGAATTTGAGCCCCTCCCCCAACACACCCACCCATCCACCCACCTAAAACTGTTTTATTGCAAATGCCTAAACCTATACTCAACTTTGTTGCAAAAACCACCATAATACGCACATGTTTACTGGTTCCATCCAATTTGGCTGATGTGGAGACATGAAAGGCCAAATTAGTTGGGCCAATCTTATTCATGTTCTTAGATTACCCTTATTCATAATGCTGCAGTGAAAAAAATAACTTTCAAATAACAAAACTCAGTGCAACAACATCTAAACTCTCATCAGCTAATCTTTGGTGCAATCCCTATAAGTGTCGAGATTATAGTACTTCTCTACAGGTATCCAATTTTGATAAAGGCTAATTGGTGTTTCAAAACAGGCTGAATATTGGTCAAGCATGTGTGCATTGGACTGATATTTGCAATAAATTGAGAGAGAAAGGGGCATTTGCAACAAAATGGCTTCTAGGAGGAATCTCAAGGTTCAACTGACATATGGGGTGGTTTCCTTAATTTCCAAAAAATAAATCCTACGTACAGGCAGAACATATATGCCATAACTAATACAAATACCTGAGTAAAAAAATTAATATAGTATCCTACACTTTTTGTTTTGATTATCCGATGTGTTATAACACAAAAATGGGTCAATTAAACAGATATCTCCAAACTGTCTAATTTCCATCTATAGTAGCCCATATTATTGTGTTCACGATGTACAGATCATAACCACTCAAGAGAGAATGCATGGATATATATGGGAAGGCAAAATTGTTCACTCGTCTTGCAAATAATGACATTGGAGACTACATGTAGATATGGGAAGGGCTTCTTTGTTTTCCTAAAAACAAGATTTTGGTTTCATTATCATGCAGTGAAAGCAGACATGAATGCATTATGCATACAAGTTTATCCTTTATCATCCTTAGATGGTGTATAAAAAACACTGTATTAGGGAGGTACGGAGTACATCTTTCTTACCTGGTGACATTAATACCTTTCAAGAAACTAATTAAGAGAAAAGCTAATGTCACTTTGGTCCTAATCTCCTCCATCCTTTCAATTCTCCGTGGATCCCTGGAGGCATATGCATGAAGACCCCCTAAACTTTATTTGCATGTCTGAAAGCCTTTAGGTTGCATGAACATGGCACCATGCATGCATATGATCGAGTGCTTTAGGTTTCACATCTGGACGGGAAAGCTAGCTTTTGCTTGAGTCATAAAATATTAATAATCGGGTAATCGACCCTTACTTCTGTCAAGGAAAAAGGAAAGGAAGGTATGCAATGGACAGCGATGAAAGATATATCACACTATGTGTGTATGTAGTCCTTTTTAATATAGGCGTCATTAAAATGTGCAGAAGCATATAAATTTAAATAGTACTAGGGGTAATCTAGGTCTCTTGAGCAAAGGAGCCCTCCACTATGGGAAAGTACCTTATAAGAAAAGGTCGCTTTGGGTCTCACTATAAATGGCCTTGGCTGAGTGATGGAGAATATGCTTCTTCTTAAGGGAAATATGAAGAATTCCCAGAAAGGATTATACTATGATTAAAAGCTATTCAAAAAAATCTATTGTTGTATTTTTACTGTAGTGCAGAATCCCCACATAAACTTATTACTTTGGGCAAATATATATCATGCATATCAGCTTCTTTTCCCAGTCCATGAAATATAGCTCCACTCAGGAATGGAACTAGCTAGCTAGTAGTCTGGCAGGAGGATGTATAGAAAGAAGAAAACCTGATGATGTTGCGTATGCATTCACTTAATTGACCCTCACTTTCGAACATCACTGTATTGTATTGTTTCAACAGTAAACTATTAAGTCTGAGTTGTAAACATAGTACGATGTCCTCCAACTGTACTGAAGCTAGAATTAGCATTTGATCATCAGTATTGTGGCCATGTATGTTACTGTGTTTCCTTTCTGAAATGTTGTATAGCTATAAGGCTCAAAGTCGAAGAAGAAGAAGGCAGAAAGAATAGCTCTAGGCCTCTACTACGCACACATTCCGACAGATTCAGTCGTAGACATGGACATGAAGAAGATGGAACAGTGCAAGACATAGAGCTAAAAACAACCAGCACCTAGCTAGGGATGTTCAGGAGATCTGAACAATAGCTACAAAAGTCACTCAAAAGTTGAGAAACGAAGGACAACGATCGAAATCAAGCAAAGAGGCAACAATCATGATAACACACCCAGAGAGAGCTAGATAAGCATGTTGTTTATCTAACAAATTTAGAGCTGAGAAGATATAGTGTCAACGGTTCATCGGTTTATGCATGTACCTTCTATTTCGGCCACCACGCGGCGAGGACTCCGGCGGAGAGATCTCAAAGACGGCTCCGGGAGGGCTGTAAGACGACTCCGAGGCAGACCCCATAGCATCTTGAGCGCTGAGGTCCCCGAACTCAAAGGATTGCTCCCTTTTCATGCGCGGCGATGCCATTCTTCTTCTTCTTCTTCTTCGCTGTGCTCAACTGCTGTAATGTTCTTTGGGCGGCAGGTGTGTGGGAAATGGAGGAGGAGATTAGCAGGCACCTATGTCGCTTTCATGGTCACCAGACCGGAGGTGCTTAAATTTTTAGCTAGACTACTCGGTGCAGTACAAATGCGGCCAATACTTTATGGTTCCATTTTTGTTCCAAGTCAAGAAGGTTGCAGGGTCTTTAGATAAGTTTAGTGTTTACAGATATTAGATTCAAGTGTTGAACCTGCCACCCAATAATCATGTGCCTATTATATGGGCGTCGAACTGGGAATTATCATAGGACAGTATGGAACTAGTATGTATAAAGATGCTTAATTGCAGTTGATCTGTAGTGTGTTCAAATTTCGTTTGATTGGCTTGTACGATGGGTTTCTAATACTATGATTCCCACCCATATGCTCTGCCCTGAGAAAAATTCGTTTGATTGGCTGCCCATGTTATGTTTTTTTGTACGAGGGGTTTCTTATACTATGATTCACATATGCTCTGCCCTGAGGACGAGTCCCCCTTACGTAGGTGTGATGCGTGCATGTTTATTTACGCTCAAATTGCTGCTTTTTTTTAAAAAAAAAGGCAAATTGCAGGAGAGGGCAGTGCACAAACAGTGGGTGCTAGCCAATTAGATGTATTGCCAAGTGGGATTACAATAGTGGAGGCTTTGTTAATCAGGACAGTGGTGGAGGCTACCAATCCCGAGCCAGTCCCACGTTTCGGTGCTGTTTTCACAACATTTTGCCGCAAACTGCTAATAGATTTGGTGGTCTACCAGAGAGATTTGCTGAAAATATAATGCAGCGATCTGATCTAGCGGGCTTCGTGCACGCGCATGAATGTATATATTGTCTGACGACTCGGTGTGCTGTACAACTTGATCTAATATATTTTTCCTTCGTTTCAAAAATTATATATTTTTTCCCCTGGGGAACAGCAGATTTTTGCAGATCATCTAGCCTGAGCTCATTACTGATGAGCTCACTGCTGAGCGGGAGCCAGGAAATAGAGTTAGAAAAATAAAGATCTTGAGACTTCAAGTAACTGGGCAGTCTACTTTAGCCTTTATAGGTTCAAAAGAAATTAGGGATGCATTGTTCTGACCTTCTGGGAGAAAAAGCAGTTTGTCTCTGTGTCCAGTACTCTAATGTCTAATGTGTGTTTTGGGAGTTCATCATCTAACACAAATGTTTTCAGGAAATAACATTGCAGTGCTTGTGCATTCACGCTTGAACGCCGATACAGAGTGTTGCACTGATGACCACTGAGCTAGCCATGACCATGATGCAGCTTCTGGGCACCCTGAGAGGGCCGGGCAGATCGATCGAACGTACGCAGAGGCCAGAGTTCCCTCTTGCCCCCTACCAGTTGGCGACAGATTCATCCAGTAGTGTGTAGTCAACTTGACGGAAACAAACAATCGTGACAGCAAGTCTGATCTGCTGAAACAACACCTTCGTTGTTGACGAGGGAAAGCGTCAAAAGGTTTCCGGCGATGCGGTGCCGGATGGCGGTCTGTCGGGACTCGGCTCGTCGGCCTTCGGTGCCGGATAGTCACGCCGGGGCGTGGGTGGAGCGCCGCCCTGGCGCCCTGTGGCGCCTGGATCTTCGGGCGCCCGCTCCATATCCTATCCTGAGATTGTGACCCGGCGGCTGCCCAGGTTGCCTGTGCGGTTGAGGGCTTCGCGGCGAGCGCGTAAATCGTCAAGAAACCCTCGGCAACCCCCTTCACAACGCGCCTGATCAAACGGCTTGTAAATGTACTACTCTCTACATTTTATAAAAAGTATATATATACAGTAAGCATGTTTTTTAAAGTATGCGAGTCGTCATTGTGCGCAGAGCCTATAACTTAATATGGGTGATTAGCAGATCCCATTTCTCCCTTTTTTCGATTATAAAATTCACTTGCTAGAATCATTTCAAAGAGAAAAATTTGACAAGTTTATAAGATTTCTTATGGTGAAGCATAGGTGTTCGCATTTTCATAGATTTATTTCGGGATTTAACCGGTGCTATAGATGACGCGTATGTCGATAGCGAGGCGAGGCGATGCGCTCGTGGTGACTTTGTCAATTTCGACATATTTCAGTCCAATATATCGAAGGTGTACTAGTATTTTACAAAAAAAAACGGGCCATAAGATCGCAATCAACTTCCCTTTAGTGATGCTTCACACTATATGCATGAGCCATGTCACTTGCATAATTGCATTAGTGTCAAAGTAGAGGAGCTAGAGTTTGACTTAGTATAGACCAAATATGGGATATTAATACTTAAAAGATGCCTAGAGGTGAACATGCATACAAAATAGTTGGTTTGGCGAAAATTACTTCCTCTATTCTAAAATATAACTATGTTTAGGTTTATCAAGTCAAACAATTTTAATTTTAACTATAAATAGAAAAAAATCATAAATATTAACAAAATAAAAATAATGTTAACAATTTCATTTTGAAACCACTATCATAACGTGCATTTTTCTATTTTAAATAAATTATGCTTAAAGATATTGTTAGTCAAAGATGAAAATATTTGATTTAAAATAAGTCTAACCATATATCTATATTTTGGGACAGAAAGAGCAAGCAATGACATAGAACTACATATATACTAGTTTTGTATAGTTGTAACGTTCTTAAAAAAAGCATGTGAATCCTAGCTTGCAGCTCACTTTCTACAACAAATGCTAGATATTCTCTTGTGGTGAAAAGGGGGACTATGCAATATTTTATTGCAAATTACTAATGTCTACGGAGTACAGTACAAAACTTCTTGGTTTGTAATAGCAGTATATCAGGTTACTATCGGATAGTGTCACGCTGTAATATATGTTTACATTTTTAATAGAGTAGCACATACTCCGTATATGTTTAACTTAGCTTCCTACTAAAAAAGTACTAGGTAAATGCATTGACCTTTATATAAAAGAAAAGGTGTATACATGGTGTTCCTGCGGGATGCCCCGGCAAATGAGCTTAGCTGTGGGATGGTGGACCTAAACAAAGCAGTACACGGTTGCTACGAATTTTAAAGTACGTATGTTAATCGAACGACGATTCGTGATAAGATTAGCTGTCCCCGGGAATCATTCGTCGGAAGCGATTTGCTTTAGAAGAGTCAAATGCATCGTTTCCCATCTAAGAGGGAGGAATATGCATCTTGAGGACTATCATAATTCATAAGCACCATATATGTTCACTCTTCTTCATCGGTTGACCACATCAAATCCAACCCAAGAAGCTTAGATCTTGCAATAGGCATCCTGTGAGGGAGTATTTACTTTCTTTATAGACTAAAGTTTCATTTAGAGGAATGGGAATGGAAAAAAAAATAGAGATCCCTAACTCTGATATCCTCGCAGTGCCTTTGGTATAGGAAAACAAACATATGTCCGGCAGTCGTAACCTGTTATTTAAAACAATATCCCACAAGTTAATTTTTGAATAAGTTAAGTGATATGTACGTGAAACTCTATTTTCATATACAAACTATTTTTTGTTATAAGATAATGGATAAATGTGACGCAGCTTTAATATAAAACAATATTTGCAACCCTCCTTATTAGGTGGGGAACTAGTTAGATGGAGTGGAACAATGGTAATGTGGGGACCGAGATCAGTATACTATATAAATGTGATATAATTTAGAGGAGTTGGACTCTAACCAATAAGCTATTTTATATCATTTTACCTTGATGGAGATAAGATACAAGAGAAAATATGCATGCGCCAGTGGATCCTCGGCGATTTGACACTCCATGAATTAGGTATCGACATATCGACCTATGTGTATCTGCTGCGGTGCCTATCAGCCTCTAAGAGTAATCTTAGGTATTGTTTTATTTCACACTTGTCAAGAGTTGAAACCAGGTAACCGAGCTAAATCTGTTTCATAGAAATGAAGCTCGTCTCTCCTATGTCGTAATTTTTTTTTCTCTTTTCTTCACCACATCAATAAAATTAATGTTATGAAACTCTCTGTAAAACTTGGGCTAAATATGTTTCATACGCATGGTTGGGACTGTCAATCTATCTATCCTCTTGATTCGCGGCTTGACCTTGACCGTCCAATCCGAAGTTCCGAACTGACAGACTGGCACCCGCATGGACGCATGGTGCCGATCGAGCAGAGAACCTGAGATGCGGCCCAGAGATTGGGGACATGGTGACTAGGACGGAGAGCATCTCGTCTCATTTGGATCGAAATCTAATCACTAGTCTAATCTCGTCACTAAAACATAGCTTATCGGCTCGGGGCTAGCTGGGATATAATAAACTAACAACAAGAGGAGCAAGATAAAAGCAAGTGGCAAGCTAAACAAATCTGGATGTCGATGTCGACGGCCATTAAACAACGCCCTCCCCCGCTGATCGTGACAGGGCATAAGCATCCGCAGAACTCTAGTCTAATGGAATTCGCACGTGGTTTTGGGAAGGGAGCAGGTCCAGCACCCCTTCTGCAGAAAACTGGCGCCAACCATAAACAAGTTCTGCTGCTGCGTTTGGCTCTGCAAGTCTCGTTGAGATCTGGTGGCGCGCAGGACGAGGTCCAGGACCCCCGGCCCCAGGTTGTGGACGCGGATCTAGCGGCCATTTGGGGCTCAAAACCCGAGAGTTGCCGCTGTGATCTCCGTGAAGGCCAGTACTCCTGTCCTGTGCGCATATGCATGAACACCTCAGTTCGTGCCGCCGGGGGCAATGGGAGCACTGCCAGATACGATGATCATGGCGCCGGCGGCCTGGAACACCCTCTCGTTGCTAACCACCGTGAGCTCTTTTGCCCGGCAACCTCCGGACAGGGCGTGCCGACTGCCGAGTGTGTGCTGCACCTGCACCCTGCAGCGGCATCACACGCTCATGCTGTCCTGACGTACCCTTTGCTGACAGATTGAGATTAGATACCCTCTGCCTTGTCCATGCAAAAAGAAGAGCCATCGACGCGTCTAGCTCAATTATTCGTCAGTATAGTTCCGTTATAAATTATTATTGTCCTTAGCGCCGACCTCACAGGCTCATGCTTTGTCGGGCTGCTTGATCCAAACTGAATGCTCGTGCTCACCAAATCTACAGTGAAGTTTTCTTTCTTTTTTTTCACCCTGTCTTTCTCATAGCCATATGGTAGGAGTATTAGATAGGTCTATCCACACAATTTGGTGAGTGGAGAGTCTGATTGCTGGATGAGTTTCACTACTTGGAAATGAATAAGATAGGCCCATCGCTAGTTCGATTTTATCTAACTATTATGTACAATCTGTACAATACTTGAAGTCATACCGAAGATTCATTATGGGAATCTTCATACATGCCACACATGCATGGATGTTGTTTTGCTTGCTTTGAAGATGAATGGAGAATATATTTATCGCTTGAAGCAAAGTATTTAACCACTTGCATTCGTTCCTTTTGCAATTTGATCGATCAATCCCTCAGTAAATGAAAAGGAGAATTTTACTAGACTTCATTCATGACACTGCTTTGCATCGATCGGTGGCATGAAGATAAAAGCTAGAATAATGGAAACGCCGGTCAAGCAACTTCACCTCAAGAAAGCAAGGCAAGGAATTAGGAGAGAAGATGGAGACAAGGATATCTCTCATGATAAGACAAGGAATTAGGAGAAGATGGAGACAAGGATACCTCTCATGATAATATTGCTAATGATTTTTTTTTTTGGTTTATAGGAGAGGCTTGGTTGTTGTCCTTGATGTAATCTGACACAACATATGATTTGGATATAGAAATTTGTTTTCATGATTTATGTTTCTTTTGGTATTTTTAGTTGTTTACATATCTTCTGTTTCTGTCGTGTTTGTTAAACTAGCTACGATGATGAATATGCATCTAATTTAACAACTTAGAAGTACATGCACACGTTATTCTTCAAACAGAACGGGATAATGACAATAAAACAAAAGGACAAGTATCAGATATACAAACATTACGCAACAAAAGCTGACCATCGGCAGCCCGTCCAATATACAATCAACAACAGCCTCAGCTTGTGAAAATCGAGCTATTAAAAATCTATAATCCAAAATCAGCATTTGGGAATCCACAGAAAAATAAACAAAAGGACTGTGGAATACCTTCTTGTGGGTATTCACCGTTTTTTATTGGAGAAGCAAATATTACGAACTAATTTTTTTTTGTTACATATTCCCTTTTACCAGAGCGCAATGTCCTGCCGATTACATTAGATCAGTAACACGTATATGGCTAGCTGAAAAACAAAACAAAACATATAGACTAGTACAACAACAACAACAACATAGCCTTTTGTCCCAAGCTAGTTGGGGTAGGCTAGAGGTGAAACCCAAAAGGTATCCTTATTCTGGGGGTTGTAAAATCATTTTTTCACAAGAAACAGTAACCCTTGAAGTCATGTCAAAATGCAATCTGCCGTATGGAACTTTCACATTGAACATATTTTGTTCCAATCTGGTTGGTCAGAAGAATAACATAGTGACTGGAAAAAAAGAAATTCTTTGGGGCATCTTGCAAGATTGTGCAGTGAAATGCAGGAGTAGGATATGGATAGTGTTGACTTGCAGCGCAGACTGATGTTGTGCATGGCCATTGGAAAGAGGAAGGAAGAATGTTATAAGTAAAATAATTAAAGATAAAGGCTAGAAAAGATTAAATTATAAGCTAATAAAGGAAAAACTCCAAATTCCCACCCTCAAGTATGGACAAAGTCTGGATAACCCCCTAAATATGTTTTGGTTCAGTTTGCACCAGCAACTATCTTAATCGATCCTTCGTAAGATTGTCTTTTTTGTTTCTCCATGCAACAAATGTTGTTTTAAGTTGAAAGTTTGTGGTATAATTGAGGCAATCATAAATTATTTTTAAAAAATACATTATGATTTATTTATCATTATTTTGAAAGCCTATGGTATATAATAATAAATTAAACATATTGATATGGAATTTTATGAGAAATAAAGATGACAAATTCGTATTGACTTATGTCCTAAAAGCCGAAGGATGGTTATGGGCGTGTTTAGTTATAGATGATAGATCAACCAGTCTGCGTGTATTCTATAAACCAGACCAGATCCAAAGGCTCAAACCATTGGGGCTCCAGTGGCTCGACTAAGTCCATTTTCAGGACGTCAGGTGCCTGCGGCTGTACAAGTGAAATCGAATCGCTAGCCTCGTTGCTGCTTCTGGACATCCCAGCAGGTGTGTTCTCTTGCATAGCTGCATGCCCACCATCCGATGTTACAGTGCCATTGATGACAGTGAGCAAGGAGGAGACGATAGCATCTCTCTCTTCTTTTATCAATCCGTGGCCAGCACCACAGTGGTTCAGGCTCGATATTTCTGTCTCTGCCTTTCTCAAAGAGGCATCAGCGATCTGCTGGATGTTTATAGATGAAGCCATGTAGTCCGAGACATGTGTGCTGCTACATGTGTGCTCATTTGTGTAGATTACTCGGAACAATGGTGGGTCCTGGGAATTGGTTTGCTCCACATGCTTGGTGGATGGGCAACCATGATCTTGATGGTATGTGCACCTATAATAGCACCTGCGCAGAACAACATTGGTAGTTGTTTAGAGTTCACTTTTCCATGCCCTAGGGAAAATACTCACAAAAAAGGTTGCCAACATGCATGTGAAAGCTAAAAACTTGACACATGAGAACACTTGGCATTGTCCACCTGGCTAAGAATAGTTAATCATGCCGACATGCATTATTAGCTCCAAAGGAGGATTCCAATGCACGCATGCCCTGGATATATATCATACCCCAATGCGTGGAGTATCGCTAAGTACTGGAGATCACATGCATCGGCAACAGAGGGTCTAACATTACCAATAACTTTTGATAATGGTAGAACACTACTTCTCATATGATACATAGGAAATGTATACATACTAAAATTTTCCTACAGATGCTTTCAAAATAATGACGTGGTGGCTGCTGGCTAAATCTTGATTTGTCTACTAACTAAAATAAAATTGATGCTAATCTGTGTGTTTGATGCTAGTTGCTTTATAACATTTCTGTAAAAAGAAATAGTTTGTGCACCGCTGCTCATACATATGCTGATCTGTGTGTTTGATGCTAGTTACTTTATAATGTTGCATCCATATATATGCTGATCTTGGTCATTTGCTACGAAAATGCACCCCCATATATATGCCTTTTCTTTGTATCACTGTAAATTTCCGTATGGTTCCAACGGTTTTGTAAATCCTAGAAGAAATGCAATGTTTGGAAGTCCCTAAAGAAAATCAACCTACAGCAGTATGACATCTATTGCCACTATATGTTTTCTTATTTCACCCTAGGCCTCAACTTTAAGGAATCCTTAGACAGCATGATCCATAAGGAAGGAAACAGCTATTGCAACTTGAAGCTTTCTCTAATGAGGGTTGGTGATTGGTGCAAATGTACCTTTTCCCATCAATTGCCTACAGGATTATTTGCACAGCCATAATGTCCACAATGTGGCGGACCGACCGTACTTGCATACTCATGCTATTTCTCAATATAAATTATATTCACATTATACATTGGTATACAAACCTAAGCGGTGTTTCATTCATGTTGTATCAACTCATTATTTGGACCCACAAGTATGGTACAATTTTTAGAAAAATAGTACACCAATCATTGCAGAAAAACAAATAGCAAAACCATGGTTTACTCGAAAGCAAGTTGTTCTGGAGAGCAATTAAATACCTCATCCATGGTTCTGCATGTTAATTAGGAAACTAATAATTGTTTTGAACCAATAAACAACAGTCAGCAAGCACACAAAAGCATAATGTGTGTGATGATTCGTTCAACATAGTTCTTTCCCTTTTCCCCTTGGGCTTATTCCATTTCTTAAAAATTTCCCATTCTGGCATGTGACTTGTAGCTACACGACAACATAAAGGTAAACGCTAGAACCTGATAGGAACATGCCAGCTACTGGGGAAGACAGCAACCTAATAAACCATACATGTACATGCACCGGATTTTTTATTGTATCTCCATACACACTTGCTATTAAACTACATTTATGTGACCAGAAAACCAGCTCAGGCTTGAGACGATAAGCTAACCACTCAACCTAGAAGCCAGATCCAATCACATGTACTTATAACTAATATAGGAAGGCCTTGAAATTAACAATACTGATCACGTGTATAGTACTTGCCTGATACAGGAAACATCCGCTATTTACAGCTACTATGTTTTAGCATTTGGATTTGGTATATTTAATTTCGGCAAGAGATCCATCTTCAGTATATCTGTACCCTTTTTAAGTTCTTCTTCTACACCCCCTCCCTCCCTCTTCTTTGTAGTAGGAACCTTATGTAAGACCCAAATAGTGTCCAGTTGGGACATGTGTGATTCCAGATGGATGATTCTATTTTACATATTGAGAACCGGTGCTAATTAGCATAGGTAGCAGTTCTTCATGAGGTAGTAGTTCTTCATGAGGAATTGTCCAATTCAGATTGACTGTACCTAATTTACTCCTCTGGTTAGAAATGCAAGATAAAAGATCAAATGATTTTGTACACATACCTTGGGTACGTATTGCCCCGGATCATCTTTTGCCCGTATTTTCTCCACTGATAGCCGTCATGATATGGTGCATATGTGTACTCAGTTCTTGTGCTAATGCAAGCTTTCCTACTTTCAGGAAAGTAGCATTAATAATAATAATAATAATAATAATAATAATAATAATAATAATAATAATATAATAATAATAATAACAACAACAACAACAACAACAACATAAGGAAGAAACTGAATGGCACACGTAACAAGAACTAGGAACATCATATGAAGCAAAAAAAGAAACAATTGAAAGTTCAGCACAACTAATTCTTTCCTTCTCTTTATCATGATTTCGTTTGTAGTTCACATACTTAACTCAGTTCAATATATATGGCATGATTTGGACTTACTTCTTAGCATGCTCATGGGCATAACTTCTACAATCCTGCAGCAGCCTTTTAGGGGTTCCAATAGAGCAGCCACTGGAGTTGTCCATGCCATCCCTCTTAGCCATGGTGCCTGACCTCTTGTGACGTCTTCAAATCGATCGAGATGACCTCTCAACAAGGATTCTGCTGGTGCCAGCAAATTATCTTGCAATTGCAGATCTCCCGACGAATTCCCAGCAATCGGCGCTGAGCCCTTGGCTGGCGTGAAGTGGAGATGATGAGTTTTATTCTCCTTGTCTAGTGCTGCAGAGAAGCACAGCCTGTAGCTCATATATGCACAGGAGAACCTTGACCTGGAGTAGGTGGTGCGTGCTTGCTTCCAGAATTTTAAATCCGGGCTTAAGTCTAATAACCGCGTTTTGGACTTCCATACTTAACCAACATTTATGGAACGTGACATGCGTGGCTGCACCTGTTCATGTCTCAGGTGAAAGAAAGACACCAGTACACTACGTACCTGTAACTGTCTTTTGTTCTTGCAATAGTGAAGTGCTTCAAGACAGGTTAGGTTATTGCATTTCGTTTTGCCCATCTAGATGTTTATGAAGAAACAGATCGATTGGGATCCATATTTATGCTTCATAGTAAAATCATAAAACAAGTATGACTTTATGATGACCAGTACATGCACTGCTGTGTCTCTGCTGTGACCCCCCAAAAAAGACAAAACCTCTCTGCAGTGAGTTAGAGTAACTGAGTAAGTCAATCAAAAAATCAGAAATAACACATATATATCGAGATATTAGGGTGCAATAGATAATATTTCTGTGTCAGATTTGAATCTCAGATTAACTTATCAGTAACCTTAGGGCGCCTACTTAAGTGAAGAAACGTAGCATAGCCCTCGATAGGACCCACATGGGGAGATGGATGGACATCTTTTCCCAGCACGAAAAGTACATATGGGTTATGGGTAGACTGAGTACTGCCAAATCTAAGCTTAGCTTCTTAGATTCTCAGTTCCTCGTCAGTGATTAAAACTTCAAGATATTTATATGCTGCAATGTGCCGGATGTAAGCTTAGCTTCTGGGTTTCCCAAATGTCATCGTTGTGGTTAAATCAGCTTCCTTATGTTTTTTTCTCGAAAAAACGCAAGAGAACTGCGCTTCATCATATTAAGAAGTCAGCTTCCTTATGTAACATTTGAATATAGTTAGGTGCTCATTTTGTTTGTAGTTGAATGACAATTAGTTAAGCTGATGGCATGTCAGCACATGGGGATGAATATACTGTTTTTTGGCTCAAGATTATTGGTGGAATTAGTAGAAGCAAATTATAGAAAATATTACTTTAATTCTCCATATTTATGCATTTTAGACAAAACGTGGGGATAGTACATGAGATTTACTAGTAATGTAATTTAATAGGAGAATTTTAGAATAAAATTTCACGCTCTTGTCTGTGAGTGATCATGCAAAAACATGGAGTGAGCTTCAAGTAAAATAAATGAATAATATTGGGGTCTGATGCAACTGAGAATTAAGAGCGTTCTCCTAATATAATCAAACTTAATTAGGTTGATAATGTGATGTTCTTGGTGGTTGTGTTGGTGGTGGTGACTAAGACGTTATTACAACCATAAGTAAACTTAATCATTCTAAGTGTATGATACTTCCATTAATATTTTTACCTAACATAGTTTCATTGAGCTGTTCTTGATTTTGAGCCAGAGGAACTGCCTGAACTTTTAGCTTAGCAATCTTGCACCATTCAAGGCATGCATTACAAGTTGCAAAAGCTCGAAGAGTCCAAAACAGGTAGCATAATGGACTTTAAAGCACTTGAGTACACCAAGATATACGTGTTGACAATTTAACAAGAAAGAACAAATCCTACTGATCACTACTCATTAAAAAATGGCATTGATCACCACCTGAAATTAATGTATATCAACATATGTAGTGAAATGTGATACATGCCGCGTGGTTGGTGTGAGACTTGATACCAAATCTATGACTTTTTGAAAACAGAACGCAAAGGTAACCACTCATGAACAGTCCAAAGTCGTTGTCATAGTTTACCTGTCTTAGTCATCTATTCTCAATTTGACTACCTTTTGATTGTAGAAAGCTATGGTTAGTCTGAAGCCTTATGTAAATAACAGGTTGTGTTTGTATTGACGTTAATTGCACGTTCATTATTTTTTTATGATTAAAGTAACACATAGGCACTAGGCAAGTCTTCCTCTCATCTTACTCATATACACACAGTTTTGACTATTTTAACCATTCTTTAAATTCTAGGTCAAAAGTAGTTCAAAATTGTCCCCACAAGTTTTTGTTGATCCGATCAATAAATATGTGTTTTGCGAGCTTCATCAATCTGAATGATCTAATATACTATCCCAGCTTAACATTTAGAATGAAAAAGAGGGAAGAGCTTGGTGAGATTCTTACGTGTTTCAGGTGATGTGAGCACGGTGATGACATTAGCATGGGACAGTCACTAGCTTCACAGTCAAAAGGTCCCTCTCCTGAGCATGCCTTCAGATAGCTTTTCTGAAAATCAGGCTGCAGCGAATAGGATCTGGATTCATTGCAGAACCACTTCCGTTGGTGTATATTGCTGTATCTTCAGACTGCCACAGATCATGACACGAAAAGTGATTCTTATCCTTTTATAAAAGCAAGCCACAGAAATATTCCCAGAGTAAGCTGATCAGGACCACAGGCCATAAGAAATCCAGTGCACTCGAGTGTTGCAGAATACTAGTTGAGAAGCCTATACAGTTAGCCACTTCTCTGTCGTTACTACTACAAACTATAAATTAAGTTACTAAACATAATTTGAGAATCATGTCAAAGTTATACGAATGGTTGCCTAACATTCATTTCATGGGTGTATATATGCATGCAGTTATAGGTGAGCTTGGTTTACATTGGTTTACATCGCACAAGATGAAATCATGAAAACCATGTCGGTTGCAGATTGGAACTATTTAACTCATCGAAAGTGTTGTGTGACCGGCCTTTTGAGCAGTATATGAATCGTCAAGCATTTCAGCATCAAACCAGGCTCATCAAGGATACAGGTGGCCAAACTGGGGCTGAAATTCAGGATCCTGATTTCTGAAACTGTTCAACGAACAGTATGGGCTTACCGAAACGGCTGAACAGACAAGGAGCAAACCTGAAATCGCCTTCAGGCTTCGACGGATGCCCGCGGGGGCGCCGCAACAACCGATCTTGGGTAGGCGGCGCCAGGTAATCGCAAGTTCGCAACCAGAGCATGGCGCCGGTGGCCGCCCCTGCCCGAGCCCCGGCGGCCGACGGTCGCCCCTGGTGGCGAGGACGAGGAAGGGGATGGGTGGTGCGCGAGCAGAAGCTCGAGGAAGAAGATGGCTGACGAGCGGGGCCCACGAACGGAGGCAGACAGATCCAAACTTTCTGTTATTCCATCCC
>OAMR01000538.1:737462-747722 GCA_900205405.1 Echinochloa crus-galli
ACGGCGGCAGCGAGGCGCGACAACGGAGAGCGGCCTCCGGAGCGGGCGACGGCGGTCGCGAGGCGGAGGGCGGGAGCGGTGGGCGGGAGGTCGGCGGCGGTGGGCGGCGGGCGGGAGGTCGGCGGGCGACGGGCGGATCTCGATGTGGAGGTGGAGGCAGGGACGGATCTCGGCGTGGATGTGGGGGCAGGCAGAGCATGGCGCCGGTGGCCGCCCCTGCCCGAGCCCCGGCGGCCGACGGTCGCCCCTGGTGGCGAGGACGAGGAAGGGGATGGGTGGTGCGCGAGCAGAAGCTCGAGGAAGAAGATGGCTGACGAGCGGGGCCCACGAACGGAGGCAGACAGATCCAAACTTTCTGTTATTCCATCCCAAAAAATGGAACCGCTCCATTCCTCCAACCAAACAACTCTTGCCAGAACCACTCTATTCCAAAAAATAAGAATGGAACCACTCCGTCCCACTCGCTCTCCAACCAAACACACCCTAAACCACTCTATTCCAAAAAATAAGAATGGAACCACTCCGTCCCACTCGCTCTCCAACCAAACACACCCTAAAAGTCCAGGTATGCAAACAAAACTGGCCTGCAGGGCTCTCAAAGACTCAGAGGCTATGTTTAGTTTTCAAAATTCCACTATGTAAAAGTCACTATCACATCAAAATGTGGGCATATGTATGAAATATTAAATGTTGATAAATAAAAAAACTAATTACATAGTTTGATGTACACGACGAGATGAATTTTTTGAGCCTAGTTAGATCGTGCTAGGACAACAATTAGCACAAATAAACGAAGCTACAGTGTCCGATGCGACTTTTTTATCATCTTTTTCGCCGGATCTGAACACAACCAAAGCGGTGGGTTTTCTGGCTTGAATGAACTGCTTTAGCTCGACTGTTTTACGGCAAACGGGTGCCCGAAAAGAAAAGAAAATTTTATTTGAGCTCCCTCATCTATTGGGATAGTCTGATTTTTCGTCCTTAAAGCGCAAAACTGGATATCCTACACCATAAACTACGTAAAACCGCACAAATCATATCGAGGTTACCTGATTTTGAAGGTAGTTTTGACCTATATAGTTTCCACAGATTATATTCTCCACAATATATTACTTGATCGGCCATTTGAAAAGCGCATAGACATTTTTCGAGCAACTGGGGTCCTGGGGGATCAAGGGCAAGATTTGATCTCTTTGTCTTGTCATGAACCTATTTAGCCTATCTGTTTGAGCCAATGAGAATGTAACAGATTCTTTCTGCTCTATTTTTTTTCACAAGAGTGGAACTGCAGGCCTTTGCTTGTGCCTATTTAGAATTTTTTAAAAGGTGGGAAATAAATAAAAATAAGAAACAATCTCAAATAGTAATTGATCAATTTCATAGTTTTTAAGTTTAATTAGTAAATGATTGGCTCTATAAATATAAAATTTTGTTTATTAGATTTATTTAGAAATATAAACTTTTTTTTACTAAATTTAACCAGATGTGCGCATATGCACTCTACTCTACTAGCCTTTAGAGAAGAGCTAGAGAGAAGCCGTCCTCCCGTCAACCACCAAACGACGCTGTTTTTTATATATATAAAATGATGATCCTTTTATTCATGAGTTCGATAACATAGTACAGATATGAGGGAAAATTTCCCCCAGTGGGCACTCTGAAGTTTGAAGTACTTGCTTTATACTACAACTTGTAGCATGATATTGATTTTGACATATAAAACTACATGGTTGAGGAATAGACTGCCTTCCCTGTCACTGATAATCCAACACAAGCGCCTGTCACTCAGGATGAGTTCCGGGTTCATATATATTTCTCATGCTAAAGTTAATCCCAAACAAAATAAATAATATTTATATGATTTTCACTTTTAACTGACTACAAACTGCATGCATTTTAAATCTAGCCCATGACTTTATTCTGAAGCATCCAAATTTTGCAAATCCATAGGAAATGTTGTTAAAAGTTACCCACTAACCTGATCAATACAAGCTTCAAATGCTCATCTCCATCCAAATCAAAAATACATTCTAATGGTCTGTTAGACAAAATAACATTCCAATTCATCAATAATAGCAGATCAATCCTTCTAGTATACACAAAATAAATTAATAAAGCGTACTATAGATGTTTGCTTTGGTCATGGAAATAATGGATAACTCACCTGTTCGGACCTTTGACAGAGGGGACTATTACATACTTATTGGATCATCATCAACAAAACATCAAAGCCGAATCGATGAGAACAGATTCCAATATATCACAATTGACAGCAGTATGAAAGAAACCTTTTTTTTTCGAGAACACGCAGGAGAGCTGCGTATCTTTATATTAAGAAGAAAGCAAAAGTTGTTTGTTTACAACACGGGCCAAAGGCGCACGCACACACCCCGAATTACATTAAGAGACTATACGGCTAAAACTGACCACCAAAGAGTCCTACGCAAGGGGATGAAAGCTAGGCAGTGGTGCCCTGTCCCCGGCCAACCGTGGCCGGTTCTGGCCAACCAAGTGCAGCCATGAACTTTGCTCCCGCCAAAGTCCATAGGTGTCCTTCTTCAAGAATTTTCACCACCAGCTGGCCATCTCGCAAGCCCGTTGCTCCATCAAACGTGCGGCTGTTCCTCTCCTTCCAAATACACCAAGATATGAGCATGAAAATGGAGTCGATTCCCTTCTTCCTCTGTCTGGAGAGGCCTGATCGTAGCTGCAGCCACCACTGCAACAGGTCACCTTGCAGTGTGGGTTGTTGTAGCCGTAGGTTGATCATTCCCAAGATAATGTGCCAAACCTGCTTGGCGTAACAGCAGTCAATGAACAGGTGGCTAGGAGTTTCTAGAGCTTGGTCACATAGCTTGCAGTTCGCTGATGCTTGAAGCCCATGACGGAGGCGCCGGTCTGCAGTCCAGATTCGTCCATGTTGACACAAAAACGCGCCAACACACTTGAGATCGATCAAACGCGCAGCACGGCCGTCACAACGGCCAACTCCTGATCACCCGGGGCAAACCGGTCTGACCGGTCTTAAGAACCGGTCAGACCGATTTGCCCCGGGTGATCAGGAGTTGGCCGTTGTGACGGCCGTGCTGCACGTTTGATCGATCTCGAGTGTGTTGGCGCGTTTTCGTGTCAACATACTTTTTGGCGACTCCGCTGGGGAAGATTAATCTGGTGCCAAGACCGATTCAATCTACTCCGAATATGTCTGGATCGACGTGCGACCTCGACAAGGACAACATCATCACCGCGACGATGGAAGAGCTCACGGACGAGGAGCGGAAGCGGTACCTAATCGCTGAGGAGCACTTCAGGACGCAATTCCTGAAAGGCTTCAAGAAAGATCGCGGCCGTCGGCTTACATAAGCAATCACATACTCCTTATTGCCGATTTCTTGAGTCAAAACAGCTCCAATAGTTCTATCTTCAGCCGCCACATAAAGTCTGAATGGAACTCCTCGCTTAGGCGCCCTAAGCACCGGTGGTGAAGACAAGTACTCTTTGATCTTATCAAAAGCTTCTTGCTGTTTTGCCCCCCAAGTAAAATCGGCTTCATTCTTTAGCCGAAGTAAAGGAGTAAAAGCATCAACCTTTCCAGACAAGTTAATTATAAATCTTCTCAAGAAATTTACCTTGCCTAGAAACTTTTGCAAGTCCTTCTTGCAAGTAGGAGCTTCGACTTTCTTCATAGCTTCAATTCTCTTGGGATCAACTTCTATGCCGTTCTCATGAATAACAAACCCAAGAAACTTTCCAGCCGAAACACCAAAAGCACATTTGAGTGGATTCATCTTCAATCCATACCGTCGCATCCTTTCAAGAGCAAGTCTCAAATCGGCTAAATGAGAATCCAAGCCATCCGATTTAACTACAATATCATCAATATACACTTCCACGATAACACCAAGTAAATCATGAAAGATTAAATTCATAGCCCTTTGATAAGTTGCACCGGCATTTTTTAATCCAAAGGTCATAACCACCCACTCAAATAAACCAATAAATCCCGGACATTGAAAGGCCGTTTTGTGCATATCCTCTTCGGCCATGAAGATTTGATTATATCCGGCATTACCATCAAGAAAACTAACAACACGATGTCCAGAAGCTTCATTGATTAAGACATCGGCTATAGGCATAGGATACGAATCTTTGGGAGTGGCTTTATTAAGATCTCTAAAATCAATGCAAACTCTAAGCTTTCCCGAATCTTTCTTCTCAACGGGAACAATATTAGAAATCCACTCCGCATAACGACAAGTCCGAATAAAACCAGCATCTAATAAACGATTAATCTCTTCTTTTATTCGGTCATAAATAGCGGGATTAAAACGTCTAGCCGATTGTTTAAAAGGTCTAAAACCGGCTTTTATTGGTAAACGATGCTCAACTAAGTCACGACTTAAACCAGGCATCTCACGGTACTCCCAAGCAAAACAATCGACATACTCTTTCAACAAATTTATTAATTCGGCTTTAAACTCAGCCGATAAATTCTTGTTTACAAAAGTAGGCCTAGGAATAGTACCATCACCAATATCTATTTTTTCTAAAGGATCGGCTGATGTAAAACCCTGACCCAATTTGTCCATATCACCAAGATCTTCAATAGCTTCGAACATGCCGGCCGAATGAGCTCGATGATGATCAATTCGGTCTTGAAGCCACTGTCTAGACGCAAACCGGTCTGACCGGTTCTCAGAAGCGGTCTGACCGGTTTGGCTCGGTCGGCGCTGTTCAGACCCAAACCGGTCTGACCGGTTTCCAGAAGCGGTCTGACCGGTTTGTCTCTGTTGATTCTTCTGCTCCATTAATTACAATAAGTAATTCAACCGATTTTCCATCGGCTTTAATGTAGCAGGAACAAAGAATATTTTTATCTGCACCACGACCAGGATCTTTCAAATAAGTGATAATAGGCACTCTCCAATCCTGATCTTTAACTTTGGATTGATTAGCATTATCCAAAGTACTTTTGCTTCTGTCAGGGGACAAACCGGTCTGACCGCTTTCAGAACCGGTCAGACCGGTTCTGGCAGTACAACCGGTCTGACCGGTTTCTGAAACCGGTGTGACCGGTTCGTCCAGAACCAGAACCTCGGCTTTGGTTCGCATCGGTTTTTGGAGATAGAAATATTTCTTTGCAACCACATAACCAGATGCTTTCTGAGCCAGAGTATTTGCTTTATCATTATCTTCTCTCGGAATATGTCTTATAGTGAATTCATCAAAAGAAGCAATGATATCGAGACATCTATCAAGATATGCATTTAATGAACCATTATAACATTGGCATACCTTTGATACTTGATGTACCACCAGGAGCGAATCACCAAAAGCTTCAACATGTTTTACTCCCATGTCTTGCAAAAATTCCAATCCAAATAGAAGAGCTTCATATTCAACTTGATTATTGGTTCGCTTTTCTTCCAATCGGTTTGAAAACTCAAAAACGGCGCCACTTGGAGAAATCAAAACAGCACCAATTCCTTGCCCATCATTGCAAACCGATCCATCAAAGTATAACCTCCATGGTGTACAAGCAACATAGCCGACGTCGAAGTTGGTTGTATCATTTATCCGATGTTCAACAATAAAATCAGCCACAATTTGTCCTCTCATTGATTTCAAAGGTTTACAAGTCAAATCATACTCAACCAAAGCATAAGCCCACTTGCCGACTCTTCCACTAGATATCGGCTTTTGCAACATATGTTTAATCACATCGGTTTGACACAACACGATGCAAGTACTAGATAGTAGATAATGCCGCAATTGAGTACAAGCATGATACAAGGATAAACATAGCTTCTCGATGAAAGTATACCTTGTTTCTGCATCAATGAGCCGTCGGCTTATATAAGCAATCACATACTCCTTATCGCTGATTTCTTGAGTCAACACAGCTCCAATAGTTCTATCTTCGGCCGCCACATAAAGTCTGAATGGAACTCCTCGCTTAGGCGCCCTAAGCACCGGTGGTGAAGACAAGTACTCTTTGATCTTATCAAAAGCTTCTTGCTGTTTTGCCCCCCAAGTAAAATCGGCTTCATTCTTTAACCGAAGTAAAGGAGTAAAAGCATCAACCTTTCCAGACAAGTTAATTATAAATCTTCTCAAGAAATTTACCTTGCCTAGAAACTTTTGCAAGTCCTTCTTGCAAGTAGGAGCTTCGACTTTCTTCATAGCTTCAATTCTCTTGGGATCAACTTCTATGCCGTTCTCATGAATAACAAACCCAAGAAACTTCCCAGCCGAAACACCAAAAGCACATTTGAGTGGATTCATCTTCAAACCATACCGTCGCATCCTCTCAAGAGCAAGTAAGCTTTCAATCTTTTGTCGGTTACCTCATCAATATTATCCAACATCAAATTGTGGTAATCAACAGCATCAAGGTCATTTTGCTTAGCCAATCTATAAGCACTCAGATTTACCTCAACAGGTAAAACGACTTCTTGACCATATACAAGCTCAAAAGGAGTAACCTTAGTAGCACCATGTCTAGATATACGATGAGCCCATAATGCTTCGGATAAAACTCCATGCCATCTTCTAGGTTTTTCTGCTATCTTTTTCTTGATCAATCTAATCAAAGTTTTATTACTTGACTCGGCTTGTCCATTAGCCTGAGCGTAATATGGAGATGAATGGAGCAACTTAATTCTATAGGATTCGGCGAATTCACGTACCTCCTTAGACATAAAAGAAGTACCTTGATCCATTGTCAATGTTTGGGGAATACCGAATCTATGAATAATATTTTGAGTAACAAACTCAATCACCTCTCGATGCGTCATATTCTTCAAAGGAATCGCTTCAGTCCACTTAGTAAAATAATCCGTAGCAACCAATATGAAACGATGCCCTTTTGATGATGGAGGATTAATTTGTCCAATAAAATCCAATCCCCAACCTCGGAACGGCCATGGCTTAATAATAGGATGCATCAACGCAGCAGGAACAAATTGCAAATTACCAAACTTCTGACATTCCTCACATCCTTTGTAATACTTAAAACAATCTGCCGTCATAGTAGGCCAATAAAAACCGGCTCGTCTAAGTAACCACTTCATCTTTGGAGCCGATTGATGTGTACCACAAATACCTTCATGAACCTCAGCCATGGCAACCTTGGCCTGATCCGAGTCAAGACATTTTAACAACAAATCTTCGGCGTTTCGACGATAGAGTTCATCGCCAAGCAAAACGTATTTGAATGATGTTCGCCGAATATTTTTATCTGCACCACGACCAGGATCCCTCAAATAAACAATAATGGGTACCCTCCAATCCTGATCTTCAACTTTGGATTGATTAGCATCATCCAAAGGATTTTTGCCCTTGTCAGGGGACAAAGCGGTCTGACCGCTTTCAGAACCGGTCAGACCGGTTCTGGCAGTACAACCGGTCTGACCGGTTTCTAAAACCGGTGTGACCGGTTCGTCCAGAACCAGAACCTCGGCTTTGGTTCGCATCGGTTTTTGGAGATAGAAATATTTCTTTGCAACCACATAACCAGATGCTTTCTGAGCCAGAGTATTTGCTTTACCATTATCTTCTCTCGGAATATGTCTTATAGTGAATTCATCAAAAGAAGCAATGATATCGAGACATCTATCAAGATATGCATTTAATGAACCATTATAACATTGGCATACCTTTGATACTTGATGTACCACCAGGAGCGAATCACCAAAAGCTTCAACATGTTTTACTCCCATGTCTTGCAAAAATTCCAAGCCAAATAAAAGAGCTTCATATTCAACTTGATTATTGGTTCGCTTTTCTTCCAATCGGTTTGAAAACTCAAAAACGGCGCCACTTGGAGAAATCAAAACAGCACCAATTCCTTGCCCATCATTGCAAACCGATCCATCAAAGTATAGAGGGTTGCTCTAGGGTCGGCAGGCCACCTAGAACGTCCTTGAACGCCGTAGAGACGAGCAAAGAACAGAATATGGGGGTTGGAAAAGATTAGGGTTTGAGAGATACACAAAAGTAAAGATAAAAGTGTTTGATTCGATTGGGAATACCTCAATCGGCCGTCTAGCCTTTATATTTATAGGCCGGGGAAGTCTTACCCCTTTCGAATAGGTTACAATATGGGATTAAACTCGGAATCCTAATCCTACTCGAATTACAGAACGAAACCGGTCTGACCGGTTTGGCAAACCGGTCAGACCGGTTTGGCCTTCGGCCCAATTTGAGTGTCAACACATGCCCCCCTGCGTTTTTAGTGAACTTGAGAACTAAAAAGCAAGTAAATACAACTCAGGAGCTAAAAATTTATACTAAGGACGATATTCAATAATATATCGGCCATTGATCTTTACGCATCTTGCCAAACACTTGGATAGAATTTCTTCAGATATCTCCCGTTGATAGCTTTAGGCAAAGGATCTCCCTTCAGTGTCTCCAACATGTAAGAATTCCCAAAGATGACTTTGACAACTCTATAAGGCCCTTCCCAACTTGGTGACCATTTACCAAACTTGTTGCTTTTTGATCCAATAGGCAAGATCGTCTTCCAAACAAGCTCATCAACTTGAAAATATTTTCCTCGCACTTTCTTGTTGTAAGCTCTAGCAACCCGAAGCTTATCTCTCTCAATCTCCTTTAAAGCCTTCAATCTTTTGTCGGTTACCTCATCAATATTATCCAACATCAAATTGTGGTAATCAACAGCATCAAGGTCGTTTTGCTTAGCCAATCTATAAGCGTCCAGATTCACCTCAACAGGTAAAACGGCCTCTTGACCATAAACAAGCTCAAAAGGAGTAACTTTAGTAGCACCATGTCTAGATATACGATGAGCCCATAATGCTTCGGATAAAACTCCATGCCATCTTCTAGGTTTTTCTGCTATCTTTTTCTTGATCAATTTAATCAAAGTTTTATTACTTGACTCGGCTTGTCCATTAGCCTGAGCGTAATATGGAGATGAATTGAGCAACTTAATTCTATAGGATTCGGCGAATTCACGTACCTCCTTAGACATAAAAGAAGTACCTTGATCCGTTGTCAAAGTTTGAGGAATACCGAATCTATGAATAATATTTTGAGTAACAAACTCAATCACCTCTCGATGCGTCATATTCTTCAAAGGAATCGCTTCAGTCCACTTAGTAAAATAATCCGTAGCAACCAATATGAAACGATGCCCTTTTGATGATGGAGGATTAATTTGTCCAATAAAATCCAATCCCCAACCTCGGAACGGCCACGGCTTAATAATAGGATGCATCAACGCAGCAGGAACAAATTGCAAATTACCAAACTTCTGACATTCCTCACATCCTTTGTAATACTTAAAACAATCTGCCGTCATAGTAGGCCAATAAAAACCGGCTCGTCTAAGTAACCACTTCATCTTTGGAGCCGATTGATGTGTACCACAAATACCTTCATGAACCTCAGCCATGGCAACCTTGGCCTGATCCGAGTCAAGACACTTTAACAATAAATCTTCGGCGTTCCGACGATAGAGTTCATCGCCAAGCAAAACGTATTTGAATGATGTTCGCCGAATATTTTTATCTGCACCACGACCAGGATCCCTCAAATAAACAATAATGGGTACCCTCCAATCCTGATCTTCAACTTTGGATTGATTAGCATCATCCAAAGGATTTTTGCCCTTGTCAGGGGACAAAGCGGTCTGACCGCTTTCAGAACCGGTCAGACCGGTTCTGGCAGTACAACCGGTCTGACCGGTTTCTAAAACCGGTGTGACCGGTTCGTTGAGAACCAGAACTTCGGCCTTTGTTCGCATCGGTTTTTGGAGATAGAAATATTTCTTTGCAACCACATAACCAGATGCTTTCTGAGCCAGAGTATTTGCTTTACCATTATCTTCTCTCGGAATATGTCTTATAGTGAATTCATCAAAAGAAGCAATGATATCGAGACATCTATCAAGATATGCATTTAATGAACCATTATAACATTGGCATACCTTTGATACTTGATGTACCACCAGGAGCGAATCACCAAAAGCTTCAACATGTTTTACTCCCATGTCTTGCAAAAATTCCAAGCCAAATAAAAGAGCTTCATATTCAACTTGATTATTGGTTCGCTTTTCTTCCAATCGGTTTGAAAACTCAAAAACGGCGCCACTTGGAGAAATCAAAACAGCACCAATTCCTTGCCCATCATTGCAAACCGATCCATCAAAGTATAGAGGGTTGCTCTAGGGTCGGCAGGCCACCTAGAACGTCCTTGAACGCCGTAGAGACGAGCAAAGAACAGAATATGAGG
>OAMR01000538.1:773901-788952 GCA_900205405.1 Echinochloa crus-galli
GTATTCTTCTTGCTCTTCCCTATACATTTCTTCTTCGTGTCTTCTTTTCTCCTCTTCATATTTTCGCCTCTGATAGCGCTCTTTTTCTTGCTGACGCTGCCATTTATTGAGGAGAATACGTGTGGTAATTCTTGGCTTAGAAGATTCTCCAATTTCAGACCGAGTGTTCGAGGAACGATGTTCTTTCTTGTGAATTTGTTCAATAGTGACTTGCCGAGCGGGATCAACTGAACCATTTTGTTTTGCCCTGTTTGAAGTCAAAACTTTCATCTTTCCTTTTTCTTCAGGCTCAACAGCATTCACCATATTGACTGAAAACCCAATCATATTCTGAGGGAATGGGTTACTGTCCAGTTTCATCTTGTTGTCGAATTTCAGATGTCCCTCCTGGATAGCTTTCTGAATCCTCACTCTAAAGACTCTGCATCCATTAATGGAATGAGAATTTCTATCATGGAATCCACAATAATTCTTGTCTCTCACACCATCAGGCCGAAGCATAGAGTGCCCCTCTGGTAATTTGATTCGGCCTTCTTTCACAAGGAAATCAAACAATTTGTCTGCTTGATGAACTGTTCTACAGCGGTCTTCACCATTTATTGATGTTCCTCGAACAATTCTTCAAGAGTGACGTCCAAATTTGCGCCATACTATCTCTGCTGCAGCCATTTCTTCACTGTCTTCATATTCATCTCCTTGATATGCTCTTTCAAGGAATTGATTGTAAACGTCAGCCACATCGTTGTATTTGACAAATCTGCTATCTTTCTTAAAACCATATGCTTGGATACTCATCAATGCCAATTTTTGTGACAATTGACCCAAATCTTCAAATTCCACCCCGAATAGCTTTTCACGAATTGCAGGTAACATCCCAGCTACAGCCATACCAGCCAATTGATCATCAGGAATATTTAGGGAGAAGCACATACTCTTTGTTTCCCTTGTTCAAGAACGCAGAATTATGATTGTTCATTGTTTCTCCTAGAGCTTTGTATAACAGGCCAGAAAACTTCTCCTTTTCTTCTTCTGCATTAAGGTCAGATTGTCCAGGCAGCAAAACTCTTGGCAGTTCTGTTTTGAGAAACGGTGCACCACTCCTGTTCTTGGCAAAAGACAGCAAACACTTTTGAATGAATTGTTGTGCAGCAATCTTCACCATCTGTTGATGCTCCTCAGGCAACTCTTCAAGAGTGACGTCCATTATGTCTTTTAAATCAGGCATCTTTTTCAAGGCTTGTGGTCCCACCGGGCGTGCCAAAAAGTGTGTTGACGCAAAATCTGCAGTTCACGCCAAGCACACAGCAAGCCGAATCAATGCAAATTGATTGAGCAGGCAAAGAAGTAAACCATGTAAAAGCTGGACCTGTCAATGACAAAGGAAAGTATCTAATTCTAAATGCTTCATCTGCTGAGGCTTCTCCAAGTTGCATCAAGTACCTAGCTATATGCTCCACGGTGCTAGTATCATCTTGCCCTGAGAATTTAGTGAATTCTGTAGGAACCTTGACTCTGTTAGGCAATGACACTCTTTGAAACCATTCTGGGAAAGGAGAGGAGTACATGTACCCCTGATTTTTGGGCTTCAGACCGAATTGATTTTGCAACACATCGGTCATTTTTTGCACCATGAGGTCAACATTAGTGTCTTGATTTACTGTCCTTCCAGCAATCATTCCTGTATTAAGATATCCAGGATTCGGGAGAGCATCAATAGCATTATAATCCATGAATTCTGTATATCCATTCCCATACATATCCCTCTGCAACCTGTTATTCAGCATCTCATTGACAGCAGCTCCACCATCAACAAACATCTTAGTTAATGGCTTCCCATTGACAAATCCCCTCAAGTACAGTGGCTTCATGTGGCGATTCTTAGCTGGTTCAGCATTAATTGTGCCATTAACCCCAATTGCTCGGCTTCATCTATCTCTGGCAATATTTCCTCCGTAGTGCCGAAATTTTGTACATGAGTAATAAACACATAAGCAAAGCTTCTCTACAGCCGAATATCTTGTTTCGGGATCTAGCAATTTTCGGCTAAGGTATGCAACCACTCTTTCTTTCCCTTCAAACTCTTGTATGAGGGCCGATCCAATAGTTTGGGCATCGGCCGCCACGTACAACTTGAAAGGCTTGTTCAAGTGTGGAGGTACCAATACTGGTGGCTCCTTAATGTATTCCTTGATCTCATCGAAAGCCTTTTGTTGTTCGTCACCCCATACAAACTTTTGATCCTTCTTTATTTTCAATAGTGAGGAAAAGGGCAAAGGCACGCATCTAACCACTCTGAAAGGACCTTCCCAATTTGGAGACCACTTGCCGAATGCTGCATATTTGGTTCCAATCGGCAATATCGCTTTCCAGACTAAATCACCTTCTGTAAATTGCTTAACTTTCACCTTCTTATTGTAATACTTAGCAACTCGCATTTTATTCTTCTCAATATTCTCCAAGGCCCTGAGACGAATCATATGCAAATCTTCTAATTCATCCATCATTAAATCTTTATAATCTTTAGAACTTAAATCCTTTTGCAACTTTATTCTCCTTGAGTCTAATTGTATTTCCCATGGCAAGATAGCATGATGCCCATACACCAACTCATAGGGAGACGTCTGTGTAGCCCCATGTGGAGCCATTCGGTAAGCCCATAAAGCCTCACTGAGTACCGAATAGATCGGTTTCGGATTCGGCTATGAAGGGATAAGTTTCTTCATCAGATCGGCATCTTCCTTACTTTATCCACGTCATCACGCGTTCCCGAATGCTTTCCATAGAGCAGCTCCCTTGCCGAATCGGCGACGGACTCCCGACCGCAGAATGCCTTTGCCGAACGTCCTTGAAGATAAGCTTTCCTTTCCGAACGATATTTTTTACCAATTCCGGCCCACACGTCAGTCTCTTTCTGGTGCCAAATTTTGGTGTTAACAGGGGGAATCAGTCCCTAGCCACCGATCACTCCAGAAGAGAGCTAGGCACCCATCCCCAACTGTGATCGTCATGGAAGATTGGAACATTTCCTACACAATCTTGTCATCGCCGAAACTGAGCTCAAGGTGCTTCCATGGTCTTGCATTGTCTGTTCGCTGCAACCAAAACCATCTCAATCTCAGAGCATAAGCTGCCAGTCGCAGGTCCGGGATACCCAGTCCTCCAAACTCTGTCGGCCGGCACACAGATGGCCATGCGAGTAAGCACTGACCTCCCAGGGCTTTTTCTTTGCCCGCCCAGAGAAAACCACGTCTTCTCTTGTCAATTTCCTTGAACACCCAATCCGGGATCTTGAGTGAGATGATTGTATGTGTGCACTTGCTAGACATTACCGATTTGACGAAAGTGAGGCGCCCAGCTTTGTTCATCAACGAGGCTTTCCAAGTTGGGAGACATGCTCCAACCTTGTCTACCAAAGGCTGGAGATGGGCCTTCCGGGGCCGGCCTATAGTCAATGGCAAGCCCAGATATTGGATCGGGAATTCCGCGATCGGAGCTGGGAAATTACTTCTCGTGAGGTTGATGTCGTCCTCGGAGCATGCAATGGGTGCTACCAGGCTCTTTTGTAGGTTCGTGCGCAGACCGGAGCAGGCCCCAAAGAATTCCATAATGTCCATGGTGGTGACCAAGTCCTGAACCCTTGGAGCAATAAAGAGGACCACATCGTCGGCATACAGGGAGCACTGGTGATGAATCCCAGGATCAGCAGGCGGGTGGAGAATGCCACTAGCTGCAGCTCTTTGGAACAGGCGGTGAAGCACCTCTGCAAGTAACACTTATAAGTGCTTAAAAAACCTAAGACTTTTTCTAAATATAAGCATCTCAGCGCATTCCACTTATATAATTTTGTTGAAAGAAGAATTAAGCTCATGTGTCACTGCCATTTGCTGATCAGTCTCTAGGCGTGCAATATGCTTCTGTCTTGCTCTCTGGCTACAATGCAGGTGGAACAGCTTTGTGTTGGCATCGCCGTCTTTTAAGTACGTGATACGAGATCGCATTCTCGCCATGGTGCGCTCCAAGGAAGCGAGACCGAGACACTTAAACTTCAGCTCACGACGCAGCTGCAATTCTTCAGTAGAAAGGAGACGCCTCTCCTGTGCCCGGTCAAGCTGCAGGATGATCTCTTTGGTCATTAGGATTTGCTCCTTGATATGACCGATCGATCGATGGCTCCAGCTCTGCAGTTCGCGAGCTGTATTACGCAGCAAGAAATCAAGCCGCCCAAACGGGTCCACAATGTCCTCTGGGCAATGCCAGCCCTGCTGCACCGCCTGTAGGTAGCCAGGCATCTTGATCCAATAATTTTCAAACTGGAACCTCCTCTTGGGGGAAAATCCTGCATTAGTCGCTAAATGCAACGGACAATGATCCGACATGTCCGAGGAGAGGGCTTGGAGGAGCGACCCAGGATACAACAGTTCCCAGTCCACCGTGACTAGAACCCTGTCAAGCTTCTCGAGAGTTGGCCGAGCACACCCGCTGCTCCAGGTGTACCGCCTACCATGGAGATGCATATCCTTTAGTTCCATCTCGTCCACAAACCGGCGAAAACGACCCATATTCCGATGATTGATGTTTAAGTTATTCTTGTCAGTGGCGTCAAGGATTAGGTTGAAGTCACCTGCGATCATCCATGGGTATGAAATAGTGCGCTGGATCGAGCGCAGCTCATCCAGGAACAGAACCTTGTCGCCATCAGCCTACGGACCGTATACTCCGGTGATGCACCAAGGCTGGTGTTGCTGTTGCTCCATCTCTATCCTCGCCGAGACAGAGAAAGTTTCCGTCTGCAGCACCGCGCACGACACCTCCGGTCCCCGACAAGCAATCAGGATGCCCCCACGAGTCCCGACCGACGGCAAGTAAACAAAGCTCGAGAATCGAATTCCGAGCATTTCATTAATCAGGAACGGAGAGATTATAGATAATTTTGTCTCTTGGATGCACACGATAGAAGCATTTGTGGAAGATACAACCTCGCGGAGATTGTCACGACGACATCGCGCGTTCAAGCCGCGAGCGTTCCAAATCAGGATATTAGGGCATTGCCGTCCATAGAATCTCGAACTGCGCATACAGATATATGTACAGACTGCTCATACAGCCCATAGACAAATAGATCGTCTGTAAGCTATTTAATGTCTTGTATGGTGCTTAAGATCAACTGCAAATACATCTATGTATACTATTGCGTGGCTATTTGATTGAATAATATCAAGCATACAAGATTTATAGATAGAATTGTTTTGCTCCAGACGTGGCCTTTTTCTGTCCGCTCCGGGTCGCGAAGACGTGGCCTTTCCCTGTCCACGCATGGAATTGAAAATATAAGCCTGCTTCTCCAATCTCCACTAACCGAGCAGGCAGAGCAGACTTTTCAAAGAAAAAAGCGAGCAGAGCAGCAGGACGGGCGGCGAGCAAAGCAGCTGGGTCGCCTGCGAGCATAGCAGCAGGACGGCCGGCGACCCCTTCCCTGCTCCTCCTCCGTCGGCGAGCCGTGGGGAAGCGCGGCCCCTCCGATCCCGTGCACCTCTTCCAGCGAGCCGGAGGAGAGGGAGGAGGTGGGCGGCTCGGAGGCCATGGCGACTCGGAGCTCGGAGATAGGCTGGAGGGAGACGCGGCCGCCTCGCGTCGAACACGGCCTGCAGCGGCGAGGGACCACGGCTCCGCTCCGCTATGGCTGGGCTCGTGCGCGGTGACGCGGCAAGGGGAGGAGGTTCGTGTTGGCGACGCGGCGGAGGCGGCACCAGTACGCCGCTCGATCCCCGTTCCAGCTCGAAGCCGCCGCCGGTGCCGAAGGTCTCGCTGCCGGGCCTCTCTTCTCCGTCGCCGATGGCGGGCGGGCGCCGAGCGGGCGCATCCGCCGGTCGGGCGCGTCCGGCGCCGTGCGGGCGGGGTCAGCACCGGGCTATGCCTCCAGCGAGCGAGGCCGGGCGGGTCCGCAGGAACTCGTAGCTGCCGTCGGTGAAGTCCACGGCGCCGCCGCCCTCGAGCACGATGCGACGAGCCTCCGGGATGCCTCCCTCTCCCTTCCTTCCTTTGGCGCCGAAATCTTCCGCGCGCGCGGCACGCACGGGATCCAGGCGTGGCGTCGCCTCTGGAGGACGGCAGCGTACAGCGGAGGCGGGCTCGTCGATTCCGCCTCGGGCAACGGGACGAGGCCGTCGCCTCACGAGACGACGCAGGGGCCGTCGGTAGGCAAGCGGAGGGGTTTATTTGCAAAAACTGCATCATATAGACGGGGCATATAGACGGGCTGTATATGCCCTTATAGTTGTATGTATCCATGGAATGCGAGCAACCTGGAGTGCAGATAGTGTATGAAAGAAACCAAACCTAGGAAACAGAATATACTATGGCAAAAGGTATTTGTGCCAACGGTGTATTTAAGACAGTCAAGATTGGGAACCTAAACTAAGAGGGTGTTTGGATCTTTTAGTCACCTGACTAAAGTTTAGTTAGACTAAAAAAATTTTAGTCATCTCCTGTTTGGAAAAGGGGCTAAAGAACATTTAATACAGATTTATCTCTCCTCCTCTCTCCTCCCCTTCTCTCTCCCCCTTTGGCACGCTCCCGCACGCTCTGCTGCCCCTCCCGCAACGCTCTGGCTCTCATGCGGCAGCAGTCCCTAGACGATGTAGCCCATGCAATCAATTAGAGAAGAGAGAGGGGATTTTTAGTCAGTAAAAGTTGGGTGAGGAGTGACTAGTGACTAAACTAGTTTTAGTCCCCTTTAGTCAGGGGTGTTTGGAGGTTTAGTTCCTTTTGTGACTAAAATTAGTCTCTAGTCTCTGGTCACCCATGGATCCAAACACCCTCTAGGACTAGCACTGCTCCAATCAGCAACAATTGCAATCCGGTGATTCACTAGCATATAAAAAGGTACCCATCGATCCCAATACGATTGCTAACTAGGAGTAGCTAGCTGGTTTAATGACATGAGAAGCGATCTGAGACATATAACCACGATAAATATCATAGCAAACACCGTCACCAGTATTAAGACCCTTCGCTTGCTGCCCTAATTCTCCACCTGCTTGTCCACCTCGTCATCGCTGACCTCCTCTTCGATTTCCGCGTAGCCCTTGGTTGTACTGCTTGATGATGTCCGCGTCGAAGGCCGCCATCGCAAGGTATCTTGCCTTGCATCATATCTGGCGTAGCTGGCGCGGGATCGCTCGGACATGCAGTCCAGGATCTCGTCGGGATCTCTTTGGCCGGAGAGAAGGGCGAGAAGGGCTGCTTCAGGATTTGGTCGATGAGCTCCTGGGTCAGCTGCTTCTTGACCAGCTTCTTCCTCTTCTCCACCCCGGAAGTCTTGGCTTCCTCCACCGTCGCCGTCTTGGCCTCCTCCACCGTCGCCTTCATCGCCAACAACCCGACCAAGCCCACAACCGCCTCGTTCCTCTTAAGGTCTTCAGCCCTATATAGCCATATAAAGCCCAACACGATTTTTTTCTAACTTAATTAAAGCCCAACTCGTTACTCTCCTCCTTGAGAGCAACGGAAAAAAAAGGTGCTATTGCAGATCAGTAAGTTTGTATCCAAGGTTTTCCAAGTGCTAACCAATAGTACGAAAGCATTGATTTCGATCCCATGGATCTTTTACTCTGCTGATATTTCCCATCAATTGATGGATCTTGCGGACGTTGCGCGTGTGTTTATTGGTTACTTTGTGGCAAAGTTATCGTGAGATAGCGTGAGTTAATGGCCGATCGTTGTTGGTCAAGATTGGGTAGCATGGGGGTATTGGCTCGGTAAGATGGTGGAAGTGGCATTGATGGGCTTCGAATTGGTGATACCTTTTTTTCAGATTTCTTGACTCCAGAGAGAAATCCTCAGATTTTTTTTCTTAGTTGGTTGTACCTGACAATGGTCTTTCTTGCTGAAGCATTGTTTGGAGCTCGATGAATTACTCTCTACGGTGAAAATCGATGATCTGATCTTAACTAATTGGATCATGGCAACAACGGCTCGTGCGCGTATTGTTTCCTTGTTGGAGGGGTTGTAGAGACCCTTTTTCGTAGTCCATATGCTGCTTTGTTGGTGTATAAAACTGAAGGTTAAGTCGTATGGGTAGTATGCTTTGACATAATTTTTATGTCTTTTTTTTATTTTCTCTTTTAGGCTGTGTGCATCTTAAGACTGGAAATGATCTTAGTGTAATTGTATCTTCCCGATGTAAGTGGTTAAGATTAATAAAGTTTCCTTATAAAAAAAATAGTTGACTCAGGCAACATTTGTTACGATGTTTAGTCCTGGCTGACTGAACCGTTTTCTTTCGGTAGCTGGATGAATTCATTATATGTTGGTTTCGTGTTTCCTTAATTGCTTGTTTGTGCCTACTTCCTCCATCCCAAAATAAATATTCATATAGCATTTAGAATTTATCCTACAAAAAGTGTTTATTTTTTTAAGGCAAGTATCTATTTAACTTTTAGAAATACACACATTAATACGGAGTACAAAAGTGCATAAAAAACATATAAAACCAATCAAATAGTTACTTAATGCTACTTTTCTAACTTCAATAAGAGGTAACATAGTCATTTGTCGTGACTACTAATTTATTTTAAATTTTCTAATTAGAAATTTATTTAGAGACGGAGCGTACAAATTAAGTCTTGCAGGTCTTTTTAAAATACCAAAATAATTTCTTGTTTTCTCAATCGCATGCTCTACACTCTACTCGTATAAGTATCGTTGGATTAGTCCAACGTTTTACAACCATCTTCGACCTCATGATGCATGGTCTATTAGTCTTGTTTAGTTGTCTTACAACCATGATGGATCCAATTCTTTGTTTACGTCCATAATACATGCGTTGCTTAGCGGAAATCGCTCTTAACACATGAGGCATCTTCTCGACCCAAAAATCCGTCCAGCTAGAGCTACTAGTGGCTGGAGACAAAAGAAAATAATAGTATATATGTGTGTTAATGCCAATTTTTTTTTGGACAGAGTACATTGTCTTAATGCCATTTTTTTTTCAAGTGATTGCTGGATGCGCCCATGTTTTTCCAGCGTCTTCCAGCGAATAGAGCAAATTTAGATGCTATTGTATTGTATTAGTGGTCACCGGTTAGTGCCAAATTGGGAAATTCTAACCTTAGAGCACAAATCTCAAGGTTCAGCTTCTACATGCTTCCTCTGCATCTTTTGTCTGAAGAAACTTCCTTGTCATTTGTCAATACATATCTCATGCCTCGGCACGTGCATAGAATACAACTCGCACGTGCATGCCTGCATGGTCATTGCTATGCTCACCATGCAATTTGTCACTTTTCTCGTGTCAAAACCCTTGCATTTTCTTGCTAGGATGAGCTGTGCCAGATCATTAGAGGCAAGGGGCAAAAGCGCAAATATTTTCCGCCACCCTCTTCCAGGTAGGCCCCTCCCCCGTCGTGCCGGTTTCCCCTTCCAGCCTTCCTCTCACCTCACCCTCCTCGACGCTACTTCTCCACCGCCCCGGATTTACCTCGCCGCGTCGGCGCGCAGGCCACCCACCGCCGCGGGGAGGCGATCGAGGCGGGCGAAGCGCGCCACCGGAATTCGACGGGGGATCGATCACCGGAGGCGTAGAGCAAAATGTTCAAGTTCCTCAAGGAGGTGGTCGCGGGATCCGGATCCGGCCTCAAGGACTTCCCCTACACCATCGGCGAGCCCTACGCCTCCGCCTGGGGCTCATGGACGCACCACCGCGGAACCTCCAAGGTACGCCGTCCGCATCCTTCCTCTTGGCTCCCGATCGATCAGATCCTATGGGATCGGGCGGAGGTATTAGCTGTGTCGCTGATTAGGTTCGTTGGCTGGAACTGTTCGGTGTATCGCTGGTTCTGTCAGTCGACTTCGAGTTAGAATAATCCTGTTCTCTATGCAAGCGTGTATTTTGGTGTGCGGTTCAGGTGCTATATGGCTGCGTACGCGTTGGATTTTGTCATTGTGGGTGTGCGCTCTGTAGGAGTTCGAGCTATATTGGGGTGCTGTTTTGAGACGGGTGCGACTGTGTTGGACTGTTGCTAGCTTTTGTAGCTCCTCAGGAGCAGAATTGATGGATTTGTTGTAGAGTTGACTCGAGGCTAGTTTGGTTTAGTGGATAGGAGGTATTTGGTTGCATTTAGTTTACATTTTGTTTTATAGTTGTGTGCAGTTGTTTCAACTTGGGTATGCTGGTTTGATTGTGGAGCTCATGTACAGCAACATGCCATTCAACTTGGTAGGAGGTGGTTTCCGGGGTGTGATGCCCTGGGACATCTGTGATTGAGATGTTGACTATGAGGGTTGTGTATTTGTGGATACTGCAATCACTGATTTGGTGCTGGCATGCACATTGCTGATTCCTGACGCTGGTGTAGATTTTTGGCTGAAGGTCTCACACTGAACTTGGCAGCAACTGATTCATTGCTTGTGTTGAGTTACTCAAAAACCTTTTAGATTCTTTTGGTCAAACTTGGGGACTTCTTCAAAATCTGGAAGGAAGTTCCAGCCTCTACACAGTGTTTGGTGCACACAGCTTAGTTCACCATCAGCAGTAGGCTGAGAAGATGATAAGAGCAAATAATTGCCAAACCTAGTAACGCTTAATATATCATCACATATGCAGACGTTTAGAGATCATGCATCATGTTATCAATCATGTGATTGTCACTGTGACATTGACAGCAGTGTTTAGGGTTTTATTATTCATCCTAAGTCTACAATCAATGCTGAATTTTCTGGTGCCGTTTTGATTCCTTAAGCAGTGTATTCTTTTTTTTTCAACAATTTGTATTCATTTTTGTTAGATACATATGCCATTGCCAACACTGTTGTTGCCTTGTCTTCTCCAGGACGATGGATCGGCTGTGTCAATTTTTTCTCTGTCGGGGAGCAATCCTCAGGACAGACACTTGGTTGCTGGTCGCAATGGTGTTAAGAGATTACGAACAGTAAGCTTATAACTTTAGTCATTTGATTTTGATGATCAATTGTGCTGTAAATTAGAGTCGAGGAGCAGTCTGTGGTGGCAAAGAGTTAAGGCTTAAAAAAATCTCGATAGCAGCAAAGCCTCCCCCCGCCCCCGAGAAAACATGGACAATCCCTTAACAATTTAGACTAAATGGACAGCAGAAATTTGTACCAGAAAGGAAGGAAAAGAATGTTTCTCTCGATATTTCAGCATTGTATACTTCTATGTGATGTTCTATCCGCACCACTGTTGCATCGTTTCTGTTCTGTCTTGCTATCATCGGAAGGAGCGCTTCTTCTATAATGTACAAGCTTTTCTTTTTCTTTCTCAATACCTGCTAAGTCAGTTTAGTGCTGTTGTGGTTACCGCAGGTGCGCCATCCAAATATCTTATCCTTTTTACACAGTACTGAAGCAGAAGTTCCTGATGGACCTGCCATGAAGCACACAATATATATTGTAACAGAGCCTGTTATGCCACTTTCGGAAAAGCTCAAGGAACTGAATCTTGGTGGCACGCAGAGGTACCTTGAGCTTCTTGTACTTTTGCGTTTATCAAAATGTTCCTCCAGAAAGAAAAATTCTGCAGTTTCTGGCATTTTTTCAATAGATTTGTTTATTTATTTTCATTGAAGTACATGCCACTACGGCTAATAAATAATTGTTCCAGGGATGAGTACTTTGCATGGGGGCTTCATCAGATATCGAAAGCTGTGAGCTTTCTCAATAATGACTGCAAGCTTGTAAGTTCCTGCATTAGGATTTGAACTTTGGATTGCAAACTGGCTTTATCTATCCTTAGTTGCAAGCTAACATCTTACATAATTTGTTGCTTTGTGACGTTTGCTTGTGGATTTTGCATTGATGATTTTGTCAATCCTCATCATCCGTTCTTAATCGTGGTTATGTATTTGTGGCGTTTACTTTTGGTTTTATTTAGTTATAAACGATGGAGCAATCCTATGAAACATGTGGTTCTGTATTCGTGTATGCTGCTTGCGATAGAGGTTGTTCCTAAAATGGTTTAGATCTTTTGTTTCATTGTCCTTGCGTCTCGACGTAGGACTTTTCTTGTTTTCATTATTGTTTTTTTTTGGGCGAAAGTCTTGTTTTGATTATTGATGTGGATGTCTTGTACACATATCATTGGATTATATGGTGCATTCAAATCAAAACAGGGAGATGCTTTGATTGTTAAATGACCTGATTGCCATCACTTCATCAATTCAGGTTCATGGGAATGTATGCTTGACAAGTGTAGTTGTTACACAAACTCTGGATTGGAAGCTTCATGCTTTTGATGTTCTGTCAGAATTTGATGCTAACAATGAAGCCTCTGGTAGCCCCATGTTGGTAAGGACTTAATCCTACACCTTTATTTATACTAGTTAGATATTTTGTCCGTACGATTCCCTCTTCGAATCATTTGGTGAACGTTCAACAGTGCTCCTAGAAAAGATATTCAAGCTTGAAAATTTCTTCTATTTCAACACCTGGTGTGTTGGGATCCACTTAAGGTTTTTTTTTTCCTAGAAAGGAGGTTAGTTCCATGGAAATTGAGGAAAGGAGATGGATATGCATTCCTTCATAAAATAACAAAATGTCAGTTTGTCTAAAATTTGTTCCCATTTTTTGTGCTCTTTGCAGCAATTTGAATGGTTAGTTGGAACGCAGTACAAGCCATTGGAGCTGACCAAGTCAGACTGGGCCTCAATTAGAAAATCACCTCCGTGGGCCATTGATTCTTGGGGTTTAGGTGAGCAGAACTAACTCTTAACTGTTCCTGCATTGCATGCTTGGAGTGATTTTGCACTATTTATAGATAATAAAGCCACTGAGAGACTTAGCAAAAACGTTAAAGTTTAAATTGATAAACTGATGCCATTTCAACTTGTCTATTGTTGGTCTTCATCATTTGGTTGGTATTTCCTGAAAGCTGAAATAACGAGAACATGACACTCATTGCAGGCTGTTTAATTTATGAACTCTTTTCCGGAGCAAAGTTGGCTAGAACAGAGGACCTTCGAAATACTGCTTCAATCCCAAAGGTTAGTCCACGTCATTTCTCTGAGGCACTTATTTCGCACTGTGCTAACCTTTGTTGGTTTTGGAGTTTCTGACTGTTCTAACTGCAGAAATTTGTACTGTCTTTTTGAGTTATTAACTATTTCTTCCTTGCAGTCTCTACTTCCAGATTACCAGAGGCTCTTGAATTCCACACCTTCTCGTAGACTAAATCCTTCAAAACTTATTTGTAACAGTGGTAAGTTCAACATTTTCCCTTGTCATCTAGCCAATTTTTGTGTTGGGCATTTTATTGAATTAATCCATTTCTGCAGTGCTCCCACAAGTGGTAATTTGCAATAGTTTCAAATAATTGAAATTGTGTCTTTGGCTCTTTGGTTTCAGAGTTTTTCCAGAATAAGTTAGTAGAGACCATCCAGTTCATGGAAGTTCTTAATCTAAAAGACAGCGTTGAGAAAGACAGCTTTTTCCGGAAACTCCCAAATATAGCTGAACAGCTCCCCCGTGAGATAGTCCTAAAAAAGGTACTGCCAAAGTCTCGAGTAGAACTCTCGGATCCTCAATACATGATTACTGTCTCTACCTTCTCTTACCCCCCTTCTCCCCCCCTTCCGTCGCCCCCAACAACCAGCTGGGTGACTATATATGCTTATTATCTGGCTACTTTGTGTGCAGTTGCTCCCTGTATTGGCTTCTTCTCTTGAATTCGGTTCAGCTGCTGCTCCAGCATTAACTGTTCTGTTAAAGATGGGTTCCTGGCTACCAGCTGACCAATTTAGTATCAAGGTGGTATTTTGTTTTCACTTATTAAAGATTTGTTGTGGTCTACACTGTTTTATGAATCAATAGTCTGATTAATAGAGAATGCTGGCCCCTGTCAGGTTTTGCCAACTATTGTCAAGCTTTTCGCCTCCAATGACCGAGCTATCCGAGCTTGTCTTTTGCAGCACATAGACCAGTTTGGGGAATCATTGTCAGCTCAAACTGTTGATGAACAAGTATGTGATTTCTTTAGTATATGGACAATTGGACATCACTATGTGTTTCTGGAACATTTTCTGCATAAATATATCTAATAATCTAATATTTTTTTTTAGGTTTTTCCTAATGTTGCCACTGGTTTCTCCGATACTACTGTTTCTATTCGTGAACTGACATTGAAGTCGATGCTTGTCTTGGCACCAAAAGTAAGTTGTTCCTATCCTCGTGTTGGGCATATAGATCTATCATCCAGATGTAATCAAAATGCACATGGACCTTAGTTATGAAGAAGTGACACTGTTTTGTCAAAATTTTCTGAATTCATTATTTCCTTTGGTCATGATTTATATTCCAAAGAAATCAAAGGCAGTGCACGTATTACTTTAGTAACCAATTTTGGTATCTGTTCAGTTTTGTTCTACACGTGGACCTTGGGTTATGAAGAAGTGACGCTGTTTTATCAAAATTTTCAGAATTCATTATTTTCTTTGTCATGGTTTACATTCCAAAGAGATCAAAGACTTTACATGTTCTACTTTGGCAACTAATTTTTTGGTATCTGTTTAGTTTTGTTCTGGAGATGTGTTTTTCTAAGGTTAAATATTATGCAAAGTTGTTAAACTCCCACCACCGATTTGGTTGTATTGACTTGTATTATTTACTTTAGATGCAGGAGCTAGTACATGACACATACCAATTTGTCATGGCATTCTTTAATAAATACTCTCGGGATTTTAGATCCTCAACCAGTACCTTTTATTTTCTTCCGAAAACTATGTTTCCTGATGTCTGGCTTGTTTCTGCAGTTATCTCAACGTACAATCTCAGGATCCCTCTTGAAGTATCTCTCTAAGCTGCAGGTGACTTCTGTTTTCATCTTATTAAGATGCCCTTTGACTCTTTTATACCTGGTTTATACTGCAGTTATAGTAAGCACTGCTGTCTGTTACAGGTGGATGAAGATCCTGGAATCAGGACAAACACTACAATTCTTCTTGGCAATATTGCAAGCTACATGAATGACGGGGTCTGTCTCAAAGATACTAGTATTGTGTTACCTATTTTCCTTGTTGATTTTCCTTTTCCATGTTATGTGCT
>OAMR01000538.1:790060-811501 GCA_900205405.1 Echinochloa crus-galli
GCTAATTAGACATGGCGAACATCTGTGTTATGGAATTTCACTGAAATCAGCTGTTTTTAACATGTGCCAGTTGTGCATAGAGGAAATGTTTTGTAGCATTTTTATGCTATGGAAATCCATATGTTTTAAATCCGCTTTAAACACCAAACATAGTACAAAATCAATTAATAGGTTTTGTGCATACGCTTTTGCTTCCATGTTCAAGCTTCATGTTTCTGTTAAAGACACGCTGATTTTCACAGTGACCTGACTGAATGCCTGGTTAAGGGTATTCAGCACTATTTACTTCTGCGGAAACATTATAAGAAAGCAGAAAAAATGTGATGGAAACCGCCTGTATCTATAATTCGCTCCTAAATGTAAAAGTAGGATGATATCCATATTAGTCCGGAGATGAATTTTATGTTCTATTCTATCATAATCTTTGCCTCTTTGGCTCTTTGCTGACAAGTCTATGATATCTGACAGACCAGGAAAAGAGTATTGATCAATGCATTCACAGTCCGTGCATTACGTGATACCTTCCCTCCGGCCAGAGCAGCTGGTAATTCCTTTGCAGTTGTGCTTCTTTAGTACTTTTAGATCCATCTAGCTACAGTTATTAGTGGGCAAGTGTGCATGCTTTGTTCCACAACTGACATTTATTTACTCTTGCTCTATGGCAGGAATCATGGCACTGAGTGTCACTAGTTCATACTATGAAATGACAGAAATTGCAACTCGCATCCTGCCTAATGTTGTTGTCCTCACATTTGACCCAGATAGGTACAATCTTTAGCTCAGTCTCTACTTTCTCCTTGTTGCATGTTTTAACTGGTAATGACAGGCTACTAAAAAGAACAGCTGACACTTGACTGAGGACAGCACTGGATCATGGTAATAGAAGCTGCAGCCCTTTAGCTGTGGTGGAGCACCACAGCCCGGCTTTGCCCCAAATTTCTAGGAGTATGTTTTGCACACTTTGAGCATCTTTCTTGAAAACACATCCATTCCTATGTTTCCAAAAATCCACCAAGCGCCTAGCTTGACAAATGGAACAAAGCCTTTCCACCTTGGTCTACCCACCCGACGCACAGCCTTTTGCCACCAAGTCCGAAAATCCATGTCAACGAGCTGTGGCATGACGTTCTGTAAGCTGACCCTAGTTATGACAGGAAGGGATGACCCTGTGCTCTAGTCTATCAGCTGCACTGATTATGGGTGTCAAGCCAAATAAAGAACCTCGACCTTGGAGAAGCCTAAGTTTCCCAAATGCACTGCCAAGGCTCAAAAGTCATGTCTCCAGTTAATAAAGCCTTGGTTTGAATTTGTGCGCCTACCCCAACTAGCTTGGGACAAAAGGCTATGTTGTTGTTGTTGTTGTTTGAATTTGTGCAAGGCGGACCAGGATTTCCTTGCTTTTGAGGGAGAGCCAAATTCCTCACCCAGCAAGGCTTTCCTTGCCTAACTTGCTAAGCAAGGCTAGTGAGCAACATTGGGCATGACAATCTCATGACAACATGAATGCATGGCACCATTCATTCCATGGTTGGACATTCATTCATCTGTTCATCAGTCTTTTTTTTCCTGTGAAGCAAGTTTTGCTTACAAGTTTCTGTGATAATTGTGGGCCCATAGTTCAGTAGCATACAACAACAACATAGCCTTTAGTCCCAAGCAAGTTGGGGTAGGCTAGAGGTGAAACCCAAAAACAGAAATTAGAGTTAGGGGGAAAACAGAAAAGGAAGGAAGGATCACAGTTCGGGCACATTGATTGCTAGTCTCCAAGCGCTCCTACCCATAGTTCAGTAGCATGCCGCACCAAAATCAATTAGGGAGATTGTCTGAGCACTAGATGCACAGTTGGCAAAATAAATTTTCTTGACGGTTGCATTTCCACTTTAATGGAGGTTTTAAAGTAGGAAATGAAGTTAAAGAATCTAGGTGGCAGGTGTTTGATTCCAAAATGGTTAAATTGGCATCGCATTTGTAACACGACTTCTAACTATACTTTTCTGCATGATGCTTGGTCTTTAAAACAAATCACATGATGTTTCTACAGTGATGTGCGAACCAAGGCTTTTCAGGCTACCGATCAGTTCTTGCAAATAGCTAAGCAACACCATGAAAAGGTATACATATCTAATTTGTTGTTTATGATCTATCCACTTTGCTGGATCACTTTGCCTACCAATATTTTGCTTTTAATGGTGTACTTCATGTTTACAATTCTTGTGGGGTTACTAGCGACAGCCATTATAGATTGTATTTTCTTTTTATGTTCTGGAGCATCTCTTGTCTTAAGACGTGATTAAGGCAGTGGGTAAAAATTACTAGACATATATCTCTGGATAACAACAAATGAAAACACAAACTTTAAAAGCATCACTGCAATTGGTTCTGAATCCTACAAAAAACAAAAAATGGAAGTGATCCTCAGAAACCTCAAATGCTAGTTATTCTGATTTTGTTTATTTTGATTGAAGGACTTTGGTACATTACTGTTTTAGAACTGCTCCTTTCTTGTATAAAGTTATCTTCTGTAATTTAATAGTAGAAACATTCTACTTTACCTTTCTGTTCTGTCAATTTTGTTATTCCTATGTTGTTTTGATGTTCTAATGTTGTGTACTATAGCTTACTACGGGAGACAACATGGTGGCTGAAAGTACTGGTGTTCAGTTAAAGCCTGGAAATGCAGGTCTACTTGGGTAAGCTATCTTGCCTCTATGCTGGCTGCCAAGAGGAAAGCAGATATTCTTTATTAATTTGTCTTATGTGCCAAGATCTACGCACATAAAAAAACATATAGCGATTTTAAGAAACCACCCCAATGATGAATGATATGTTATTTTAGTCTAGTTTTATATTCTATTGGATATTTTTATTCAAACTCTTCTGAATCCAGGTGGGCCATGAGTTCTATTACTCAAAAGGGTAAACCTTCTGACCACGGCTCAATATCCACTGTAAATGCCAATAATTCCCATGTTTCAGCAACCTCGACTGCCACTCCAGGTATTGGTAATTTAATTATTGCAACTGCTATAATCCCAAAGCATTGCCACAATTCTCACTTGCATAAAGGGTTGGAGATGTATCATGTATGTCTTAAAAGACGGTCAAAAAGTAATCCACCCCATCCCTCCCCATCCCCCAGCGATTGAGTATCAATTCTATTGCCACAGGTACTCAAGCTTCTACTGTAGGGTATGCACCATCCACATCCAGTTCCCTTGATCAAGCTGCACCGGCATCAGCAAGGTCTTCAGTAGATGGATGGGGTGAGCTCGAGGATGGTAATATCAACGAGGAGAATGGTAGCGATAAGGAAGGATGGGATGATGTAGATCCATTTGATGACAAGCCATCACCATCTCTTCTATCCAACATACAAGCTGCTCAGAAACGTCCAGTGGTGCAACCAAAGCAAGCAGGTAAGTTGCTTTCGTCAAATGCATTGGTTTGTTTCATGCAGTCCTTTGATCAACTTTCACTAAAAACAGTAGTAAATGGTAATATTACTTGGTACCATCGCAAAGATCATCAAATGAGAAATTAACAACTCGTGTCAATTACATATAGCCCTTTCTCAACTTCACATTGGATGACATTTCTACTAAACATCATTATGATGGTCCTGAGCTGATTGTTTAATAAGAACCTAATTCTTGTTTTTCTTATATTGATTTTTGTCAAACACAGTTGCAAACTCATCAAAATCACATCAACTGAAAGCACCAAAATCAGAAGATGATCCTCTATGGGGTCCTATAGCTGCTGCACCACCCAAAACCACATCAAAGCCTACTACAGAAATCAAACCATCAACATCGCATAATGATGAGGATGATCTGTGGGGTTCAATAGCGGCACCTGCTCCAAAATCTTCTGGGAAGCCTTCGAAGGCAGCTGCAGCAAACAGCGATGACCTATGGGGTGCGATTGCAGCACCTCCACCAGCGACCAAAGCTAGACCCTTAGCTGGTAGGGGTCGGGGGACGAAGCCTGCACAACCAAAACTTGGTGCTCAAAGAATAGGAAGGACATCCTCAACTGGGATGTAACGTCTTATATCAAGGGTTGTACAAGAAAGCAAAGTTGTCCTGTTCTTCTCCCCCTTGTTTTCTGAGTTTGTCCAGGGTATCATTCTTTGTAAACAAGCCAAAGCATTTATATGGACACGATTTTGACCAATGTGCTAGTAATCCTAGTATTATGTCACCAATGTGTATTAAGATAGCTCCAGAAGATGTATGTACATGCACATCACAGCTACAGTCGTCTTGCGTCTATATTATTCATGTATTGGTCTTGCCTAATTTTGGCTTGATAGTAACTTTGACAATTCACTCCTTGTAAGATTGTAAACGAGTACTCATGGTTGACATCAAACATATACGCCAGTGCAACACCCTAGAGCTCAAATTATGAAGAATTATTGAAAGAATGTAGAATAGAACTTGTTCTGGAATTTTGAATGCAGCCTTTCTATGTAGCTGTGCAAATCCGCACTGCAGTGGTTCAGTACAGTACGCGATCTCAACAAGTAACGCGAGATGATTAAAGTTTAGCTGGAAACTCTGGGTGGTCTTCGAGTTAAGTTGCCTTGCTCTGTTACCGTCGTGCCATGTTTTCTTCTCCAACTGCTTATTCGGTGCCATGCTTTCCTTCCAACTGCTTATTCGGACGTGCTTTGGAAGATCGGTTCCCTCGCCATGGCACAGCGATTACAAACTATACCTCCATGATCAGTGTTGCGCTCGTCTTCTCAGATTCTTCCATAGGAACTTAGCAGGAAGCAGCGACGAAGATTCTTCCATAGGAACTTAGCAGGAAGCAGCGACGACGGCAGCGGTTGATGGGGGGTGTTGTCAGTTTGTAACACATCTCCTGTATTGGCACACTCGAAGTAGCGCCTTGTTCTGCTAGCCATCGCCCACAGCTCAAGTTTTATGGGCGTCGGTTTCTGATCCTCTGAGTCTCTGACAATGATTTCCCCACGGAGCACCAGGTCCTTCACCAGTAATCTTTGCAGGAGCAGACTCCACCCCCAAAGCGATGGAAGCGGCTGGCATCCCTGACCAGGAACGCCCGGTTGGCAATCCCCGAAACTGCCTTCAAGAACGAGTGGCAGTCCCCGCACACCCTGAGGTTCTTGATCACCACGATCTCACTGCCGGCCTCCGTGTTCAGCAACCCAAACGCCACGGCCAACTTCTCGCTGTGAAACCCGACCAGCGGCTGCGCAGCCGCCTTCTCCACACGCCCCTCGGCCGCCCTGCTCTCCCTCGCTCCCGGCATCTCCTTCACCATCTGCTCCAGCCTGATCACGAGCTCGTAGATCCTCTTCGCCTGCGGGTGCGAGTGGTCATCGGCCATGAAAAGATGCACCCTCCCCTTGTGCTCGATGTAGCTGCACCCGGGCTCCTTCTTGAGCCCGCGCTCCCTCATCATTGCCCGCACCCTCGCCACGCCGTCCAGCTGCCCCGTGTCGGTGTATATGTTGGACATGAGCACGTAGTAGCCCACGTTGTTCGGCTCCAGCTTGACAATGTGCTTGAAGGCCTCCTCCCCCACCTCCGCGTTCTTGTGTATCTTGCACGCTCCAAGAAGGGCACCCCAGACTGCGCCGTCGGCCGGCATGGGCATCGACGAGATGAGCTCTCGCGCCTCCACCAAACGACCGGCGCGTCCAAGGAGATCAACCATGCAGGTGTAGTGCTCCAACGTCGGTTGGAGCTTGTAGGCGCTCTCCATTGTTGAGAAATACCTGCGCCCCTCGTCGTACATCCCAGCATGGCTGCACGCCGACAAGAGGCCAACCATTGCGACGTTGTCTGGGCGGATGCCTTCCGACACCATCCTTTCGAAGAGGCTGACGGCGACATCGCCGTGTCCGTGCATGCCGTGCCCGGTGATCAGCGCCGTCCACGACACGATGCTCCTTTTGGGCATTTCGTCGAACAGCTGCTGCGCCCGGGGCAGGCTGCCGCAGCGCGCGTGGAAGTTAATGAGCGCGTTGCACAGCTGCACGTTGGTGCGGAAGCCGGGGAGCCTCTCGCACACGTAGCGCTCGACGTCGAAGCCCACGCCGCGCGCGCCCAGGTGGGCGCAGGAGGAGAGCACGCCGACGAGCGTCACGGCGTCGGGTTCCACCCCGCCGCCGTCCTGGCCACGCATGCGGCGGTAGAGCTCGAGGGCGTCGACGGCCAGGCCGTTCTGCGCGTGCGCCGAGAGCACGGCGTTCCACGACACGAGGTCGCGCGAAGACGACGGCATCTCGTCGAAAACCCGCCGGGCGAGGGCGGCGCCGGCCGCCCCGCCGCGCGCGTAGGTGGATATGAGGCAGTTGGCCGAGGGGTCGCCGTGGCGTAGGAGGGCCAGCGCCTCTCGGTGCCGCCCGAGGCGCGTCAGCGTGCGCACCCGCGCGCTCCATGGCTCGGTGGAATTTGCGTCTCCGGCGAAGGCGGCGGCGGGTGTGGAAGCCTCGGTGGCCATGGCCCATGGGTCATATGGGAGTATGGGACACGGTCGAGTTGAGAGGTGTTCGACCAAATGCATTTCTCGCTGCATGCGGGCCCGTTCTACCAGACAAAGAGATTCTCCGTTGAACACACCGTATAGATGTCGAAGACAGAGAAAGCTCCGGGCACGAATCGTGGTGTCACACGATTGTACTAAAAAGCAAGTGGACGGAGCTGGCCACTGTTTTTTAGTTTCCATTGGATTCAGATCACGGGAATAACAAATCTGATCAAACAAGGGCCCCGTTTAGTTTCCAAAAGTTACTCCTAAATACACTATGCAAAAAGAAGATTCCCCATCACATCAAAATATCATAATATGCATGGAGTACTAAATATAGATGAAATAAAAAACTAATTGCACAGTTTTGTTGTACTTGCGAGACGAATATTTTGAGCCTAATTAATCAATTTTTGAACAATTTTTCACACATACAAACGAAATGCTACAGTGGCGTAATGATTATGAAGTGACAAGATTCTTCCAAATTGGCACTCCCAAATTGGGAACTAAACAAGGCCAAGAAGCATAGAGTAACATAGGATGCAGCAACATGCTAATTTCAATTTGTGCTAACAACGAACCTTCTACTGTGCATATATATGGAGTAATACAATGCCATTACGAATGTGCTCTAAAAGAATACACAATGAATGGGAAAAAATGTGCATCTTTCGCGAAAACCCCAAAATTGAACAGACTCGCTGCAATTTACACCCAATTCTATGAAACAGACACTAAAATGATGAAGAATCATTCATGAATCGTCACAGATCACTTCCCGCGCCGTAAGGAGGACCACGCAAACAATGAAGTAAAAGAGATTCTTCTCAGCTGTACTCGCCGTACCGCCGGCTCCGTAGAACCGAGCTGACGGAGCTGTACCCGAGCACGCGGTGAAGCGGCCCCGCCGGCCGTGGCTGCTCGCCGCTCAGGTTGCTCCACGCGAGCGCGTGCTCCTCGTCGGCGTCCTCCGCGCCGGCGGCGGCAGCCTGCGGCGCGGAGAAGATCCTGTTCGGCCGGCCCGCCGTCATGGCCGCGCCGCTCGCCGGCAGCGTCAGCTCGAACGTTTCGCCGCAGCCGCCGCACTGCAGCCTGGCGGCTCTGCCCACCGGCAGCGCGGCCGGCAGCTGCAGTATCTCCGAGCACTCGCCGCAGACCACGAACGGCGTGCCGCCGTGAACGAAGACTAAGCGAGCACTTGGATTTTCGCCGCCGCTGCCGCCGTCGCGGCAAGACGCGCTCAGCCGAGGCACCATGCCTTGCCATTGCCCGTCGTCGATGCTGCGCGGGTGGTCGACGGCGGCGATGAGCTTGCGGAGGTTGTCGAGCGCCAGCAGGAGGTCCTTCTGGAACGCCGGGTCGCTCAGCGGCGATCTCTCGATGCCGACCGACTCGAGCCCGGACAGCACCGACGCCACCTCGAGCTCCTGCGAGCTCAGCGGCGACGCCCGGCGGCGGTAAGACGACGCGGCCGGCGCCGGCACGTCGGACTCCGAGTCGGTGCCCGACCCGCCGCCGTCGCTGCGCACGTCCATGTCGCCGCTGCTCGACCGCCTCGTTCGCCGCGACGACGGCCGGAGTTCGGACACTCGGCCGCCGCGCAGCGGCGATCCGCGCCTCGCGGCCTCCGTTTGGTCGTCCCCGCCGTTCAGGCCGGAGCTGAGAGCGCCGCCGCTTCTTGAGCCTCCTCTGACCGAGCCGAACTCTCTGTACGGCAAGGATGACGACTCGGCCGCCATGCGTGTGCCCTGCCTGCCGCCGCTGGGCACGAAGCTTCTCCCGGTAGTTGTTGACCTGCTCGCCTGCAGGGGAAGCCGCCCATCGTCGTCGTCGTCGACGGCCCAGCCCGGCCTCGGGATCGACGGCTCGACGTCGTCGGAGAAGATGGACGCGGTGTCGGTGGAGAGGATCTCGAGCTGCGCGAGCGCGTACTCGGCCTCGTCGGTGGGTTGCGGGTTCTTGCCTGCAGCAATGCGGGGGAGGAAGAAGAAGAACCCATCCGTCAATCCATGGCTGTTTCTTTGGGGGTGGAAAATATTTTCATCCTTTGACCAATAATTAAGGGTGTTAAATAAAGTCAGTTCACAAAACCAACTTTACAATATTGGACTATTTCGCGAGATCTATCTAATGAGGCCTTTGACCGCACAATTAGAGAATAGTTACTGTAGCATCACTGTAGCAAAACATAGATTAATTAGGCTCGTTAGATTCGTCGCGCAAAGTTGCACTAATTCCTAAATAGGTTTTGTAAATAAACTTCATTTAGTACTCCATGCATGTAAAATTCCCTTTGAAAATTTATTTCCCGGGAGGAAAGAAACACGGCCCATGGCGCCGGAGGCTAATACTCGACGACACGGAAGGAACTCGACTCGGGCGGCGGAGCTGGGCTTTGTATTGTACCTCGGATCGGCGTGCGGCACTTGCTGCAGTAGAAGATGATGGCGGTGAGGTCCTGGTAGATCATGGCGCGGCAGTACGGGCACCGCCCGAACCGCGACTTCGCATCCATGGCGATGGCGCCGGCCGCCTACTGCAAGAACAAGGCAGGCAGGGATTCGTGAGCGGCAGCGGCAACAAACCGCGCCGCTCGCGTCACGCCCCGGAGAAAGAACCGATCGGCAGGCTCACCTGCACGCCAAAACTCTTCAGAATCTATCCTCTAAGATTTCTCTCCACCTCTTCATCCACTCCGATCTCAACAAGGACAGGGACAAGAATTCCACGAGAATGAGATGCTCTGCTGGAAGAAACCCCAGGCACAGACGGCGGATCCACGTCGCGACGAGACGTGAGGCCGAAGGAAGCCGGACGAGGGCGAACCGGGAGCCCGGTCGTCTCGAGACAGCTAGTAGGGGGAGAGCAGCAACTGAGCCGAGGAGAAGCTGTCGCCACGACCAGAGGAAGATTTCGCTGCCTACAATGGAAAACAAAAAACAGAGAGAGGGGAATGCTGCTGTTATGACGAGATCGCGGCCTCCAAACCGCCGTTGACGCGAGCGGAACGAGACGGTAGGTGCCAGGGCAACGCGCACGGGTGTTGAAAGCGAGCGCGGGGGACGGAGAAGGAGACGACCCGGTCCCCGCGCTGCGCCTCAGCTCGCACAGAGGAAGAAGAAAGCGTAGCATGCGTTCCCGCACGGCACCCCATATGGTTCACACCACAACCACACATAGCATTTCGTATTCCTTCCCTCTCTCTTCCAATTGCAGCTCCACTTGTAGTGGTTTGCCAACGCCATGGATTAAGAAATGGTCTGAACAACTGTTCTTTTCTCGGTTGGGTCACGATTGTTGCTACTACTATACAAGTGAGCAACATTCAAGGATCCAGGTTGTTCTGGAAGCCCTGGGAGTCTCGCCGGTCAGCCCGTCGCCGGCGGTGCCTTTGTACAGTCTTCCAAGCTGCTATCCAACCAGTTCACTGTCGAAGACTCAACGAAAGGGAGATCGAAGCGTCCCCGGCCTGATCTGTCGACACAAACAAACCTACAGGCTCGTCCCCAGCGAAATGCAGTTGACGAGGTTTAGAGAAATACTGTAACAACAGAGGTGATTGGAACGGAATGGCACCGGCAAAGCGGGGGCCTAGGTAGGACGCGTAACACAGCAGTCGTACGCGCGTTTGTTCACTTGCGTTCACTTCTTGACATGAATCGACGTCAACGCGAGGACTGGGATCATATGTTTGTCCGAGTTAATGAGCGTCGCTGTCTTTGGAGTCGTGACCGTGTACGGGGGCTGCTAACTAAGGTATGGTAGACCTTTCTCTGCGCTGGGCGTGGGAACGTTTCAAACATGGAACGTCCTCCAGAGTTTCCAAGCAAATCATTAGGTTTGGTGCAGTGCCTGACGAAAGAGCTCATAGATATATGGTATCCATTGTATGGAAATTAACGCTGGGATCTGAAATGAATTTATTGTTGAGCAGAAATTTCCAAAACAAAATGTAGTGCGCAATTTCATGCTGAGAGGTCAATCGAATTGATTGATTATTAAACAGAATTTTGAAGAAAAAAAATGACAAAGATGGCCCATGCAGGTCTCGAACCTGCGACCTTCACGTTATTAGAACGACGCTCTAACCAACTGAGCTAATAGAGCATTGCTGTTCTAGTATGATGTCTTTAAATTATATTGAATGGCATATGAAGTCAAGGACGCATATTCCACCTACAAACAGTTCCCCTATTATCAAATATATATATTTTAAACGTGATTCATTTATTTTTATATTTGGACTAAATTTCTAGATAAGACAAGGAAGTCAATGGTGAATAATAATTTAGAACAGAGCAGATTCTCAAGCATATAATCTAACAGGGGACATTCTAGCGTGGACAGCATATAGGTTCTAAATTCTTTCTAGTATTTGCAGTTGATAGGTGATCTGCTCTGCCTTACATCAAACACATACACATCTAACGAGTTGGCGGGAGTCGGCTGCCGCGCTGTGCCCCTTTTATAGCATGATGTCGCCAGGACTCAGCTGCACCGACGTGCCCCTTTCATGGTTTATTACTGGCGGCAGCTGCACGTCTGCACTAGTGGCAGTGGTTGTCCTGTGTTTTTTTTTTGTTTTACTTTTAATACGCTAACTTGAAATTTGGGGAGCCAATTGAGGCGGATGCATGTCATCGAGCACCGGCTGGTCATCAAAGTATCAAACTAGCGATGGGCAACGGAGCTCCTCAGATACGGGCTCCAACAATACCCTGTCCTCAGGTGACCCAGATAACATCGTATAGCAGAGGAAACAGCAGGCATCTTCAATGAGAATCATTTACCAAATAACATCAACACTAGCATAGTTATCACAGCAAGCACAAGTCATCTCATTATCGACGGCAATGATAGGTTGATGTTGGACTAGGGCTCGATCCTACATGGATCGGAGAATGCACACGGACCACAGGGAATGGAGAACATAACGGCCCCATAAACAGTTTCATGGGACAACACCACAATCGTCTGCTTTGAAGCAGTAACCCAAATTTGGGGTTACATTTCATCCCATGGCATACTTCTGGGTCCAGCTGCGGGCTGTAGCCTCATACTTGGGCCGATCCGTCTTGTACATGTGAGCAATCTCAGGGACAAGAGGGTCATCTGGGTTGGGATCAGTAAGCAGCGAGCAGATAGAAAGCAAAACCTGAAACATAAAAAAAATGGTGGTTAGTGATGCAGCTACAAATTAGTATGCAGGTTTTCAAAGATAGATTAAGTGAGCTTGAAGAGAATTATACTATTAACAGATAGTCCTGTAGTTGTAAGGTGCATCAGTACATAACTACAGAGCCTAAATTAAACATAATAATTTCTCAACAAGTGTAAATTTAGAACCAAATGAGAGACTTGCAATTGATTTATGCCACGAGCAAATAATATGCTGACAGCACAAACAAGAAATACTGCTGCTTATGCCATTTTTGTTCTGAATTATGAGACTGGATAAACAGATCATTGAATCTTCGAAAAATAAAGATTACCAGGTGGCAGACTTGCAATTTCTAATCACAAGAAGCTATAGCATCTAATTAGCATTTTATTATAATTCAAAGCAATGCAGTAGATGGGGTAACTCATCAAGGAGATAAACATGATGACAAGCATTTAGGTTAATCATTTACTGTGAACTCATACTAGCGAAGTAGCACTAAAGTTGTGTCAGCACCTTAGAGATTGTCAGAGCAGGGCTCCACTGCTCCTTAAGAATGTCGAGACATATGCTTCCATTGCTATTGATGTTCGGATGGAAGACCTTTGTCTTAAAAGATACCTAAAAAGGAGATAGTTCAATGATGACCAGCAGAAACTGAAGAAAATATACAGTGAGAAACATTTTACAAAAACAGACAGACCCAAACGTCTTAAGTTCATTGTCACTGAGAAGAATATTGATGGTAATAGAAAAAAAATTAAGTGATAAAACATTGACATAATGATGATAACAAGGAATTGCTACAATAATGTTCTCAAATCCCAACAAGAATAGAAATATTAGTTGACCCTACATATATATGAGAATTAACACCTGGTATATTTATGAAGTGTGAAGGTAGCGAACGTGCAAATTCACAATAACTCATTACAGAAGAGATTGACAACAGGACACTTTTCATCCTTCAATCAATAAAGAAAACAAATAACAGAATTTAACTCTAGAAGAGAAGTAATGCTAACCTTTGGAGGCTTGAAGGGGTAGTCCGGGGGAAAATGAATGTTCACTAAGAAAACACCTCCAGCATATGGACTATCAGGAGGACCCATGATGGTTGCCTGCCAGTGGAACATATCCTCACCAGCAGGACCTAAATAAATAGAAACCTAACCCATGAAAGTGTGTAGAAGAAAAGAACATAAAGAGAATAAGCATAAAATCATTGCTTGACTCATCAATTCATATTTACATAAATAAAGAAAAGTAAGATGCTCTATTCTGGATGCTTCTTTTTTGAATATCAAACATGTATTCTGAGCAAGATGGCACTAAACAGATGGCACATTCCAGTATCCTGAGCAAGAATGGTGAATAAACATGTATTCATAAATAAATCTGTAATTACAACAATTGCATCCCAACTGACAAACTGCATCACAGATTTACAGACTTTGCTGCCCAACAACATATCTTATGGACTCCTGACAGAACCAAACCCATGAACAATTCCTGTCTATTCATGGTTACTCAAAGTACAGAAATACATAAATATCCATATATAACTTCACAACAAAATTCTACTCTAGGATAATAAAGATTTCCTACTATGAGCTTCTAACCTGTAACTCGATCAGAGATGAACAGTTTAGTTAGTACCAACAAAGTAACATCATCTATCAATGCTTATATACAAAACATGTGCCATCATTCATAAGTCCACTGGTAACCAAGCTCATACCTGCACTGCATGATGTAGGAGGGTCCTTTTGCAAGTCCTTTAATTCCTTTAGGATACGTTTTGATGCCATGATATGCCCCTGCTTTCATCGCATACACATATTGTGAGTGTAATTAGATTAAATTCAAGTTTTAACCTACTGCTGCTTAGATTAAATAAGCTGGCAGCATGAGTAAACAGAAGGGAAAAAGGAGGAAACATCAACAATAGCACCTATGACCTATGTGTATTAAAAATGCACCATTTTAACCTAATCCTCGTTTAATACACGCATAAACTGGCAGCATATTAAACAGAAGAAGAAAACGGTAAAGGAGTAGGCCTTGTTTGGTTACTGCAGTACTGCTCATCCTATGTAAATCAGACAAAACATTTAAACCTATGTGTATTCGCAAATACACCAAATCGTGACCTGATTCCCGTTTAGTACAAGCATACAAGACATCAACCAGCTATCGATTGGACACCAGTTTCAAAGTTAGCTGTATGAATTGTGGTACCACGACAAAAAATACACGCACCACGATCCGTGGGCATCAGATCAACCCCCACTACTGCTAAACTCAGGGGCAGAACTAACGTGGGGGGCATGGGAGTCAAGTTCAACGCCCCCAAAAGTCGCGAAATTAAACAGGTACTAGCACGCCACCACACAGCAAGCAAATCCGCAACAAACTCGATGCGTGGGATTTCAGGGCTCGCAGCAGACCAAATATTCTACAAAGCAAAACGATCAATCCGCCTAATCAATCTAGGTCTTCCAAACCAAACAAATCACGGGATCGAATCCAGTCTGGGACGGATCTCCAATCCACGACGGTGAGGGGGGCACGGGGACGCCGACGGGAGAAGGGAGGGAGCCGCGGTGGCGGCGGAAGGATACCTGGATCTGGATCGGGGCGCGTCCGGCGCGGAGGGAGAGGGCGGTGAAGAGCCTGCGGTGCAGGGGGAAGGGATGGTGCTGGTCTTTGGCCTCGGTTGGTGCGAGGTGAAGCCAATATGCAAGGTGCCCCGGGGGTAATTCGGGAATACCGTCGGAAATATTGGGGGCTTTCTTTTACGGGAATGGAGAATTTTTCACGTGTTGGCAAAAAAACAACTGGCTGTTAAAAATGGCGCGTGTTATACATTTCACGTTTTTCTTTTTGATAGGAATATACATTTCCCTTTCACGTTTGTTACATGGAGTCATGGAGATCAAGATAAATGTTTTTTTGAAATTATATACAAATGATACATAACGTCTCGTTGTGGAAAGGTATCATGCAGGTGTAGGAGTACAGTACCATTGAAAAACAACAAATAACCAAAGACACAGATGATGCAAGAACTCACTCATATCAGATTGAACACTTGAACTCGGGACGTGTAGGGTTGGTTCACCGTGAGGAACCTCGCCTCCGGATACGAATAAGATCTAAGTAATGTAGCATCTCCAACATTTTTTCACTATATTTTTTTTGTTAGATTTTGCGTCTCTCAGTGAAAAAATCTGTGTGCAACAATGATGGATAAGTTGAAGCACTACATGGAAGTTGAAATAGAGGAAGTTCAGTCAAAGCCTGAAAGTGATCATCAAATTTGCCTTTTGGTATAGATGCATTGCGCCGCAGCTAAAGTAGACACCGGATTAAGTCATGCTTAGCTTATTCACTCCTAGAAATTTCCAGTTTTCCATTATTTCGTGTTAGCAAGGTACTACTACACGAGAAAAGGCAGCGGAACTCCTCACTCGTCACCATCCGCCAGCGTGTGCGCGGCGTCCGACGACCGCCACTTGAAATCGCGGCCCCGCGCATGAATGCCATCACGATCACGGCTGCCGGCGCTGCCGCCAACCTCAACCAAGCAAGCCGCGGGCCCTGCCGTCGTTGCCCTGTAGGCGCGCCGCCCACAGCCTTCCTGCCTCCTGCGACTGCGAGGCTGCGACACCACACAGCAGTCATGGCTCATGGCCTCATGGGGCCGGCCCACTGGCCAGACAGGCATAAATATTAGTATTTTTAAAAATTTTAATAAAAGTTAAAATTATTTGAGTTTTTGAAAAATGATAATGGCATTTTTTGTAGATGGAGGGAAGCGCAGGCGGCTGCTAAGGACGGTACAACAGCAACGAGCGGTTGCTAGTTACTCCGACAAGCACCAGCTACACATAAGCAAAACTCCGTTTGTTCGATCTCTTCCAACAGCTATGAACCAAAAACCCAGAGAAAAGGGCAGGAAAGGGAAGCACCGCGAAATAGGACTATGATGGGTGGCACAAATATAGAAGGAAAATTCAATTCATCATTAATCACGCTGCAGAGATTATGTGAAATTACAGAGCAACATTATCCTATGAAAATCAGAAGAGCTACTGATTCAACTGAACGATACAATGGCACGGATTACCAATCAGATCCCTACAAGAAGACCAAAAAAATGCACAACAGATTTACTGAAGGAATGGACATAAACTGCGCTACTGCAGGCGGCTATCAACTTTGCTGAAGCTCTATATAAGCAATTCACTATGCAACCTATAGCTACCATCTCAGGCTAAACTATGCTGTACTCCTCATGGCGCTTGGGCAGTCTCCGGCTTGTCCTCCAAGGGCGTCCTTGTCCCTGAAGAGTAGGAGTTCCGGATCTCCGTGATCCTCCTTATCACCTCGTCCATCTTGGGCCGCTGATCGGGAGCGATGGCAACGCACGCCATTGCGATCTGGAGCATCTGAACCATTTCATCCTCAACGTTGGGATGCCTTAACAAATCCACATCGAAGACCTCGGCGGTCCATTCCTCACGAACCACGGACTGCACCCATCTTGGAAGGTGCTCGATGGAATCCTCGCGGCCAGGAGATCTGAGAGGGGCTTTTCCGGTTAGCATTTCGAGGAGCAAGACACCAAAGCTGTAGACGTCGGACTTCTGAGTTGATTTTTTGGTCTCGAGGACTTCCGGTGCTCGGTATCCAACAAGACGTGGTGGGGCTTGTGGAGTGGTCATGAGCTGTGCCAAGCCAAACTCAGACACAGAGCCGTCTTGGTTCTGTGATAGAAGGACGTTCGATGCTTTGAGGTTGCCATGGATGAACTTTCCTCCTCCCTCGGCATGAAGATGAGCAATGCCATGGGCTACATCAAGGGATATCTTTACTCTTGTCTCCCAGTCCAACGGAGCTCTTCCAGCAGTTTTATTCCCTGGAAGTAGTTACAATGAAGCACAACAGTGTCATTTCATTTCAACAGCCACCACACATTAGACTAATTATCGTCAACAAAGACTATAAGATAGCACAGATTAAAAGCATAATGCTAAATGCCCAAACTGAACTTATCGATACACTTAAAGTGATTACTAATGCCCATGGTTTGAAAAGAAAAAGGAAACAGGTGGATAACTAGGAGAATGGTGATAAGTTTAGTTCATTCTTTCTGTCAGAACTCAGAAAACAAAAATAGCAGTTCTCCACAGGATCTCACAATAAAACAAGACGTAACACAGAATACACTTGAGCCTATTTCTTGTAACTATAAGATTGAAGAGCGCAAGTCAAACAGAATGGTAATACAGTGATAGTGTAGAAATGGTCAATTTCTCAGGGAAAAAATCTAATTGCAATAGTTTGACTGATGACAAAATAAATTATATCTACTGAAGGAATCATCCTAAACCATTAAGCTTAACAAGGAAATTACAGAACACAAGGGTTCAAAATAGCTATTTAGCTCCAACCTGAACACAGTAATAGCATTCTGATTTCACAGTAACAAAATGAATCTACAGTTTTGATTTCGTGATTTTGTACCTAAATCTTAATAAACCTTGAACTGGTGGATTCTTGTCAACTGGAATTATTAATTTATGGATTCAGTATTAAGGAATAAGCTGAACAGGCTAGAAAGCCAGAAACAAGTGCTGATCAATAGTAATTTTTAAACAGGCAAAGCAAAGAACATACCATGCAAAACAGCAGCGAGGCTACCAGATGGGACATAGTCAAAGACCAATAGCTTCTCATCCTTGGAGTAATAGTAAGCACGCAACGGGACAACATTTTGGTGCTGACCAACCCTGCCAATTATCTCCATCTGCTGTTCAAAGTCTTTCTTGCTCACCACCACTTCCTTCAGTCTCTTAACCACAACTGTGGTGCCATCCTCAAGAACAGCTTTGTAGGTGGTTCCATAACTTCCTTTTCCAAGAACTTCAGCAGAAGCTCTCAGTAAGTCTTCCAAGTCAAAATTATATGAACTGCCCCCGAAGAAAACCAACTTATTCCTCTCTGCTTCCTGAACACCACTGCTGTAGTCTTCCTTAGGATTTTCCGCCCTGCCACCTGCAACAGCCTTTCCTTTGGATGAAGCTGCGGTAGGTTCAGTGTGTCTCTTTCTCTTGAAAATGCATATCAAGAGCACGAGAATCAAAATAAGCAGCAATACCCCTCCAACAGCAGCAAGTGCAATTATCACACCAGCTTTGATCTTTTTCCAGAAGCTCTTGTTGGTCTTACTGGGTGATGGTGGCAACACTGGAGAAGGAGAAGGTGCGGTTCCTGGACATGGTTCCAATGGAAATCCACACAGAAAAGCATTCCCCAAGAAGGAACTTGCTGGAAATTTCTTCAAGGACGGAGGTATTGGCCCGCTGAGGTTATTGTTGCTCAGATTCAAATGTCTCAATTTGGGGAGTTGGAGGTCAGGGATCGGTCCAGAAAGTGAGTTATTCTGGAGAAGCAATGCGGTAAGTTGAGTGAGATTTTGCACTTTCAATGGGATTTCTCCATCAAAAGTATTGTACGATAGGTCTAAGAATGTTAAACTGGAAGAGAGGGAAGTTGGTATAATTCCGGACAGGTTATTATGCTGAAGGTACAGGGAATGGAGGGCAGGAATAGATCCTACATCAGGAGGTAGGTCAACAGTAAGGCGATTGGACCTAAGGCTCAATACCTCCAAGGCGTCAAGCTTTCCAAGAATGTCCGGTGGTATTGGACCGAAGAGTCCTACAGCAGGTAGACGTAGTGTATGTACACGACTCTTATCTGGTGTGCATGTCACCCCCACCCAAGATGTGCAGACAGGTGTGGTGGAGCTCCAGTTGAGCTTCCTGCCATGAGGCAGTAATGCAGCAAATGCAAGAAGAGCCTGTTTGTCAGAGTTGAGATCAGCACTTTTGGCATGAGGAATGCTTGCAAAGAGGAGAGAAGCAGCCACAAAGACTATCACTGTAAGATGTTGCATGGTTGAGACTTGCTGGAAGAGAATTGGATTCAGCACTACTATACAAGCCTTCCCATCAGAAATTTAATCCTCTAGCAGCACAGGAAAAGAAACAGAAGTTAGTGAAACAACACATAACATCAAGATCATATTTCATAAAAAAGAAGGAATTCAGTATACGAAGCATGATGCATAAAATTTTGACATCTGATACACTCTCATAAAAAAACTTCCTAACGAGAAAAATAAAGACAATCAAGGGATCTGAGAAATTTGAGGAAATATGGGTATCTTGGACGTGTTGGCAATGTTGTAGAAAAGAGATGTTCCAAATCAAGGCCTCATCTTAGCTCGTTTCAGAAACAGACTCCCTTATTTAGCAAATAAATGGCAGATATTCTATTAAAGAAGTCTTAGGCCTAAACAGAACTGTGACACATTAAAACTACAAAAAGTTACTGCACTAGAACACTAAATAACAAAGTGTACCTTGTAAAACAAGACAATTTCTTCAGGAGTTTCAGGTCAGCACTGAAAGCTACCCAAGCTGTACCTACCTACGCTACAGCTTTGCATAACCCAGAATAATTCACTCTGGCAACTGGAGTTATCAGCGTCAGAAACTCAGAACACAATGCTTGTTTCGGAATTTTAAAAAAAGAACTGGACTAAAGTGGATGCATATTGCATAGCGAGGCATACTGCGCAGTGCATTTCGTATTTCTCAACTGCCAATAGTAAGCGCCCCTCTGAAAGGAAACACACATGACCCTTGTTGTCTTTTCTTCTAATCTCAACACTAAGACAACCATCAAACTGACCTGCCGTAGTTTATCTTCATATTTTTAAACGGGGCAGTTGGGGTTGGGATCGGGAGCATATGACAAAAGCAAACCATCCATATCACATCAGAAAGTAGTCATCATTCATCAGTCACGAGCCTCCTTTTTATAAAGCACATACCTCCTTATCTTAAAATTAACTACAAATATACTCACGAAACACTGTTCCCAAGCACTGGAATTAGGACTAACCATCAATAAGATAACAGTGGCAGATGATGACAAGAACTGTTTCGCCAAAGCCTCCCAAAGGGAAAACAGCTATATTCCTGTACTTGGAGGTGATCTCCATAATGTACCAGGCGCACAGTACTGCATTATAGCTCACCTAACCTTCCATCTACACCTGATGCAGCAGTCATGCCATTGCGTTCTGAAGAACCAAATGCTTACCAAAAGTGATGGACTGATGGCACATATACTAAAGGCTAGCACATAAAAGCGAAAGCTCTCTGATGCAATGCAAGAAACCAAAGGGGAGAAAAGAAGAGCGCTTTGAACTTTTGGTGGGGGCTGGGGTGAATTAATGCCGTTGTTCTAACGGGCTGGATGGGCTAGCCTGGCATGGCCCTACACGCGAATCCATCCGCGCACCGATTGTGAACCCAGTAAAGTAAGAGGATATGACTGTCTCAACCACACAAATAGCATTTACACCATAGTAGCATAAATCTTTTAGCATATGACAAAGCGGGATTACTAACACATCTAGAAAGGAAGTAGCCAAGAACTCATCACTCCAGAGAGTAGTACTCACCAAGTGGTTCTTTAAATAATGGAAGGTTCAAACTACCCCAACTCTTCAAATACTAAAAAATGGGTCAATTTTCTCGTCTGTTGAAGGAAAAAAATAGCAGCCACAACCAACCACTCGCATTTTATCAAATCCTAAACGGTGATCTTTTGTCAAAAGGTCGAACATAACAAAATGCATTTCAGTAACCTGCTAGACCCCTGCCTAAAACCTCTTCCAAAGGTGGGGGAATGGGGCCGAAACCAGACAAATTCCTAATCTTGGCACCAAAATCAAGCATCGAAGGAAACGACTGAAGAAAACAAGAAAGCGGACAAAAGAACGGAGGAAGACCCAATACCTCCGGCGAGCAGAATAACAAGAAACGGCCGCCCTCCGCTGCCCCTTCTCGCGTCTTCCGCCGCAAGATCCGCCCCCCGGCCGGAGCGACGCGAGGAAGGCGCCGATTTCGAGAGCCGCGGCCGCGAACTCAGCCCGATCTGCGCCCGGCGAAGGCCAGCATTGCGCCGAGGCGCCGCGGGGAGCCTCGGCGGGAAGCCCACGCCGGCCGCCGCTCCCTCCTCCTGCCCGCCCGCTCGCTCGCTGGAGACCCGGGAGCTCGCCGCGACTGAGCTGTTTCCCGTGCCTGCGTGCTGTGCGGCTGTGCCCCCTCTGTCCGGAGTGTCGGGGTGTGTGTGGGTGGCGTGGAGAGCGGAGTGGAGGGGGCAGTGCGCGGTGAGAACTCGAGCGGGATGCGGCCTGCGCGTCGCTTGTGTTGTGTGTACACATTTGGTGTGCATTTAAGAGAAGCGTGTCGGGCGTCTGGTTCTGGTGAGGATTTACGGAGTGACGGATTTGCCCCTGAGCGTGACCGGCCGACGTCGGCATCCGGCCAGAGTCGCAGCCCTGCAGGAGATGCGCTGGCGTGGCCCCTCTGGCGGTCTTGCTCATTGACTTCAACAGTGTTCTCTTGTGCTGTGCTGTTTAGATGGAGAATTGGGAGGTTGAATTTGGGAGCTGAATGTCTCTTCGTAATCATTACGGCACTATATCATTTTCGTTTGTATATGCAAAAAATTGTCCAAAAATTGATTAATTAGGCTCAAAATGTTCGTCTCGCAGAGTACAACAAAACTGTACAATTAGTTTTTGATTTCATCTATATTTAATACTCCATGCATGTTATGACATTTTGATGTGACGGGGAATCTTCTTTTTGCATAGTGTATTTGGGAGTTGCTTTTTGAAA
>OAMR01000538.1:814315-828860 GCA_900205405.1 Echinochloa crus-galli
ATACAAACGAAATGCTACAGTAGCGCAATAATCATTTCATGTCGGGATGCAGGAAAAATCTACGTTTCCCTCGAGCTCGGGCTTTGTGTAGGTGGTGTTTAGATGTTAGAATTGGGAGTGTGAATTTATGAGTAAGATTTCACTTCGTAATCATTGCGCTACTGTAGTATTTCGTTTGTATTTGTGAAAAATTGTCCAAAAATTGATTAATTAGGCTCAAAATGTTCGTCTCGCAGAGTACAACAAAACTGTACAATTAGTTTTTTATTTCATCTACATTTAATACTCCATGCATGTTATGACATTTTGATGTGATGGGAAATCTTCTTTTTACATAGTGTATTTAGGAGTTGTTTTTGGGTACTTTTGGGAACTAAACGCGGCCTTAGTTTCACCGTATGACAGCTGACAGACATCCATCCTACTGGTTTTCGTGCCACGATTTAGATTCGATTTATTAAAAATAGTACGTGTAACATTTTAATCTCTAAATAAATTTATTAAAAAAACTAAATCAAAAGATCTATCTAATGATACTAATTATGTATCATAAATATTAATATATTTTAATATAAAATTAATGAAAATTATTTTTCGGGAAGTGAAAAAGACAGTTATTTAGGGACGGAGGGAGTACGTTTTGATTTGACAGATAAGTATGATCAAGCAGTATCCAGTGTGCTCTCGGCTGTGCTCTTCCTTTCAGAATTTTAAATCTTCGAGCCTGAGTTCTCGAATTGAATCTCTGAAACAAATGTGGTATATTGAGTCAGCTATCGTTTCTGTTCTTGTTTGAAGATAATTGGTGGGTAACTCCGGTATATTGATTAATTCCTATCAACGGATACTACGGTAGGTGTAGTTGGTGGAATGCGAGAGCAATGCAACACAAATTTTATGGCTAACGTCTCAAGATCAACAACCCTCTTCACTACTTCAGGCAAGCTCCAACGGCATGAATAGATTGAAGTGAAACTGCACCAGCAATGGGACGGAACAAAAGGAGCCGCCCATTATGTGCCGAGCTGAACAAATTCGTGCCACAAATGCCGATCAAGAATTAGTAAGAAAATTTGAAACGAAGGCCTGCGGTCTGAACAATTGTGCGTGTTTGTGGCTTCTATCAATTATCTGAAATATTTGTCTAAGAATCTTCCGGTTCTTCAGCAGGCAATTGCTCCTGCACGTTTCACTATTTAACAAGATAATACAAAAGGTCATCATGCTCCAACGCAACATGACAAGGGAATGGTTGCATCTCGTGGTCCCATAGACTGGATCCAAGCAGACCCTAAATAGCGACTACAGATCTACAGTACCATTATACTACCATACGTGGCTACGGCTAAACAATAATTTGTCAGTAGCATGTACGGATCCAGAAACAAATTTATGTTCCCATCCTACTTCGCCGCTCCTGTTATTTTGGCAGCCTGGATGATTCGACTACAAGCCAGTGCCAAAGCACGAAACTTTATTCGAAACGAACGAAGCGTTGGAGCAGACGCAAACGAGAAAACAATTAAGCAGATGGTTAACACAAACATTTCAATGTTTCAAGTTTAGCGCAAGGATAACGACAACGGACAGAGAGGTAAGAACCAAGGAGAAGAACCTCCAGGCAAAACTTTACCTTGGGCAAATAAAAGAACTGTAAAGTTGGGACCTGTTTTTTAGCTCATGTTATTTCACCTAGAATGATTGTGCATCAAAGTGGTTGAACCACTGGCACTGTCACGGCGACCAATGGAGTTAATAGGTCAACCAGATGCTCAAGTGTCCACTTGAATTGCATTGGGACCACCTGTCGACGTGATTCGGTTTCCAGCAAAGATTGTTCCAGACAGGCATGTCAGCTCGAATTTAAACTCGAACATATCAGTGTAACACGACCGGTTTCATTTAGAATTTAAATTAGAAATCAACGCAGCGTAGCTGGGAACAAAATGGTTTTACAATTCAGATCATCCTACCATAAAAAGTTGAAACTATAAACCATCAACGTAATGATAGTTTAAGGATATTGATTGAGTATATATTGTGTTCCCGTACACTGGATTTCCGGCACAAAAATCACTCAAATTCAAGCTACTAGAGGAGTACAAGGCACAAAACCCCACGATCTTTCTGTCTTAGCAGTTCTATGAAAAAGATGGGGGAAGTGGGACCAAACAGAAACGCATAGCATGCAGTTTGCAATAGCCAGGGAAGAGCAGAACGATGAACGGATCTTTACAGGTTGTAAACAGGTCATACAGGACCGAATGGCTCAGGAAGCGGCTCAAACCTGTGATCAAACACTGGGCTCTGGTCAGACTTGTCGTCCACACTGTGCAACCAACTAGTGTTCTTGGTGTCCTCCTTCAGCACCATCGCCTCATATCGTGAATTGGCATATATATCCAGTTCACTCAGAACCTCTTTTGTTCCAATGCTTTCCCTATCAGGGGAACCAAATGAGCTCCCACCATTGTGTGAAAGAGCACCGCTAGAATCTCCAGAGAAATGGCCATTGCTGCTGCCATTATCAGTGAAGTATCGGTCACCATTTGAGAGGGAATGACCTGGGTCTGATGCTCGAGCTGGTCGGCCCTTGGTACTAGAAGAGCGGATGCTATGGGGAAATAGAGATGCACCACGGATGCCACCCAAATTTTGTCGGATGTCCTATGATAAATAAGAGTCATTCAGTTTCTTCTAAGAAAAAAGAAAACTTATGTTACTTCTAAAATCACAATCCACCTAAATAAGTGCAAACTTATGAAACTTGAAATAACAAGAGAGAATGTTACCAACCGCAGATCCAAGAGGTAAAACTTCAAATTTGAGTCTGTCTTTTTAAAAAAAAAATTAAAAAGAACTCCATTGTCTTCTAAAAGATACCAGATTCTTTAAAACATCCAAATTTACTATTTTAAACAGGCATTCTGAAAGATAATCTGAATTCTGAAAAGTACTTTCATGCAGAAACATGATGGCTCTAATCTTCCCTGCATACCGATGAAAACTACACCTCTTTTTCTGATAAAAATGACGGAATTATGTCTCTCTTAAAGAAAACTATCAAATGTGATGGCACTATCACAGAGAGGTAGAAACACACGAGACCCTCAATTCATGTAAATACGAGGGGTGAACATACCATGTGCCTGATAGCCATGTCAAGTGACTTCCTTGATATTGTCCTACCGAATCCATTATCTGCAGCTGTGACAGATCTGGAAGTTCTATTTGTTTGACCTTCCAAAAGAGATCTTTCACTCTGCCTATTTTGGTGTCCATTGGTAGGAGAAGAGGCCTTTGATTGTATATCAGAGAACTTACTTCGAGTGATAGCAGGCACAGACATCTTTTTAACAGGAGCTGAGGGAACAGGTTCAGCATTAGGGGTTGATCTGACCCCTGAAGCCATACCTGGTCGTACTCTACCAGCAGAGAGTGGTCGTTCTGGCAGTTTAGTCCTTAAGTTTGGTGGAGTTTCCCTTGGGAAATCTGGAATATCTAGAGGGCGAACTGGAGCTCGTGGCCGTGTATTTGGGGAACTTGGACGGGATGATGGCGCTGATGAAGGTGCTGAACTCCGGCCACTACTGGCCAAGGGTCTGCCATTAGATGTTAAGTTATTGCTGCCAGAAATCCGCCCAACAGAAGGTGAGCGACCAACAGATGGTGCTGATGAACGCATGATAGGCTGACGAGTGGGTGTTGATGACCGGGGGCTAGAACGGCTCGCTGAAGTAATTGTACTTGATGAAGAACTGGTACGGGTTATTGAAGGAATTTTACCAGAGGACGAGCTGGGACGGCTCACTGCACTAGTTGTGCTTGAAGATGAACTGGACAAGATTCGAGACCGAGACGTTGGAGTTGATGATCTTGAACTTTGTGCTGATGTGGTCTTGAGAGCAGTGGAGTTGGGTGTAGAGCTGGACAAAGAAGGATGATTTTTCACAGGAGTAAATGGACGAGGTTTAGTTGGTGTAGATGGGCGTGCCTTGACAGGTGTAGAGGACCGCGTTGGCACTGGATGTAAAGATGGAACAGATGGCTTTGATGCAGTAAGAGTAGCAGTCCGCTTGCTTGGGGTTGTAGGTCTTGAACTGACAGAGGAAATGTTTGCACTGCGGATTGACGACCTGTTGTTGCTAGGCATAAGAGTAGATTGAACTGCTGAGCGGGAGACAGAGTTACTTCGTGCTGGTCTAGCGCGAAATGTCGAATGCCCATTCTCTCGTTCAGAAGTGGAAAGCTGCAATAAACATATCACACAGCAGGGTTACATATAATCATGATCCACTACAATATGATCAGCTGAGAACAAGTTTCAAGAAACAATTCTGTAGCTTAGTATTCACAGTTAGACTGATGATGGTGTGATTATCATGTTTGCCATTTTAAGCTACATGTCCAAAAAAAAATCTAGTATGCTGTGGATGCAAATGTACTGCATGTTGTAGGATTAACATCAGACAAGTGTCTGCAATACATTAAAGATTGTCAAATATGAGTACCAAATAATCAACTCAACAATAAAGCAAGTCAATGCGAAGAACAACGGTTTCTGCCAATTGCACAGGTAACGATTATTTCTAAGGAAAGCTTTGTTCAGAACATTGTTAAATCTTCAAAAAAATGTTTGCTGAAAATAGAATAAGAACTATGTTTTCACATACACTAATTTGACAGATAATCAAGATGCTTATCCTCTTGTGTATCTTATTCAAGAATGTCTAGATGATGAAAATGATTCTAGCGACTTGTTGAAACTAGGCACGGATTACTCTTAAATCCACCATAAACTCTGATATCGGTAGTTAAAATTCCTAGCTTTGTAGTTGTAGATTCCATAAAGCATGGATAAATGTTCATATGCAAGTATGTGAAAAAACATATAGAAAAATATATTAACAGATAATATACATGAGACGCATGTTAGTCTGATGCATGCAACATGAATGCAGCAGTATTTTGTTATTCCTGATGCAAATAAACCGTCAAATGTGGCCTGAGTGAACACAAAAGCCACTAATCATATAAACTACATATAGTCTTCACAAGATATCTTGACATGCATATACAAAGAATCAAAAAACATTTTGCACGTAGAAACATATAGCATCTATAATAGTAATTGTACCAACCCTTGATGCTCTAGTCGTGGAGGATGATCTGGTAACAGTGCGTTTAATCACAGTTGGGGATGGGTCCTTTTCAGCAGCATCTAATGCAGGGACACGGGGGGTTCCAGGAGGCGTCAGAAGCCTGAGGAATGCGTTACACATATGTTATATAAGATCAGGACAGGATATGTAGTCATTAGTCAATCATGCACACATGCCACATGTGCCCGCACGGCCAATATCAGAAATTTTAGCTGTGAAATGATAAGGTTCAAGCATAAATGGAGGTCGACTGCTACATCAACAACACAGCAATCCGTTTGCGAACAATCTCATGAAAATTTCATCCTAATCAACCTTGTTGTACAGCTAGATGTTAATAGTATTTTTTTTCAAACACGCAAGAGTATTGTGCATCATTATATTAAGATAAGTGAAAAAACAGTCCAATTACAAGCTGTTATATGGCGCAGGTTAGTTTATGTTGTACATAAGCCACGGAAAAAGTTGAGACTATGACCTAGAGAGGACCGCACGCTAGCAAAGTGTCTAATGCTGCTGCCCCTGCTTACCACCACAACCCAACCTGGTCCGAAAATGGCAGCAGAATGATAAGGGCAATGTCTACAACCATGGAAGTGTAGCACTTACTAATATGGGATTAGGGTGACGCAACCATGTTCAATAAGGGCAATCGAAATGGTGGAATGGTTGCATACTTGCATGAAAGCAATAATTATTTCAAGTTTTCACTAAACTAAACTTTTATTGAAATGATAAGTCAGCCCATAAGTTTTACCTGTGTACCTTCCAAATTTCAGAATTACATGGGCAACTGTAATCTTATTCTACAGAAATCACAGCATTTAAATTAAAAGACAATAAAATAAAATCATTCTAAAGTGAGATAATTTGAAGACATTTTGGAGTTAGAAACCCTAATTGTCATTCTAGTCTTTTTATTTGAATTTTCCCTTTCTAAGAAAAAGTATATATACATAATGCCCAGAGATTTGCACAACATGGCAGATTGGAAGGAGCCCACATACCAACCATCAAGTTGCATGCTTATCTTGGCTCTAAGCACAACTAACCCCAGATAATCCAAACAAGGTCCCTACCAGGCAGACCAACCTTGCCAATGCCCACAATCAATCACAGCCATCACACCGAAAAACCCCAAACATGATTGGGTCAAAACCCCAGAAGAAACAAGCACAGTCAGCACAAACACGTCCGGGAGAGTTCAAGCCAACTGTCCAGACCGTTTGGGAACTCGGCATTGCCACCCATTTTCACTAAACACGGCAACTATTCAAATGATTAGCCAATCGGGTGCCGCAAGAAATCACGCCCAAATTAGGAAATCGGATCAGCATAAAACGCGAGTAATCGTTAAATCACCAGTCATAGTCGTTCTTCCCGATCTCCGTGTCCAGCAGGTCCTCCATCTCGACCCCCGCCGCAGACCAAAAACCGGCACTAGATCGACACCCGCAACTGCCACAGGGGGGGAATGAATAAATAAATAAAATAAAATCACCACTCGTAAACTCAAAACGCGAACGACAGAACTCAGCGGGCGCCGTTACAGTTCGCACACTTACCCCGGCGATTGGGCGAGAGGGGATCCGTCGGGGCGGCCGCCGGTGACGGGTCGGGCCCCGAGAGATTCGAATCGGCGGAAGGGGAGAGCCTCCCACCCTGCGCCGACGGAGGCAGCGGGTTCCCGCTTCCGTGCCCTCCTTGCCCTCCCGCTCGCGGCGACGAGCTGCGCAGCGTGCGCGCGGGGTTGGGACCGCGGGGGAAGAGGAGGAGACGACTGCGACGGAAGACGGGGATGGATGCGTGCGCTTTGCTCCGCGGTTTTAACTTTTTTTTTTCTCGAGTCTTCGTTTCGTTTGATTTTCGAGCCGCCGGGCGGTAAATGTCGGCACCTGGTGAGTGTTTCTTTCGTCCATGTGGGCCCAGAAAATAGATGGTCCCAGTGATCAGTGGGTTTGGTTGTTCCTGGCACGGCGTGTGGTGGTAGCAAAAGCCCAGGTGATAAACTAACTCCGTAACAAAGTGTACTTGAGGCGGTAAGCCTGGAAGTCGGCGGGGTCTTTTGAACGGGCACGGGCCAGGTGTTGGGGTTCAGTGGGTTGGACGCTGACAGGTGGGGAAGGGTTTTGTCTTCAACCCCACAGGTCAGGAAGGAGCCTTCCCCCACCGGCCACCGCACCGGCTCTGGTCAAGGATGGGATGTTCCGGTGGTCCAGGTGGATTAGGGTGTGTTTGGCTGGAGAGCGAGATGGGACGGAACGGTTCCATTCTAGATTGAAAGATTGGAATGGTTCCAGTCCTGTGTTCGTTTGGAGGGATGGAATGGTTCCAGTTTTGTGTTTGGTTGGAGGGACGTGCATGAACCGGCTCCTATTTCGTTAGACCACGTTTTGTGGGGCCCACCTGTCATCCACATGGTACCCTTCTCCCTCCCCTCGCGCATCTGCTCGCCGCCGTCGCCTTGTGCCCGCTCTCGCGCCTCCGTCGCGGCCGCTCCCGCGCCGTGCGCCGTCACGCCCGCTCTCTGCCTGTACGAGCCGGAGGCCGGGAGCGTGAGACGGGGAGAGACGGCGTCGGACGGGAGCGGACGCGTTCGGTTGATTTTTTGGAGTCGGCTCGTCCAGCATCTTGAGGATATATTCCCTTGCTAGGATGGCTCCGTTCCTACATTCGCGAACCTCACGGAGCCGCTCCATTCCGGTTGGCTCTCCAACCAAACATTACCTAGTGGATCACCGGTCTGAACGAGCGAGCGATTCTTTAAATAGGTGTCACATGTTACGGGCGCGACTGGCAGCAAGCTTTGACGAGAGTGTTTGTTATTAGGTGACGCTAATAGTCACATAATGTTGTGCTTATTATCTAGGTCTTCTTTGTTATGTTTAGTTCGTGACCATCCATGTCTAGTGATAAGTTAAACGTATCGTAGTTTCTTAATCATCACGTGCTGGGTTCATATCATAACTACGGCATGCCAAATTTTTTAGCCATATAACCGATATGTTAGTAATTTTCTTGTTAAACTTTGCCGAAAAATAGCTTCATATTTGTTGACCACATTTTTTAGATTGTCACGCCTCACCTAAAGTTAGTTATGGTAATATGTACGTAGTCGCTAATTAAACACATACTTTATAGTACTTAAGTCCGCTGCAGCCTATTGTAAATTTGGGTCTGAATGGGGAGCTATGGAACCTTAGGCCTCCCAAATTCCACTCCCAAATTTACTATGCAAAAAGAAGATTCCCTGTCACATCAAAATGTCATAACATGTATGAAGTACTAAATGTAGATGAAATCAAAAACTAATTACACAGTTTTGTTGTGCTCTGCGAGACGAACATTTTGAGCCTAATTAATCAATTTTTGGATAATTTTTTACAAATACAAACGGAATGCTACAGTGGCGCAATGATTACGAAGTGACATCATACTCCCAAATTCACCCTTCCAATTCTAACAACTAAACAAGGCCTTGTTCTCTCTCTATCCCAAAACTTCACATCTTTATATCGTAGCAAGTAAACTCCATGGCAACGGCCAGTTTGGAACTCGGCACTGTACGCCAGAATCCGAGAAGGCCACGGTACGAGATCCTAGCCAATTCACATCACCTGCAAAACGCTTCATCATCACGCGTCGTCGTGCTTACGTACACGGTACGCCCGCCATGAATGGGCCGTGTCAACTGATACCCCGGTCAGTACCGCACGACGCGCGGGCGCCGCACGTGACCCCTCGCCATCAGTACGTATAGTCCAGACCGAGCCCAGCACCGGCAGGCTGCCGCGTCGGAAATCCCCAATTCTGAGGCCGTCACGCTGCAGGCGGATGCGGCACCGTTGGTTGGGCGGTGGCGATCGGCACAGCTGCCCGTCACGAGGGCACTTTGATCCGTCGCGCGCGGTCGGCCGGACGGGACGGGGAGATCGCCCGCGCCATTGATGAGGGCCGGCTGAGCTAGCCAGCTTTCATTTACTGGCATCACCCGCCTCTCGTGAATGGCTGCGATGGATGGATGGAAGGAGTAGGACTGTTACTGTAGGACATGTATGGCGCCTCGTCCCCTTATCGCGACAGGGTGGCGTGGTCCGTCACTCCGTCCTGCTCATCTTGTTGGTCTCAGAAGCATGCGGGAAACAGAACATTTGTGTTGGGCCGGCGCGCATGCTCTAAACCACTGCGACCACCAAGGCATCTCCTGAAGAGGTTCCAAGTCACGAAGCGATCGATGCGATTCTCTTGCTCACTTGTTCAGGATAAAGTCATCTCATCAGCTTTGTTGGGAATGCCGAGTGTTCAGGAATTTTCTTTACAACCAGCGTCGCAAATTTACTCCCGGGTCTACTGATGCTACTCAAGCTCTCTGAGCACTAGGCTAGAGGCACTTTCACTGCTGAGAACAGACAAGTCAGCAATGGCAATTTCAGGCAATCGCAAATGCAGAGCTTCTGATTTGCCGTCTTCACTGATACTAGAACAGACGAGTATCAGAAACAAGGACAAAGCTAGAAGCCCTGCTGAACTCGTTGGGCTCTCTACCTGATCGCCGAAATTCTGCAGGCTACCTTCTTCAGAACCCAATGGCAAACCCGGACAGACCACTAGATACTAACCCAAACTAGTTGCATGATCTTCCCAGTGTAAAAAAAATGTACTTCCCAATCTGCGATGCATCCCGAGCGGTGACGAATTGATACGTTCTCATCGCGTGCATTGTGACTCTCTGCAAAGAGAGATTCTGCTTCTATCCAGAAACGAACCATTGCATTGCAGTTGCGGATTAGGCACTCTGTCAGAGACTCCCAGATCCGCACCTGGATTTTCCATTCAAACAGAAGGCAAAATCAGTCGCACAGAGTCTGACGGGGGAAATACAGCTTTGGAGGTACGATCGCCTCTCTATCGCAAATCATTACATAACGGTGTGACCAAAGAGAAAGGTCATCACAGGTACTAGAAATAATACGCTGGGCGAAGAAACATTCCTGGCGAAAGATGAAACCGTTCCTAGCATCCTAAATCCTCCACAAGAGAGCGAGCATAATCGAGATTCCACGCTTTCAGGCTTATTAGGAGGCAAGCAAAGCAAGTTACAGCACCAGGGAAATGCTCGCAGTTGCCCGTCCAAATATGAATCACACTGTACAATTACATTTTCCTCGAGCAGCAATCGGAATTCTACCGGCTGCAGAGATTCTTCTGCAATTCTTTGTCTGTAACCGAGTGATGCGGTATCGCAGTCGCAGCACCGTGAATGTGTGTTTTCCTTCTGGGGGCCTGCTTGGATGGATGCCGTACCTTGTTAGTTGTTACTGGGCCGGGCCTGCCTCCGTGTTCCCCGAGACATCTCTATCTCATCTGTTCCTGCCAAGTGTCAAAACACTTTTTTGACGGCATGCTACTGTCAACTTCAGACGAACTCCAAGTCTCGTGCCTATGTAAACTAGCACTTGCCTCGCCGTTTAGCTGAAGTACCTAATATCTCTCCTGCTCAATCTCCAACGAAAGCAACCGTTCCCCTTGTTAAAATACATCCCTGCTCCTTTCGTGTGTGAACTGCTGCTGCATTTGCTTGATTCCATTGAGCTCTGAGTGAGCAATATGCTGTCCTCCGTCAGCATCAGATAACGCATAGAATGCCGTCGCTCAGAGAACGTCGCCGTCGAGATCCACCGGTGCCGTGGAAGCTAGAAAGTGAGTGAGCCACAATCTTCCCGGATTCCTTGCCTTCGATCCAGTAGTAACTTTTTTCACGTCACCGAGCTATCCATATAACTGTCATACAAAATTCATCAGGCTAGCTCATCATCGGCGCCGTTTTTCCGATGGGATTTATCTGCGTGTCGGGGAGCGATTCCGTACTTGAGGCGCCGTCAGCGAGAAGCTCTCGGCTGTGTGCAGTCAACGCGCGTGCTCCCTGAGACACTGACGAATCTGAAGCGCAAAGCGACTAGCTTATGGCGAGGCCATGGTTATCCGTTGATCCTTCTCTCTTCGGGCGGAACAGCCATGCGTTTAGATTACTTTTGTGATGCTTGCCACTGGCGTCTGCTAGATATAATAACTTAAACTATTTTTCTTTGGAGGGCAGCTATGCATGTAAGCATGTTTTACCTGAAGATTTCAGACAGTTGAGAGAAGCTAACCAAACACTGACCGTCCAGAAGCGGCTGCAAGGCACGGCCGCACGGGACACCTATCAGGTTAGGATTGGAGCACGCCCTACGTTTCTGTTTTACGCGTCAGTTCAATGTGTCTGAAAACTTATGTTGAAACCCTGTGTTGTCGACTTGTCGTGGTCATTGACTCAATGTGGTGTCACACTGTTCCTGTTTCCTGAATACCCAAGTCTTAACGATTGTCTCCAAAATTTATGTCCAGATGTCCTTGTCTTGGACTGATCAAACGGCGACGTATACACCTCCGAAGAAATTACGTACAGCTAGCGAGACGGGCAGTTGGCGAACGCTGTCGCCGACAACGTCTTCTGCTTTGGTCACGCTCAACCGACGGTGAAAAACTGGAAACTACGAATTACCTCGCTGACTTTGTCCGCCTTCTAGAATATATATACAGCCACTTGTCTGCTGCTGTATGGATGCAAAATTATGGACTGCATGTACTTCGCCACTTCGGTACTTCACGGTCACTTAACTTGCATCGGCAGTTTCGAACATAACACTCGATTGATGGACATGATAATGGCCTCTTGTTGGTTACTACTCCGTACTTACTAGTATATACTCCGTACATCAGAAGGGGAGAAAACGACCCTTCCTTCAAACTGAAGGCGCTCCGTTCCAAATTACAATTCGAGACACATAACAGAAGGCAGTTTCACGTAGGAAAAAAAATGTTAAAACCAAACAGAAACGGTCAGATTGAGAATCACAGTTCAGATGGACAGGGGTGGTAACGGATCATGGCCCGTTTGTTCCTTCACAATCTATTTTAGCCCTAACAAAATTTAGCTTAAAAACTAGTATTATTTTGACCTGACCCTAATCCGATCCGATCCTTAAAATTTTTAGTACAAAAATGAGGACCTTTACCACACCTCTGGATGGACTGGATCCCATTCGGCAACGATTCAGCTAGTTCATCGCCCGCCATCGTTTTCTCAATGGGATTGGTCTGTCGGTGTCGGACAACGAGTCCGTACTCGAGGAGTCGTCAGCTAGAAGCTCTCGGTTATCTGCAGTCAAACGCGCGTGCTCATTGACAAGTGTGAAGCAAAAGCAAAGCAACCAAGCTTATTTTTTTTAATAATGGATAATGTATTATCCGGCCTTGACCAAAACGGCTACGGCCAAACAAAAAACAAGAAAATTACATCTCATCATGGGATCTGGTAGTCCTACGCGAGCACCAAGATCGCTATAACACGTTTACAAGACCTAACAAAGAACTTGAAAACGCTGGACACCAACCACCAATGATGCTTCTTCGAAGGCAACAGCACGGAGACTTGGTGCAGATACTGCTAACCAACATCCGAACTGTTACGCCAACCAATGCCTCCTTCGCCCTGCGCTGAATACCGAACATAGTGTCCACACAGTAGAACTGCCCGGCCTTGGAAACCAAGAACTTCGACAACGCGCCTGCACTGCCGCCGCCGACCTGGAGAAACCAGGCTAGGTTTTCACCCAGTTTTTGATCATCCACGGGCGCAACAGGGAACGGTCTGACCAACGACTTCAGCAGCGCCTTCATCAAGGTGTGTGTCACAGACACTTCACAGCTACCGGTCCGGCACAACATGCCAGACAAGGATTTCCCCCAGATCGCCGCCACCACCGTCACCACAGTCGTCCTCACCTGAAGGACACCAGCATCTTCACACAGCCACAGGACGCCGCCACCGCAAGAAACGACGCACTCCGGCCACCGTCGACGAACACCGCCACCCAGAGCAAGGTTCCGCCGGCAAAGGGACGGCACCAACCCATAAGGAAGGCGGCTGCATGACAGCTACTGAAATCCGTCCAGATTGCCCCGTAGGGGCGACACGGAGCAATTAGACATTGGATCTGTCCCTCCGTAACCTTCACGGACCTCGCCGGATCTGGCGCGAGCGGCCACGCCGCCGCCACCATCGCCGGTCTGCCCGGGAAGGCCCTCAGCATTAAGCAGCCCGAAGATCGAGTAGCCGCAGAGGGACGGAACGCTGTCACTGCAGCCAACCCCTGCCCGCTGGAATGCCGGCGAGGGCCAGGAGCAGGCCGCCGGCCCAAAGACCGAGACGGGACCAACACGCGGCCAGCCACACGCCCCTGAGCCTAGGGCGCCGCCGGCCCGCACCTCCATCCACCGCCGGTGCAACAGGGGCGGATCCCCGCCGCCAGCACCTCGTCGCCGCAGATCCACCGATGGAGGGGATGGATCCACCCTCGGAGGGTGTGGATCCGGCCGCCGCTCGCCGGAGCCCAACCGGATCCCCGCGCGCCGAGATGTGCCGCCCGCACGGCCCTCCACGCGAGCTCCGAGGCGCCGCCCCGCCGCCGCCCTCCTCACGAAGCTTATGGCTAGGGTTATCCATTAATCCTTCTCTTTGTTTACCTGTCGATCCGGCGTGAATTAGAGACGCTTCCGTGCCCTGAATCTCGGCAAGTCCAAATGGAATCACCAGAATTCTGCTGGAACAAACGCGTGCGTTTAGACATATTTTCGCATGTCTTCCTGACCCTGAAGATCTCAAGCGTTTAGGCAAGTTAACCAAACCTGGACCATCAGCAGCAAGCGGCTGCAGCCTGCAGGTCACAGACGTAGGCATCTTTTCTTCCCTGCTAAACTAACACTGGATTACTACAGGTAGTCTGATTGCTTGACTGAGACTACTTCTTTGTTTTCCTCCCTTGTCCTTTGCTGTCAAACCGGCCATTTAATGGCTTCCAAGAAAGAAACAACCAGTGTATCAAGGCTAAAAATTGGAGCACGTCCAACGTCCTCTTCAGTTTTCGCCGTCACAGATATATGCACCACCAGCTGGGAGTCCAGGACAAGATAAATGTATCAAAGCTCCTTTATGAAGCAAGACTTCTTTAGGAATTTTGTTGCAACTGTGTCCGAAAGCTTCGACTAATAGAGCCGCATGTTCCAGTAGTCCATGGCATGCCGAGAGCCTCAGCTGTGCGTCACTGTGCTGTCACACTGTTCCTGGATCCCTCCTAAACTCTCAGAGCAAGTAGTCCACCATGAACTAATAACATTTTTCTCCGTGGAGATGTCCTTGTCGTGGACCTATCAATGGCGCCCTACCAACAAAGAAAAACAACTCGCTGATACGGGTTCCGACTGGAACAAGACGAACACTGCCGCTGACAATACCTTGTCTTCCGCTGCTCCTGCTGCTTTGTGTCACGCTGCTAGCATCA
>OAMR01000538.1:834521-888530 GCA_900205405.1 Echinochloa crus-galli
CGGCGGCGGCGGCGGCGGCGGCGGCGGAGGGAATGTGCGTACCGTGGTGGGAGTAGGTGTAGCCGGCGCGCCAGGTGTAGATGTGGTCGCCGGGCTTGATCTCCGACCGCTCCACCCGGTGAGACAGCAGCCCCATTCCGTCGCCTCGGCCTTCCCTGCCGAATTCCCCGGCCGCTGATAGCTTCTTCTTCTTCTTCCTCTTCACCGTGACTCCGGCCACCGTACGTACCGGGACGCAGCGTTGTGCTGTCACTCACTCACTCACATGGAGGTCTGGAGAGTGGTGAGATGAGGTGAGGACTGACCGAGCAGCAGGAAGGAGGCGGCGTCGAGCTGAGGCTAGTACGCTCTCACTCTCCGACTGCCCTCTGATCTCGGTGGCTCGAGCAGGGTGAAGTGGTTGGGGTTTGTTTATCTTGTGGACCGAGGTCTCGGCATGTGCGTGGATGTGCCTCTGTACTCTTGCAGCGGTGTGATCTCTGCAGCAACTGCGACGCAAATTTCTTTCCGCTCGGGATTCGCGTCTGATGTATTCGAAGGCGATGTACATCGCCGCTGCTTTGTTTAAGGCAGCGCTGCGCTCGGGATTAGCGTGTGATCCTGGAAGCTGATGCGGAGTTGCCTACGTACAGCGGACCCGTCTGCTTATTTTTACACTGGATGCGCTGGTGGTAAAAGTGCTCGTGGTGCTATGGAACATTCAACATTTTCAGTTTTTTTCTTTTTTCTGAAAACTGAGGTACACTTAACATAATTTCCTTCTTTGATATCTTTTTTGATAATGGATAATGTATTACCCGGCCTTGACCAAAACGGCTACGGCCAAACAAAAAAACAAGAAAATTACATCTCATCATGGGGTCTGGTAGTCCTACGCGAGCACCAAGATCGCTATAACACGTTTACTAGACCTAACAAAGAACTTAAAAACGCTGGACACCAACCACCAATGATGCTTCTTCGAAGGCAACAGCACGGAGACTTGGTGCAGATACTGCTAACCAACATCCGAACTGTTACGCCAACCAATGCCTCCTTCGCCCTGCGCTGAATACCGAACATAGTGTCCACACGGTAGAACTGCCCGGCCTTGGAAACCAAGAACTTCGACAACGCGCCTGCACTGCCGCCGCCGGCCTGGAGAAACCAGGCTAGGTTTTCACCCAGTTCTTGATCATCCACGGGCGCAACAGGGAACGGTCTGACCAACGACTTCAGCAGCGCCTTCATCAAGGTATGTGTCACAGACACTTCACAGCTACCGGTCCGGCACAACATGCCAGACAAGGATTTCCCCCAGATCGCCGCCACCACCGTCACCACAGTCGCCCTCACCTGAAGGACACCAGCATCTTCACACAGCCACAGGACGCCGCCACCGCAAGAAACGACGCACTCCGGCCACCGTCGACGAACACCGCCACCCAGAGCAAGGTTCCGCCGGCAAAGGGACGGCACCAACCCATGAGGAAGGCGGCTGCACGACAGCCACCGAAATCCGTCCAGATTGCCCCCGTAGGAGCGACGCGGAGCAATTAGACATTGGATCTGTCCCTCCGTAACCTTCACGGACCTCGCCGGATCTGGCCCGGAAGGCCCTCAGCACTAAGCAGCCCGAAGATCGAGTAGCTGCAGAGGGACGGAACCCGTCACTGCAGCCAACCCCTGCCCGCTGGAATGCCGGCGAGGGCCAGGAGCATGCCGCCGGCCCAAAGACCGAGACGGGACCAACACGCGGCCATCCACACGCCCCTGAGCCTAAGGCGCCGCCGGCCCGCGCCTCCATCTACCGCCGGTGCAACAGGGGCGGATCCCCGCCGCCAGCACCTCGTCGCCGCAGATCCACCGATGGAGGGGATGGATCCACCCTCGGAGGGTGTGGATCCGGCCGCCGCTCGCCGGAGCCCAACCGGATCCCCGCGCGCCGAGATGTGCCGCCCGCACGGCCCTCCACGCGAGCTCCGAGGCGCCGCCCCGCCGCCGCCCTCCTCACGAAGCTTATGGCTAGGGTTATCCATTAATCCTTCTCTTTGTTTACCTGTCGATCCGGCGTGAATTAGAGACGCTTCCGTGCCCTGAATCTCGGCAAGTCCAAATGGAATCACCAGAATTCTGCTGGAACAAACGCGTGCGTTTAGACATATTTTCGCATGTCTTCCTGACCCTGAAGATCTCAAGCGTTTAGGCAAGTTAACCAAACCTGGACCATCAGCAGCAAGCGGCTGCAGCCTGCAGGTCACAGACGTAGGCATCTTTTCTTCCCTGCTAAACTAACACTGGATTACTACAGGTAGTCTGATTGCTTGACTGAGACTACTTCTTTGTTTTCCTCCCTTGTCCTTTGCTGTCAAACCGGCCATTTAATGGCTTCCAAGAAAGAAACAACCAGTGTATCAAGGCTAAAAATTGGAGCACGTCCAACGTCCTCTTCAGTTTTCGCCGTCACAGATATATGCACCACCAGCTGGGAGTCCAGGACAAGATAAATGTATCAAAGCTCCTTTATGAAGCAAGACTTCTTTAGGAATTTTGTTGCAACTGTGTCCGAAAGCTTCGACTAATAGAGCCGCATGTTCCAGTAGTCCATGGCATGCCGAGAGCCTCAGCTGTGCGTCACTGTGCTGTCACACTGTTCCTGGATCCCTCCTAAACTCTCAGAGCAAGTAGTCCACCATGAACTAATAACATTTTTCTCCGTGGAGATGTCCTTGTCGTGGACCTATCAATGGCGCCCTACCAACAAAGAAAAACAACTCGCTGATACGGGTTCCGACTGGAACAAGACGAACACTGCCGCTGACAATACCTTGTCTTCCGCTGCTCCTGCTGCTTTGTGTCACGCTGCTAGCATCAACCTTTTACGGCGAAAACGGCAGCTGACTCTGTTTGCCCGCTGACCGGGCTTGTTAATTTTTGCTGAGGAGGCTGCTAATCAATTGGTCGGCCATTCAAACCACTAGATTATGTAGCCACTTGTTGTTCCGTATGGAAGCAATGAATTACTGCAAATCGCGTGTAGGGGAGCTCCTTTCTGAAGTACAGTACTGCTCTGAGTTCATGAGGACTCTTTCCAAAAGAGAGATGCAAAATTTTGAGGACCGGTTCACTTTGCACTTACATGGGTTGACGCTGGGTGATGGAGAAGATAATTGCCTATTGATCTTAAATGGGTACGGTAGGTTTAGTACAGCCTTACAAGCACGAACAGCTGAAACATAGAAATGGACAAATGGTCAGGGCGAGGGCGGATAAGAGTTTTTGGGATCAGGGACTTCTAAATTTATGCTGCATGGTTCGTGTGAAGTCTTGTGGTTGGTGAAGGGGATGCTCCCATATGCTTAAATATAATACCATTTAAGGATTGCTATAAATATTATTAAGTACACAATCCGGTATGATTTTGGGTAAGGTACCATTTTGTCCTCTTGTGGATGATGTCTGCAAGTTAAGTATGAATATGAGTAGTTCCTCGCAAAAAAGAACTATGAATATGAGGAACAGAATTAATTTCGGCAACATGATTGTGGCTGCCTTTTCTAATTACTGCACTTGTCCAGTATATAGCGACCCTGATCTTCAACTACAATTCTCTTCCCCCTGTTTCCCTATAAGAAAAAGGTGACCTTTGTATCCATTGGAGCACGCACGGAGCGACTCGGACGCAGCGCAAAGAGGAAACGTAGAATATTGGGCACTAGGGTACTCCACTCCATCAATTAGAGATCCATCTGGCCCCACTACTACATGGATTATAGAAACATCGAAAACGACGTGAATTCTTATGCATAGTTGCATACTATACATCCATGCATCACACAATGTATTTTGTGCTCCATTTCATCGAGAAACCGTACAAAATCTGGTAGCTGGACGCATCACAAGTCCCCTCAGCGTACTACAACTACTAGTTCACTACCACGTTGTTGTCCATCCATCCATCTATCCTGTAGACACAGGGCAGGGACCCGGTAGAGACACGGAGGCGAGCAGGAGAGAGAGCCCAAACCACCACCACATCACCATCAGAAACCACCACCAACCAGCCAACCATCCCCGTCCATGTCGTCACCGTCTGAGTCTTCCGATCATGAAAGTACGTATATGAACAGGCAAGGGGAACCGGAGAAGCAACCGCGACCGAGACCACCCCCCCAAACTTCCCGGGGAGCGAGAGCATTAACGCCGAGCCGGGACACGCCCGCCGGCGAGTGCCAAGAAACTGTCAGCACTCGCAAAAGCGTAGCGTAGGGAGAAAAATGCGCGACCTCCTTTCCACTACAGCACAGCACTAGCAGTGGGGAAATGCCGGCGAAGTGGTCGCCGGCGGTTGACTGGCCCGACGAGCCGCGGCGACGGCTTCTCCCCGCACGCTCGCGGAGCTCGTTCGTTCCCACCTGTAGCAGGTGGGGGCAGGTGGATCCGTTTGCGGAGGCACTTTTGAGCGCGCACGGTGCGGTGGCGTGCGGAGACGTACGCGATATAAAAAGCCAGTAGGAGGCCGCCGGTCACAAAAACGAGTACGAGTCCCCCCCTGTTCCGAGCAGCCGACCCAACAACCCACTCGCGTCGCCTCACCCGCCAATCACGCTCTGTACCAGGGCCGGGCGCGGCTCGGCGCGGAGGAACCAGCGCGGAAGAGCCGCAGCCGCTCGCACGGGCCGCGGTTTTCTGGTCGGCTTTGGATAGTGCTGCTGCTACTGCTGCCTGCGATATTTGTTTGCTATATACTCCACGGCGGAGCGCGGCGGGGAGGGGAAGGAGGCGAGGCGAGGGCGTTCGTCCGCGGTTTGCTCTGCTCCCCTGCCCTGCTCGCGAGCCCCGTGTCCTGCCGTGCGGACGAGCCGTTCGTCCTGTGCCGATCGCTGCGCCTGCTGCTGCTGCTGCTGAAGCCCGATCGAGGTGCTGGGCGGCGGCCGGTTTCTTGGAGCTTCTCGTGTCTGTCTCCTTGTCGCCTGCCCCTTCTTGTGCTGGTGAGTTCACCTCACTTGCTTCCTCTTCTTCGGTTACCATGGCGCTCCAGCTTGTTCGTTCATGTTTTCCTTGGTTGTTCGACCATTTTCGCCGCTGTTCCTTTCCTATATGCACCATCGAATCGAATTATCAGAGGTTTGCTTTTCGTAGAGAGAGAAAAAAATGCTTCCAATTCCAAGCATCAAGGTAGTACTACGTACTGTACAGTGCCAGTAGAATCCGGTAATTCAGTTGGCAGGTCCTTGTTTCTCTAGATGGCGTTACTGTCAGCGCTAGCGTCGTCTTTACCACCTGCTGTGGAGTTGAAGCAACATGCAACCCTGTTTACTTTTCTCTAGTCAACAAAAGTCAGTAGTTGATCTTATTTGCCGCGGGACATATTTTCTCCCGGGTCTGTTGGTATGAACAGCGGACGGGTGTTAGGTCAGAAAGGATGCTGAGAATCTGGGGCAACCGGCATGCTTTCACACCTAGAGGCATAATAAGATAGCACTGTCATGCCTTGAAGATTGAAGAAACACCCCTATTTTGACCTCGCCCAACATTTGTATATTGCTCCTAACCTTTGTTCTTTTCATGGTTAGGATGGTCTTAGATTGTTAGCTGTTATGATCTCGCAGGGATGGCAGCTTGACAAGTGCCTGCTGATATATCTCTTGTTCAGACATGGGCAACCTTGGAGGCAACCTGCATGCAGTGATCCTTCTTCTTCTGTGCACTGGCTATGTGGACCTTGTAACGGGACAGACAACTGACCCTACTGAAGGTAAAATCCTGTTGTCTTTGATTTCTTCCGTCAGAGATTTGAGTCAGATCGTTGAGAATTGCTCCGTGCCAGAAAGAAATGAGAGATGCTTTACAAATTACCATTTAGCTGGAAATTGCCATGAAGCTTTGATTCAAGCATGCCCTGTTTTGTGTAGATTTACAGTCAAGCCTTCTGTTGCACAGTTCAAATTCACTGAAAGATTTGAAGATTCGTTTTTGCTTCTGGTTCTGTTGGTTTAACTGACAGTCCACTTCTACAATGTATTATGTAATTCAGCATTGTATCCATTATTGTTGCACCGGTAACCACTTATACTTAAGAGCTACTCAAAAGCATGTCACAGACAATACGTGATTGTAAATGTTACCTCTTTATAATACACATTATATTCAAGTAGGTAGTAACTGGGGACTAGTTCTTTGTTGGCACGATTTGAAATGTTGATCAGAGGCGCCTAGTACATACAGTAACAATATTCTGCACTACTCTGATACCCGTTGATCTTTAAAACTGCTGCTAAATATTGTCTCTCTTATATATTTGCAGTGAATGCTCTCAAGATAATTAGAGGTAGTCTGATCGATCCTTCGAATAAGCTTAAGAATTGGGGCAGTGGGGATCCATGTACATCTAGTTGGACAGGAATCTTCTGTGACAAGACATCAAACGATTCATATCTTCATGTAACAGAAATGTATGATAAATCTTTCCACATTATTTATTACATCCACGATGGATTTTTTTTTGCTAGGCTCTATCTTACTCCCTATTTGTTTTCCATAACCATACTAGGATTTTAAAAAGTCTCAGGTATACTATGACTAAAGTTTCTTACAAAGTATCATCAATTGCTAAAGAATCAGCGTCGTAGTAAAAGATCTTTGAATATGAATCTATGTGTATAACATTTACACACTAAGCAACTAATTGTTGATTATTACTTTTGAATTTTGAAATCCAAATACACCTACTAATTTCAAACAGAGGAAGTACATCCTAATATCTGTTTATTGTTTATTTCTGTCGTTTTTCATATATAGTGCAACATTCAATTGTAATAGTGTACTTTTGATTCTTGTAGACAGTTGTTTAAGATGAATCTTTCCGGAACTTTGGCACCAGAGGTTGGCCTTCTATCCCAGCTGAAAACATTGTAAGTACTATGTTGATAATTGATGCTACTTAGTGCAAACTGAATCAAACATTTTCAAGCACTTCATAAACAGTGTACCTCACGGCTCTACTTCAGGCTTTATATGGTTAACTGAATACAAAGAAAATCCCTAAATTTCTGACTAACTAGAACCTAAAAAAGATATCATAAAAGGAAGTCCTGATTTCATCTAGCTTAACTGTTTATTTTCATGGTTAGTTGGTTAGTTCTTCTTTGTCCATGATGATCTTGGAGCTGTTCCATTAGTTTTTTTTCTCGAATCACGCGGGAGAGCTGCGTGTCATTTCATTAAGATAGGAGCTGTTCCACTAGTTACCCAGCATATGCTTAATAACTGTTTAAATTGTTCTTTTTCAAGGGACTTCATGTGGAACAATTTAACTGGTAACATCCCCAAAGAAGTTGGAAAGATCACAACGCTGAAGCTCATGTCAGTTCCTCCTCTCTAAGCAAAGTTTCCTATACCATTTATTTTTTATATACAAACAATGCTAACTATTTTTACCACAATCTCGCAGAACTTTGAATGGTAACCAGCTATCTGGTTCTTTACCTGACGAGATTGGATATTTGGTGAACTTAAACAGATTACAAATTGACGAGAACAACATATCAGGCCCCATACCCAAATCATTTGGTAACTTAACAAGCATAAAACATCTGTAAGGGTTGAGTATATCTTTATTTTTCTGTCCATCCATGATGCTTCTCGATTGTAAGCTTAGTACTGATTATGGTCCCATTTTTACATTTAGTCACATGAACAATAACTCATTAAGTGGGCAAATCCCATCTGAGCTGTCCAGATTGCCTTTGCTCCTCCATCTGTAAGTGGATCTCTACTTTCTTTTTCTGTTTTTTCTTTTGTTATGTGAGTTGCAGATGTGCTGTGCAGTTAATACGCTTTTGTACTGTGAACTTGCAGCCTTGTTGACAACAATAATTTATCTGGGCCTCTCCCTCCAAAATTAGCAGAAACACGTAGTTTGCAAATACTGTAAGTACATTTTTTTTTAGTCCAGTGAGACTTCCTTAATATAGAAATTGCAGCATAACTTAATGGTTCCAAGTTTCTTCAGAGAATTTGTACTAGTTTATGGTAGCATGAGGTTGACAGATGATCACTCTCCTTTAGTTCTGAATGTTTAAGAAGTTTAAGAAATAAAATTCTTGAGTATGATTCACTTCATTTTGTAAACTTCATGATATATTAAGGAAATATAATGGGATTTTAACTTTCTAATGCTTTGAAAAACTAGTGCAATATCTTTTTGAAAATATTTGATTATTCGATAGAGATTAGATATTTTCGTTTTTTATATATATCTATGACAATCGTTTCCCATATGTCTATCTTTCTACTTCCAGTCAGGCTGACAACAACAACTTTAGTGGAAGCTCTATCCCTGTTGAATACAGCGACATACCAACACTTCTAAAGCTGTGAGTGTAACCCCAAGTTTTCTCTTCTTAGAATTTTAGGTAGATTAGTGCAAAAGAAAATTTTAAGAAGAGCGCGCTCTCACAGCTTATTTTTAATGAGAACAAACTTTGTTAGAGATGTACACGCTGGTGATTAAAAGACTAGACGAAAACAAAGAATGTTATGATAAAATGATTGTGTTTCCTAAACAGCTTATGTTTTAGATAGCCAGTATATCAAGGTCCACAGCATCACATAGATAACAAAAATGTCTTTTTATGCAACTAAAAACTCCTTTTTGCATGGAATGTTCTCTTATTACAAGCTATAGAAGCCAGCTTGTTGGATGCAATTGGTCCATATATTTGGAAATCTTTACATCAACTTTTATAGGAACTCATCCTTCACTCTGTGGAGATCATTCTCACTGATAACTAAAACATTACTTCATTTTCTTCATTTAATAAGGACAAAAAGCACTCAGTCAGCATTATGTTTAAATTCAAATCAAGATGTGCAGGGGTAAATCATCCTTTTCCATGTTACCAGGAGTCTTAGAAACTGCAGTTTGCAAGGAGCTGTCCCTGATTTGAGTGGCATACCTAATTTTGGCTACTTGTAAGTCCAGATTAAAATACTGTGTTTTATTTTTCAGTTTTTAGACATCTTACAATTATATGCTATCCTTGTACATAAGCTTTGTCACAGCCTTTTTATAACTGTTATTTTGTTACTATTCTTTCTTAAATGCCTTTAGTGATTATCTTCACACTGCCACTCAATTTGCAATCCAGGATATTATTTCAAGTATATTGGCACTAATTATGGCATGTGTTTTCAGAGATCTTAGCTGGAACCAATTGAAAGGATCTATACCAACTAATAGGCTTGCTTCAAATATCACTACAATGTATGTACCTTTTGAAGAATTTCTATTTTTTTGTAGAACGAAGTTAATTTTAACTTTTTTGCAGTGATTTGTCACATAACATTCTTAATGGACCTGTGCCATTAAATTTCTCAGGGCTACCTAATCTTCAGCTCTTGTAAGTACTATTTAACCTAGTAGACACATTTATGTACCGCTAATACCCTGCTATTGAAAAAGTTATTTCCTTGTCAAACTAAAAATGATCAAACTTTTCAAGTAACAATATGCTGGCCAGTGGCCAGCACTATTCCTAATACTTATATTGTGTTATCTAAAAATGTTGTTTTACAGGTCAGTCAATGGGAACATCCTAAATGGTTCTGTTCCAGCGACAATTTGGAGTAACATTACTTTCACTGGAAATAGAACCCTTATTCTGTATGACAATCTTCACATATGTTCTCTCTTAATATATTTTGAGTATACCTTGTGTAAGATAGTATTGAATAATGCAGGGACTTCCAAAATAACTCCCTTGATACTATTCCAGCTGCCTTTGAGCCTCCAGAATCTGTCACTGTTCTGTAAGTTTCTTCACCATGGAGATATTTCCTTCAGTTTATGCTCATGTAGTATGCTCAACTGCATAGTTTGTTGAGGATATAAAATCTCATCGCAATGAATTTTCTAATTAGTAGCTTTATCTGTTGTCAAGTCACTGCTGATGTAGATCTGTACACGAGATATTAAGGTTTTGCTTATCCTAGAATACTGATAAAAGAAGCTTAACTTTTAAACTGAATCTTCTCAGTTTCTGATGCAACACAAAAATATAACCATTCTGTGCAGACTTTATGGAAACCCTGTATGCACGACATCTAATGCAGCCCGGGCAGCTAATCTTTGCCAGCCTAAATCTGTAATTGAAGAACCATTTGGAGAGGGAAGGCAAGTTAATAGCATGTGTACCCCTTGCCCGACGGATAAAAATTATGAATACAATCCAGCATCCCCTATACCTTGCTTATGTGCTGTGCCTCTGGGAGTTGGATTTCGACTGAAGAGTCCGGGCATATCAGATTTCCGTCCCTATAAAGAAGCTTTTGAGACCGACTTAACCTCTCTGCTGGAATTGCGCGTTTATCAGCTGTACATTGAACAATTCATATGGGAGACTGGGCCAAGGTTGAATACACATTTAAAATTATTCCCAAATAATACAGCTTTATTCAATATAGCTGAGGTGTTGCGGCTCAGACAAGTACTAGCTGGATGGCAGATCACTCTATCAGATGTTTTTGGTCCATATGAGCTTCTCAATTTAACGCTTGGTTCCTATGCAGATGGTATGTGAAACTTACTTTGCAGAAAATCTTTTTATTCCTAGTTCTATCATACAAAACTGTTAGTCAAAATTGTCACAGTATATATGTATTTATTTAGCCAACACAAAAGATAGTATATGTCTCATTGTTTATAAGAATGCTACAACCTATTCGATAAACCTCTGGTTTACTGGCTATTACTTTTTGCAGAAATTCCTACTGTGGTGTCATCAGGTTTAAAAAGGAGTACACTAGCTGGCATTTTGGTAGGGACAATTGTTGGTGCCATTGCACTGTCTGTGGTTTCTACAGTTTTTATAATGAAAAGGCGCAGAAAGCGCCGAACAATTTCAAGGCGGTCACGTAAGTTAACCTTGCGGTAGATGTTATGTCCAAATAACATGATATATTCTTCAAAATATCATAGGGTCTAAAGATGCATATTGTTTTGCAGTGCTTTCAAGGTTTTCTATCAAGATTGATGGTGTGAGGTGCTTCACATTTGACGAAATGGCTGCAGCAACAAACGATTTTAACATTTCAGCTCAAGTTGGTCAAGGAGGATATGGAAAAGTTTATAAAGGAAATCTAGCTGATGGTACAGCTGTGGCAATCAAGCGTGCACATGAAGATTCTCTGCAAGGTTCAAAGGAGTTCTGCACAGAAATAGAGCTGTTGTCAAGATTGCATCATCGTAACTTGGTTTCTCTTGTTGGCTATTGTGATGAAGAAGATGAACAGGTGTGGCCCCCTATCTTTTGAATTATTTATGTGCATTTAAATTGTTGAAAATTTTCCCCGCAGCCCTCTACATTGTTTACGGGTAGTCGTGGTATATATGCTTAGATATAGATCTAGGGATTCCGCAGTCTTTTGAGCTCCCCATATATATAAGAGTATGTCTGCAGTACCTTCCACTCATAGAGATGTGTTTTCCAGATGCTGGTGTATGAATTCATGCCTAATGGTACCCTGCGTGATCATCTTTCTGGTAAGTGGGAAGTGACACGTTCAAATGTTTCCTTTATTTTCCATATGACCACCATGGACCTCCACATTAAAGAGTATCCATGATCCTGTCTATGTTTGGTACACATTATCCTTATTGCATGTTTGTTTATGGCGTATTTACTTTAGCATTGACAAACTAAATGTGCCTAGATCTTGTGTTGGATGGGCCATGTAATCTTGTTTGACATTTTGACAGTTAAGACTGAAAGACCTCTTAGCTTTGGTCGGAGGGTGCAAATTGCACTTGGTGCTTCAAAAGGAATTCTATATCTACATACCGAGGCAAATCCTCCTATATTTCACCGTGATGTTAAGGCCAGCAACATTCTACTGGATTCCAAGTTTGTAGCGAAGGTGGCTGACTTTGGTCTTTCGAGGCTTGCTCCAGTGCCCGATGTTGAAGGGACTTTGCCGGCTCATATCTCTACTGTTGTTAAGGGCACCCCAGTAAGTAGCATTATGCCTAGCAAATTAAAGCACACCATCATCTCATTTCCCTGTTTGTATCAGATAATAGGAACACTGACCACCTATTAACTTGGTGTGGAAGTTTAGGTGATAATAACTGTTCTTTTTTTTCATTTTGACAGGGCTATCTTGATCCAGAATATTTCCTAACTCATAAACTGACAGAAAGAAGTGATGTGTATAGCCTTGGTGTTGTATTTCTTGAACTATTGACTGGAATGAGGCCGATCCAGCATGGTAAAAACATTGTTAGAGAGGTAAAAGGCTCACCAACCCAGCCCTTACTGTTTGATCCAAGTACCATGTACAGGTGAAGGACAGAGTTTGAAGTATTGAGATACTGAAACCATACAGTACTATTTTGAAATGTGGCTGCAGGCTGAAGCATTGCTAATTAAGGAACTAACTGACCCCTTTTATCTCATCCAAATATCCATGAAACATCATTCATAGCTCTGTTAGGTGCTTCAAATGCTGTCACGTGCTACATATGAATTTGAAATTTGTTTCAAAGCGGTTGGCAACGTAGTAAATAGAGATACCTCAACATGGTTTTGCTTATCTCAAAGAAACTAGCTGCAAATTATCAAAAAAGAAAAAGAAACTAGCTGCATATTCTTTCCTATACAGAGCTCCACTATTCATCTTGCTGGATCTATTTAAACAGATGAATCAAAACTCAAAACGATTTGCTTTTGCTGCAGGTAAACACGGCTTACCAATCAGGCGATATCTCCACGATCATCGACGGCCGAATGTCTTCGTACCCTCCTGAATGCGTCAAGAGGTTCTTCGCCCTGGCAATCAAGTGCTGCCGGGACGAGACCGAGGAGAGGCCCTACATGGCCGACATCGTCAGAGAGCTCGAGACCATCCGGAGCATGCTGCCCGAGGGAGAGGACGTCGTGTCCGAGACCTCGGGGTCGGGCTTGTTGACCACTACCATGTCATCCTCCACCACCACGGGGCCCCTCTACGTGTCGTCGCATGTGTCCAGCAGCGGCCAGGTGGACAGCGGCATCCCCTCCGGGACGGTGGCTCCCCGGTAGCGTTACGTTGCCGACGCCGGACGCCGCGTTGGAAATGGTTTTGTAGACACCTGCCGTCCGAGCGACGGTGACTTTGTATGTAAGTAGTGGTAGGAGTAATGCTGGCTGCTGAGTGGTGTTCCCTGCCCTGCAGGTGAGGAGTTGTTCTGTACATGAGTTGGGTGTTGCTGTGAAATAGTGCTGCAGGGATCAGGATGTGATGTAGCAACGGTAAAAAAAAACTTAAAATGCAGATGACGGATATATATACACAGATACTGACGTGATTCATCAGTTACATACTCTGGATTGTGGACGGACGGGAATCAATCGGTTGATGCCGCTGTGTCATTTGGTCGAGCGTCTTCCGCGCGTGCCCGGCCGCCGGGTGCCACTGCCATCCCATTGTCACGTCTCGCCTGCCAAAACGATCCAGTGGTGTTTCCAAGCAATCCGCCGCGGGAGCGCCGGAAAGGTTGGCCGCGTTCGATTCGGTGTGTTTGACTGGTTGGTGTGTGATCGCGCATGACGGGCTCTGCCCAATCGAACGAGCGGCAGAGTCACCGAGGCAGGCAGAGGCAGCTTTCGGCGCGGAAAAACGAGGACAAAAACAAACACTGGGCTCAAACAACAAAACAACAAGAGGACTTGGGGCCATCGGCACTTGCTCCAAGTATCCAGCAGTGTCCACATTGTGTGATGCAAATATGCAGCAGAGCAAGCAAAAGACAAGCAGGACATGGTTTCACGCCACAACGGTTCAACCAGAAGCTGCTGCTGCATATGGCAGTCTCATGCTAATTTTGCAAACGTGGGAGAGATTACATGAAAACAATTTGAGCGTATATAGACTACGGACAAATACTATATATATATATATATATCGACTTCTTACACCTATTCCAACAAGTAGGTTCCAGCAGAGCTAGCTTCCATTCCATCTGGGGGTGGTTAACCAGAAAGACCATGGCAAGCAACATGGACTCAGGATAAATTTTCATGTCAGCAAATTCAGCGCATGCTGTCAACAATCACTTTTTACAAGGTAGCTCGGCGCAGGAACATGTCATCCAAACATGTCGAAACTTTCCCCGTGCTGGAGGTGGGAGAAGCTCCGGGAGCTTTCCACCTTCCCTGGGAAATGATCGATTCCTGCAAAGTGCAACCAACATCAAATTCAGTAAATTATTTGCAATTTTGTATTGCCTAATGAAGTAATGACGCTGGCTGCAGAGGAGATACTTGGATTCGACATGATGTTATCGTAGAATGACATCTGCCCTGAATTGCCAGACGATCTCATGCCGTTGTCGCTGGATCCATACATCATGCCACCAATTTGATCGTGATCTGCATCGAAGTGGTGCATCCCTGAGATCCTGTCAGCATTGTGAACACTCATAGCTTTGCTCTCATGAAGCACCCTATCTGACTTTGGCTTCTTATCGGTTAGGGCCTCCTCATCAACCTCAGCTTCAGATTCGGCATTATTGGGTTGAGAAGCAGCCTGCTTCCGCTTCGACCGTGCCCGTCTATTCTGAAACCAGTTGTAGACATTTGTCTCAGAGATCTGGCCGTGGTGTGAGAGCTCCGCTGTTATCTCCTTTATCTTCTGCTTGCTTGGCGTACCATTGCCTTGGTCAAATATGCTCTCAAGGATCTGCAGCTGCATCGGTGTTGGCTGCCACCGTTGCCTTGCTGTGATCTTGTGACCTCCAGGAATAATTAGCGGATCACAGTACATATTACTGAATCTCATTCCTAAAGAAGAAACCAAACTTCAGTTGACCAGGAAAAAAGAACTATATATTCCATCGACAACATACGCATTAGAAAATAAAACACATTTCTAGAGGGGAATTGGCAGATTTAGTAAATTCTGCGTTTAAAATTATCTAAATGAGAAGGAGAATATTCATGGAGTGGTACAAGCCAGGTTCTTCAAAACATTTACCTGGCTACAGGTAAGACAATCGCATAATTTGGTTGAATCATCATAATATAAAAAATTAATGACTTCTTTTATACTGCCAAGTAGTAGAAAGCTTACATAAGTTGCGAGGAAGAACTTTAATTAATTGAAGTATATATGTATTGATTACAGAATGGGAAAGTTTGGCAAATTTTAAATAAGTGATATCTGATGGTTATAAGTAATAAAAATAATTGCGATTACATAATAAAGAACTAATAATGAAAGATAAGTGGACAAGTAATTAGTTGCACAAAATAGTAGTGAGTTGGCCCTAAATGACAATCATGTGTTAGTAGTTGTTATCTCTTTGTATGGAAGTAAATGATTGAATATACAAAACTGATCATACATACAGATGTTACATATTAGAAGAAATAAAAAATCAAATATAAAGAAGACAACAAGGAAATTGACCTAGAGCGATTAATCAAATATATGTTAGGTAACTAGTTAATAAATAATGTAGGATTTTAACTGTTTGGTATTACGGAACCTATCGTCAACTTCCTACAGGGCATCAAATTAATGCATCGGCACTTTCGATCTATCATCAAGTACCTACACAAGCATCAAATTGATGTGGTAGTTTCTTTTGTTTTGTAAGTTTACTTCACAAGCAATATCATTCTTTTTAAAGAAGAAATAACACAGAATAAAAGTTCACAACCAAAAACTGTGGTAAATCATTTGGTGTTTGTAACAAGATTTGGGAAATTAAACTGTAGGAGCAGCATAACAATAAAAAAAGTTCTCAACTAAAACATAACAGGAGAAAAAGCTGCTGGATTGTAGTTTGTTTATTGTAAGCTTTGCAGCTTTTGTTCAACAAGACAACAAGCTCTACTACATGGAATTCTGGCTGCAAGTTCAAGCTTCGGCCAACAATGCGTCAATGCATTAACTTTTCTGCAAAGAAACAATGCAGTGGGCCTTACTGGTCCAACACACGTTTCTAAATTGGTTGGTTAGACCAGTCAAGAGGATGGTTGTTACAATTCCATTATCAAGATCCTTTACAAGTACTGTATTTATGTAGTACCTCATGTGAACAGCAAACCTAACAGATCGCAGTACAATTAATGACAGAGAATAACGCCTGGTGAACTAGATTCTTGCTACACCGTCCCCGGTATTACCATTGTCACGACAGTACCAGGACAAGGTAGAAAAGACGGGAGAAAGCCACAAATATGCATGTAGAAACATGAACAGAGTGAAAAGCAGAGTGGAAAGGAACTGACTTCGCCAATTGGAGAGAGCAGGCTGAAATACTAACTTTATTGAACAGAAGAAGAGCAATGTCAGTGAATGAAGCCTGCTCATGAAGTTATAACAACTAATACAGTCAGGCTTCCTGTAACACATGAACTTAGAGCTCTATTCATAAACAAACAAAGGGCCCATGGAATCCTCATAAGCCACAATGCAAGCACCAAAGCAAAAGCAATCCGTCCGTCAATTTTGCACTTCAAGCAAGAACAAAGGACAGCGAGACAAGAGAGCAGTGCTGTAATTGTTTTCCCTGCAAAGTGCGGCGACCGACCTGCAATGGAGTCCTGGTGCTCGGTGAGGGTGCGGTGCATCTCGACGAGCTGCTCGCAGATGGTGGCGTAGATGGAGATCTGCTTGCGGAGCACCTCCATCTGCTCGTCGGTCATCACCTTGACGTACCCACCGAGCCCTTCCCCGCCTCCGGCCCTCTCGTCCGCCGCCGCCGCGGCGGAGGCCTTGGCCCTGTAGCCCCAGTCCATCGCCGCCAAACCAGCCGGCCGGCCGCTACAGGACGCACGAAGTGGCAAAGATCTCCGAAGGGGGGCGCCACGGGACGGGAACTGGGAAAGCCGCGCGCTATTTGTGCAGTGGAATGGAGCTACGCAAGGAAGGAAATCGGCCGGTTAGGCAGGCACCAGGTTGGAGAAGAGAAGATGCGGGCGGCTGCTGGGGACAGCGGGACTCCGTCCGTGCGCCGCGGAATGGGGAAGGGGCTGGGCTGCCAACGTAGCTCGGACACGCGTCCACTCGCACAAGGCGTGGCAGCGGACGCCGGACGGCGCGGTGAGGCTGGCCGTTGGCGGCAGCAGCAGGCGAAGCCAACGCCGCAGGGCGGCAGGGGAGTGCAGAGCAGAGAGCAGAGCTGCCGCAGAGGGGGAGGGGAGACGGCCAGAGCCAGACAGGGATGGGGAAAGTGGCAGGAGGGGGAGGACTAGTATTTGGGAGTGGGAAGGCGGTGGTGGCGGCGGTTGCGGACGCGCGCGCACCGGCCACGAGCGGGGCGCCGCGAGTCGCGGCGGAAAGAAAAATACGGGGCGGCGGGCGGGGCGGGCGCATGCGGACAGGACACGGACGGGGCCGCGCCGCTCGTTACGGCGTGACGCGCGGTGGGGTGGGTGGGCGGCAGGGCAGACAGGTGGGGGCGGCCCAGGAGAGGGGGGTGGTCAATGCAGCAGCTAGGAGTGTCCTAAAAAAAAAAAAGCAGCTAGGAGGAGACCCTGCGGACGACGACGTCGCTCGGACCCCATCCCCAACGTGGGCTCGCTCGGGGCAGCAGTGATCGCTGGAGCACGGGCGATGCGCTTTTCCTTTGAAATGGGCGCAAACGATACAGTGAAAGCGTAAAGGCACTCCTCCTATGTACCAGGTGAGCTGAAACTTTTTCACGTTGGATGATTGTGGTAGGGCATCTCCATCCGCGTTAGCTTCAGCTAGCTGTAGACACGTCAGATTCTCATCCCAGCTGGAAGAGAGAACGTGATAAAGGTAAAAGAACAGACATTTACCAAAAAAAGTTAAAAGAACAGCCATCGCAGCTACAAGCTACTGGATGGAAGGTAAGGAGGATTGGAAAGTGAGAAATCGTGAAATCATTGCATTATGAAAAAAAAATTGATAGATAGGTCCTACTAGATGGGAAGTAAGGAGCATTGGAAAGTGAGAAATCATGAGATCGGCTGTGTTTAGTTTCCCATCACATCACCTAAATTCTCAAAATTCTCTCTCCAAACATCACTATCCACCTATCACATCAAATCTCTCTCCTCATGCATGGAACGCTAAACATAGGTAAATAAAAAAACTAATTGCATGGTTTTGATGTACACGACGAGACGAATCTTTTGAGCCTAGTTAGGTCATGATAGGACAATGTTTACCACAAACAAACGAAAGGTGCTACAGTACGCTACAGTGGCCGATGTGACATTTTCTTCAAACTTTCTCCTACACTTTTTGGAACTAAACACAGCCATCATTGCACTACGAAAAAAAAATGACAGATAGGTCATCCTAGCATTTCTGTTCCATGTGGTGGCCAGACCGCCAGAGGAAGATCAGCTGACTGGTAATATTGTAGATAACAAGCTACCTCAATTGATGGAGATGCCTTTGGATGCTGCGCAGGGCATGCTGCCAATGCTGAAGTGCACTAACTATTTTACATGTCAATTCAACAAGGATTTATTTTAAAATAAAAAAGAAGGGTGAACTAGAAGCAACAAACAACAAATGAACAGAGAAACATGCTACCGAAAATGAGTCTCAAGAATTATACTTTTGAAAATCACGTACCAGATAATTTTTTTAAAAAAAATCACGTCCAAGATCTGTGTCGGCAAATACTATCTTAATCAAATATATGTCGCACAGGCAGAACTTTATAGTCAATCAAATAGCTTCAAATCCAGGAACTCTCTGCACTATCAGCACTAATAGTCGGGACAACGAAGAAATAAAAGAAGTATTCTAAGTACACAGCCATGGAGGATTTTGTTCACTACTAGTCATCTCAGCCGCAAGTCAATGTCACGGAGATCAAAATTCACCAGCTAGCAATGGCATGAATTCCAACACCATCACGGGAGCTTGAGCATCAGAAAAGCTATGTCTGTCATGAGAGCAGGTCTGGGTGGAGAGTTTCTGCAAGGATCAGGGTTGAGGAAATGTGTTCCCCACGCTCACTGTTTTGGGCCACCATTGCTGAAGGGAGAGGCGCTGCCGTTCTGATGGGGACTATCTTCTCGATATACTGAGTTCAACATAGCAAGCTCTCGAAGTTGTTGCCTCTTGATGTTGTCTTGTGACTCATCCTGCATGACAAACCATAGTGAATTGGTATTTTTACACACAGAAAAAAAAACAAAGAGATGAAAGCAGATTGTGCATGCTACTCTTCTATTTGTTTAATTATGGGAACAAACCACGGGATATAAAAACAGAGAGATGAAGAAAGCAGATTGTGCAAGCTGCTCTTCTATTTTTTAATTATGGTAAGAAACCATGGGATATAACTAACTACAAATTGATGCAAATGCTCCAGAACAGTGTTATTAGTTGCATGGTATCATAGATAAGAAAATAGAACTATTACTGGTTCATAAGTAACACTGCGAATCCATATCCCATACTTTATGGAATCAAAAAACATTTGTTACACAACTTATCTAATAATAACTCATTTCATTGACCTTTCCTAAAACGTTAGGTTTGCTAATGGGTTACAGATTGAGGAATGAGAGGGTTAGGCAATGAAATGCGTACCACTGGTTTCAGCAACTCCTCTAGTATCTCCTGTGCTTGTGCTAATCTGGCATCAATGACATCAGCAGGTAACTCAGCCTCAATCAAGATATGTGTTGGATCGCCCAAGTGTTCATAGCTAGGCCTTCCCTTGAGCTGTTCCTCCTACAGGGAATAGACAGAATGGCATGTCAGCATTTTATGCTTGTCCTTACATCTAATTGAAGCATCAGCTTGTGAATATTAAGAATTTATTTACCTTGACAGGATCTTTGATGGATCCCTTCCCTCTGATGAAAACACGGCAGCCTGTAGTGGCTTCAACTCTCTTCAGGGAGTGTCCCCTTGGACCAAGCAGCCGGCCAATGAAGTTGAACTGCACGAAGTGCATCAAGGGTAATTGATAAATTAATAAATAACTGCATGGTATTCGTAACCAACACAAGCAAGAAATAACATACGTTAGGGTAAGCATCTGTTGGTACTTCTAATCGCACAATCTTCTTGACAATGTACGAGGACTGGTTTTGTGCAGCACCTTGCCAGCCCATGGCTCCCCTAGGAAAACCATTTCTCTGAAAAGTCATGGAATGGTAGGTTAAACTAATTTATTCAGAGATAAAATGGATAACAATAACAGCCAGTATGAGAAAAAGATTGCAAAACAAGAGTAGCTGAAAGTATTAACATGCATGATAAGAAGTAATTCAAAAGTATCCTGCACAGCTGTTTTGGGTATGAAACAATTCAAAAGAGATGCAATGTAGTAAGCTGATTCAAGGGTACAACTTTTTAGGTACGACCGAGGCCTTCAAAATCGATATTTCTTGTACCGCATTTTAACCATTCAACATACACCAGCCTCTAAAATATATTTTAAGGAAGCTTGAGGGGAGAGCCCATTCCACATAAAACCAAGTTGACTGAACATAACGTTGAAGCCTTTGGTATGAAGCTAGTTTCACAATCACACTACTCTTATAGTCCAAGCGCAAAATATCACAGAATGAAACTAGGTCAATAAAGTAGCAGGTGGAGACTATTTAGTAGTGCTAAGGTCTTTTGAGTACCTTCATACTGTATAGCAAACTGATCCAATGCATTAAGCAAAACAAAATGAACTAATCTGTTCGATTCATAACTAAATTATATGGATGGTATACTCTAGCATTTGATATGCATGCATTGTTCCAATCAACAAAAGCTGTCTTAGGGCTTTCCTATAAATGGATAGTCAAACTCTAATCTAAGAATATTAAATGTAGTTTTCTAATAGGCAAGGTTCTATCAATGTACTCCCGCTCAATATAACAGGTGAGATCAGTTTATTTTGAAACTCATAAGTGCATCCACTGATGATAACATGCTCTAGAAGTAGATGCCAAGGTAGCTTGTTTGTTCCATTCGCCACATATTGGCATCCACACAACACCTGTGAACAGCTGTGCTACCCAAAGAGCGGTTTTATAAACGCACAAGACAGGTGACAAAACTACAACAAAAGCGCCAAAATTATATTCCTGATCCGCTTCAATCTTAGACAATTTTTTCCCACAAAGAATTTGATAGCACACAATGCAGACCTATCATGTAAATAAATGAACGGAACAAACTAAAATCAACTTTAGTAGCCAGTACAAATACCTCAGGATGCATCCCATTCCAAGGACCAAAACCATTTCCACAGAAATTAGGCACCCGGGGCAATGGAATATGATTTGGACTTGCAATTGGTGGCAACCTCTCATTTCCCCTAACTCCAAGGTGTGAAAGCATGCTTGATATCCTCCCTATCTCTGCACATTATGGTTCCAAGAGTTCAAGTCTGAGATCAATATTTATCACGAAAGAAATGCCTATCATTGATAAAGCTACCATTTTCAGAATGCAAACAGATCAATCTCGTACTGAGATACAGGAAATATGTCAGTTCCCCGTACAAGCCATTCCACGTTGAAACATTGTCCCTTACAGACAAATAAATTAAAAGATTGCTCTTTATTACCATAAAGACACAGACAGAGCAGAACTAATGAATCTGAGCAAGATCGCTACTATGAACCCGAATTATTCTCACCTTGATTCAACAGCCTGCCGCAGATTGGGAGCACCTGCACGAAGGGCCCGAGCTTCTGTTGCTCCTGCAGCAACTCCTCCAGATACTGACTGCGCCGCCACAATCCAATCCAATCCCCATCGAACCAACACAGAAAAAAGGACACGATTCAGACGACGATCCAAGAAACCAAGAACAGGGGAACAAGAACACAGCAAAAGGCGAGAAAATTTCAAGAATCCAATCGGGGTGCCGTCTTACCTGGCAGCGTCCGGTGATGCAGGGGGCCTCATAATCGGCATCGGGGACATCGCTCTGGCCGGGGAGAAGCATTTGTCCGTGGCCGTCAGCGCCTCCATGGCGGCGGGCTGGACAGGGGTCGGATTGAGCTGCTGCCTATGGGGAGAGGCGGCGGCGGCGGCGGACGAAGAGAAGATGTGATTGCGTTTTCTTAGATTTTTATCGTGTTTATCTCCTCTTTTCCGCGGTGCGGTAAAATCAATCGCGGAGGATTCCAGCGAAATCGAGCATACGAGATGTCAAAAACGGCCGCTTCCTCTGGGTGTTTCTTCGGCTGGCTCGCCTCCTTTTACCCTCTCTGTAGGGTTTATAGCAGCGGTAAGGTGGAGTAGGTTTTTGGCAGCCGCCGCCGGTTGGTGATACCCTTTTTTTTTTCCTTTCCCGGTTTGACGTAGGGTTTAGGGGATGCGTATAAGGCAGGCCGTATGTGCTTGTAGGGATACGTATATTTGATTCATATCTGTACAAAATACGTTAAATTACCATTGAGCCCAATGATATTGTTTATTTAACTGTACCTTATTAAATACAATTTTAGTCCACATATAGTTTTGTCTTTGATTCATCATTCAACCTCCTTTCATATAGTAGTCATTAGGGTTTTTTTCTTTTTTTGCAGTTGTGCAAGCACGATTGTGATGCCTAAATATTTCATAGCATCATGGGTCCATCTCATTTTATCTTTCTTTTTGGTGTTGACCACCAAATTTAATCAACATTTCATCATAATATTAAATACTTTTAATACTTCAGATTTTAGTTTTCCACTACTTGTTATTTTGTTGACTACTATACAAATTTTAGTGTTCTACTTTCTTAGACAAATTAATCGAACTAAAGATCCATTGGTCAATTGTTTCAGTTAAATAATAGTAGTCCATGAAATATGTTATTGTCAATTAACCATAACTATATGTGTGTTTTGTGCTATTTACAAACTTTATTGGTTCAAACAACACATTTTTTATTAGAATTATGCTAATTTTAGCATTGTGTATATACATGATATCTATAAAATATACTTTCATATAAAGAAAATATAAGATTTGTGTGAATTTTTGTATGAGTAAATTGCATCCACCATACACTAATTTGACAGGCGGGTGCAAATTGGTCCAACATCTTGTAAAATGCTTAATTTAGTGCAATAACTTGACAGGTGGGTGCGAATTGGTCCAACAATTTGTAAAATGCTCATTTTAGTGCAATAACTTAGTAAATTGGTGCATCGGCACTCCAAATATTAAATCAGCAATGTATTTTCTAAATGACGGGTAATAATAGAAAGTAAATTCTTGTCGGGGCAAATTATTATGCATTATTTGGTCATTGGTATTCTCAATGCGAAGGCAATGTATTTGACTAAAATAAGAACTTTTAATGTTTTGGAAATAATTTTTATGTCTTTAAATTAATTATTTTGATATAGTGATTTAATTGTGATTAAGAATATTTATTTTAATGTTCAATATTGATGAGTTCACCTATGTTTTTTGCTACATATTTGATTCTATGCTTTGTTCAACTAAAAAAAGAAATCAATGTTGTGATACATACTAATAGTTGTACATAATTAAGAAGCAACGACCTAATAGAAGAAAATATAAAAATTATTCATAGGTCCATCAAATATGCTTGATACATTGCATTGTAAAGTTTGGACTATAAATGCACTAATTTATCAAATTATTATACTAAATTAAGCATTTTTATAAGTTGTTGGGCTAATTTGCACCCATCTATAAAGTTATTGTATTTATTTGAGTATTTTATAAGTTTTTGACTAATATGGACCCACCTGTCAAGTTTATGTACTAAGTTGAACATTTTACAAGTTGTTGTACCAATTCGTACCCACCTGACAAGTTGTTGTATGGTGGATGCAATTTACTCTTTTCGTATTGTTAGATTGCATCAATTATCCAACACCAAACTGCACTAGGAACAACAGAATGACTTATTTTTTTTGGTTCATTAAATAGTTTTTTTAGTTTTCCTAACTCTCTCTCTATCTTTTTACTTGTCTACTACACGCCACAACAAAAATGCATTTCTGCAATAAATCTTATTGGGCAGATACACCTACTGCTAGCAACCTATCCATCAAAAAATACAAAGACACCACACCATTAGGGATGAGAGGATACCATGCTATGTATGGCAACTCCTCCCATCTCATAGTTCACAATTTTCTTGGTTATAGCAATCAACTTGATACAAGTTTCATTAGTGATATCTGTTTGCTTTTTTCAAGTAATGTAAGATTTATTGTGCTTAATCATAACTACCTCTTAATACTCAGAGTGAAGCTTATTATTGTTGAACTTTTTTCGTAACTAGAATCATGGTAATCGCAAAATAATTATTTCATGCAAAAAAAAACTTTTAGTAATTTGACAACTAGACACACCCAGTGACTTTGTTTTAGCAGGACACGATAAGTGAATCTATAAGCAAGCGATCAAATCAAAGGCTCTATAACCAATTTCTGTAGCAGACATTCAATTGTGTTGTGTTGCTTTCCCTGGATAATTATACACTACTACTTTTTTATGGAATAGATATATTTTCATGACCATAGTTAGGAAAAAATAAAAAACAAAACACATGCATTGAAAAGTGTTTTTATACACCTATAAACTAACCTAGAGAATTTAGTAGGATAGACATAACGGAAAAAAATAGAACATAAGTTCTAGAAAATCAAAGAGAAGACGTAGCCGGCCCACATGTTGTGATCTGCTATTCCAGTGAATAATGTTAATGTGTACGGAGTATGTTTATGATTGAAGCATAACATATTGAATATAACGTTTGTCGTTTATTTGTCATCTGCTGTGGGCTGTACGTGGTTTGAAGTTGGTTTTGGAATCCTATATCGCCTTCTTCTCCCTCCCACTGGCAATTCTTTTAGGAGTTACCATTGACTTCAGCAAGGAAGTGCATCATACGACGCAAGAAACAAGTGGAAACGGGCTATTCGTGGTAGCTGACCGATGAATAATCCTGCACCGTCTTCCCAGCCAATGACCGGTAGACAAAACTGTAGACCGATGCGCGGTGTGTAGACGTTGGTTTTGGGTGGGTGAATTTGGGAGTATGATTTCACATCGTAATCATTGCGGCACTGTAGCATTTCGTTTGTATATGTGAAAAATTGTCCAAAAATTTATTAATTATGCTCAAAATGTTCGTCTCGCAGAGTACAACAAAACTGTGTAATTAGTTTTTGATTTTATCCACGTTTAGTACTCCATGCATGTTATGACATTTTGATGTGATGGGAATCTTCATTTTGCATAGTAAATTTGGGAGTAGAAATTCTGGATCTAAACAGGGCCAAAAGCTTATTGTCTCTCCCCTGCTGCAGAAAAGCAATAAATCCCACACAAGAAAGGTGCAAACAACAACAGCAAAAAGACAACAACAAAGGGAGAGAAAAATTAGAAAGGGCCATGTGTTGACAAACGCCACCCCTCGTTTTATAGAGGCTCGCTAGTCGAGAGCTGGGACTCTGGAGAAGAGGAGCTAAGCCTAGGCTGCTGGGGTCGGAATCAGGGGCAGGCGCACCGCGCACATGGCACATGGAAGTCTTGGGCCGGAGCGGCGAGCCTACGCGGAAGGCTGGCGCCCGGTGGCACCGCTCCACGCGAGGAAATAGTTGAAGTTGGAGGAAAAGGTGGGATCGGCGCCACGGTTTGCTGTTCCGGGACCGATCCTCTCGTGCTCGGACTGCTCGCCTCGCCTGCCCTGCCCTTCCCTGCCGATCCATGCATGCGTGACCCTATCATGTCCTCACATGCTCCCTTGGCCTCAAGTCTCCAGCCCGGTACCTTGTCCTCACGCACGGTGCTAGTTCTTGTGAACTGGAAGCGACGGCAGATTCGAGCGCCGAGCATAGGATGCGGCCACGGGTGGCATTCGCCGTACGTTACTTACAACGGATGGGCAGCCCAAATCTGGCGCATGTTATGTTACCTGGGTGAATCGTCGGGAGGATCCGTGTCCCGTGCAGGGTGCGGCCAAAAGTGCCCCGCGCCGCCCAGCAAGCCACGGCGCGGTCGGTTCGGTCACATACTCACACCTCGTTGGAGAGGATCAGAGGAGGATGACAAGCAGTAGAAAAGGAGACGGGTGATTCTCTCTCGGCGCCGACGCCATATGCGTAGCAACACGTCCTGCCCATGCCGCGCCACGCACCGCGCTGTCAGCTTGTCGCGGCCCCCACGGACACGAGGGGTCCCGGTCCCGGGTGCGGCCTGTGCTGTGGCAAATAAAGGCCATGTGAACTGACCCATGCCCTCGTTCTTTAACCTTTTGGCGCTGTTGCCGCCTGCAAAGTGAGCACACCGGGAGCACGAATCCAGGAGCTCGTGTCGCCCGCCGGCCGGAAGCCGAGATCCCCCACCACCACCGGCGGCGGCACCCGGATCCTCTCTTTCACGGAAGCGCACGAACCCAACCCGCCGCAATCAATCCTTCGTTTTATCGGCCCGTGATCATTTCTCGGCCCAATTTCTTCTACCAATGCTTGTCATCAGCGCGCCGGAACGGCCCAAATCGCGCAAACTAGGGCCGAAAAGCCAATCGCCAGCGCGAGCCCACACGGGGCGAAGGCCGCGCGGGCTCCGGAGCCTCCGACACATTCAAATTCCCCACGCACGCAGATCGCCGGCACGGCCGCCGCCCGCCGCAGCCGCAGCCGAAGCATGGCGGCGGCGCTGCGCGTCCCGCTCCGCGCCATCCTCTCCCGCGCGGCACCTCCCACCGCGCGGCTCCTCCTCCCGCTCCACGCGCACCTCGTCGTGTCCGGCCGCCTCGCCGCCTCCCCGGCCGCGCTCACCTCCCTCGTCTCCCTCTACGCGCGCGCCCCGGCGGCGCTGCACCGCCCCGCCATCCCGCTCCTCCTCGCGCCCTCCGACCCGCTCCCCTGCTACAACGCCGCGCTCTCGCTGCCCCACGCGCTGGCGCTCCCGATCTTCCGCCGCCTCCGCCTCGCGCACTCCCCCGACGCCTTCTCCTTCCCTCCGCTCTTCTCCTCGGCACCCTCCCCGCCGCACCTGCTCGCGCTCCACGCCCTCGCCCTCCGCTGCGGCCTCGCGCACGACCTCTTCTGCGCCAGCGCTCTGCTCCGCGGGTGCCTGAGGTTCGGACTCGCCGATCACGCGCACCGCCTGTTCGACGAATTGACCAACCGGGATGTCGTCGTGTGGAACGCCATGGTCAATGGGTTCGCGAAGCTCGGGTGCTTTGACCGTGCCATGGAGTGCTTCCGGAAGATGAGGGAGGCGGGCGAGGTGGAGATCAGCAGCTTCACAGTCACTGGGATCATATCAGTCTGTACTGCAACAGCAGATCTCAGGAATGGGGCAGCGGTTCATGGGTTGTTGGTGAAGTCTGGATTCGACAAGGAGGCATCGGTGTGTAATGCATTGATAGATCTTTACGGGAAGTGCCATCAGGTGGACGATGCAACGCGGGTGTTTGAGGCACTGGCCGAGAGTGATAAGGATCTGTTCAGTTGGAACTCAATGTTGTCAGCGCTGCAATATTCAGCTGACCACGTGGGGACGATGAGGCTGTTTGCAAGGATGAGATTTGACACACTCTGGCCAGATGCAGTGACAGTTGCGGCTGTTCTCCCTGCATGCGCAAAGACTGCAGCCCTGCAGTTTGGAAGGAAGGTGCATGGGTACATCGTAACGAGCGGGCTGGCCTGTGATGGTGAACTGGACGTGTTTGCTTGCAATGCACTGTCGGACATGTATGCAAAGAGTGGTGGTCTCGATGAGGCCCGTCGTGTGTTTGATTGGACACGACGACGGGATGTGGTATCATGGAACATTATGATCGATGGCTATGCATCGCACGGGCGTGGGGAAGAGGCACTGAAGTTGTTCCACCAGATGATAGAAGAAGGCCTGGTGCCAGATGAAGTAACGTTGCTGGGAGCATTGTCGGCTTGCAGCCACTCTGGACTTGTCGAGGAAGGGAAGGGTTTCCTAAAGAGGATGAAAGAGGAGTTTGGATTGGAGCCACAGCTGGAGCACTACGCATGTGTCACTGACATGCTTGGGCGAGCAGGGAGGTTGGATGAAGCGAGGAAGGTAGTAGAAGAAGCTGGTGCTGTTGGTGCTGGTGCGTGGCGGACATACCTCGCTGCATGCCGGATGCATGGTGATAAGGAGAGAGCACAAGAGGCAGCTAGGATGCTGATGATGGCAGAGGAATCAGGGAGTGGGGGATGGGTTCTCCTTGCCAACACTTATGGCTGGGAGGGAAATTTTGAGGAGCTTGAAGAAGTGAGGGGGGAGATGAAACGCCGAGGGGTTCAGAAGGCTGCACCCGGTTGCAGCTGGGTTGAGGTTGGGTGAGAACAGTGGAAGTGGAACGGTAATGCATGCTTTTCTTAGTGGGGACAGGGTGCACCCTGAGGCCGACATGATCTATGAAATGTTGCGCACGTTGATACGTTGGATGAAGGAGTGCAGGCATCCGAGCAACATAACTCCACTATATCTGGTAGAATGCTGTTAACTTTTCAGATGTTGCCACACAATTTGTTACAAGCACATGGACTGACATTAGCTCATAAGTTAGAATGGTGCATTGGAAGATAAAGTTAAGCTCGCACCATCAAGCCCAGCACCAAAACTTGGTCCTGGCAACAAATTTTCACCAAATATCAGAGTTCCAGCAGCCAGCGCTCCAGCTCCAAGCCCCACTCCCAGGTTAGGTGGACCATTCTGACCTGCAAACCTTCTTGGTGGCATATTTATGTAGTTCTGTGGCACTTGCCCCCTAGCAGGATAAGGTGGGGGAAAGTAACTGGGGTTTGAAATGGGAGGTGGCAGGGTTTGTGGGATCAGTGGTGGTTGATTGTTATGGCCATTGCTTCCAGATGGTGGATATGGCCGAGGGGTAGGGGTAGGGGTTGTTGGCATGGTGTTGCCGTAGAAATCATTACCTTCACTGTGATCCCTATAGTGGGTTGATGGCGGTGGTGGATAATTATAAACTGGACCATCTTCTATAGCTAATGTGATCCCGACCTGGTTTGTGTACTTCGATCTGTCATGTGACCCTGCACATTCACAGCATTGCAATTGAGTTGAATTGAGTTGTATGCAGATTGTATTACAGTCAATAAAGTAAATGTTTGTTAGTTTCATCTGAAATCACTTGATCTATTGGTTAAATATAACTTTGTATCGATTTTCTACCAATTTTCTCTGTAGAAAGATCTCTTTTACAAGTGTATACTAAATTCCTATCAGCGCAATGGATGCCATCTAATATTGTTTCATCTTGAAGAAAAAAAAAATATTAGTTTCTGTTTACCTGAAGACTGAGCATGTACATCTTCTACCTTGCAGATTCGGATAGATATATCGACGAACCCATGAGCTTTGTCTGACTTCTTCCTCCTAAGCTGGAAGCTTGCAGTTTCCTCAATAACCCCTGCCTGCTCCTCGCCATGTATAAATTTGTCGAAGTACTCGTTCATCTGGACGACGGCAGTTCCCTGGAGGTGCTCCCTCAGGAAGATGGGCTCTCTCCTGTACACTTCTACCGTCAACGCCATCTGCTGCAGGCTGCTCTGATCATGCTCGTCAGCCGAGACTGAGAACTTCATGCCCCAGCTTGGGTCGGAGCTCCCTGAGGCGTCCACCTTGGTGCAGTATTTGCTGTTGGGATCCACCCATGCGACGGAGAACCACTGTGGCTTGAGCAGCGACGGCCTGCGTCCCAGGCCGCGTGCGGAGATCACGCAGAACTCGACCGATGTTTTCGCCATTTGCGTGAAGAGGAAAGATGAGGAAGAGGTAGGAGGGCGGTGACGCGGACCAGTGAAAATGATGGTTTGAGATTCGTTGCGTCAATAGAGTGCTTTACCTCGCTTCAGTTATTCCGAGGTGATGTAGGAGCTGTTTTTAAGTGTTTGTTTTGATGTTAACTTCTTCTAGTCATGGAATTGATTCCAAAGCTGTGGCACTGGGAGATGGAAAAGCATAGCTGAAAGACGTGGTGCTGCGACAAGGTTTGATCCACCCCAACTAAAGTTTAGCTAGTTGGTTGCTAGAGCTAAACTTTAACCAGCTAAAACTTTAGTTGGAGGTGTTTAGATCCTCTTGTTAATTGAAATGATTGGATCACACTACCCCTAATGAAAATAATAGAAAAAAGAGGATAGTGCCTGCATTGATTTTAGGAGGGGTAATTCCGTCTATAAACATATTTAGTTAGGTTCAACCATCTAGAGAAATCATACCGTTTTTAGCTTGCGGCTAAAGTTTAGCCGAGTTTTAGCTGCCTCCATTTAGATCTCTAACGACTAAACTGTAACAGCTAAAGTTTAGCTGATGAATTCAAACGGTTTCTTTCATTTGACCGGCGGAGTTTCTTTCGTTTTTGCTTTGCAGCACTAACGTCTCCACGGCCATAGGGTTTTGAACACCCATCCTGGAAAGCTGATAGTCGATTCCGTAAGAGCGAGCCGCCCAGATCTGCCTTGCTTTGCTGATCGCATTTCAACATGTGCCGTTGGTAAGTATCAAAAAAAAAAAACATGTGCCGTTGGTCGACCGCGCGCGACTCATTTGCACCATCGGCCTTTGGCCAGCCACGGCGTGCCGTAAACACGGTTGACTCTAATGGACCATGGTAGAACACTAGTAGAATGGTGGCCTATTTCTTTCCTCGTTCCAAAAAAGAACTTTTTTTTGAACTTTTAGTTACTCAAATTATTGATCCCAGCTTCAAATGATTCTAGTTCAGATCTGCAGCGTCCAAGATCCATAGCTCTATAAGCACATGGACAGATCCATAGCTCCATAAGCACATGGAGAGATTATACTACATATCATAGGATCACAGATCTGAATCGCTGCAAGAAGACAGAAAAATGCTGGAAACGGATGGCGCCCGCTGCAATTCGCAAATTCTTTATTGTTAGAATAACTCGCATGTTCTTCCGGTACTCAGATCCATGGAAGAATATGGATGGGAAAGCAGTGGGCATGGTTTCTGCATGATACAACGTGATGCGCTTAGACTTAGACTGATATGGGCATGCCCAACAGCACAAGAGATGAGGTATTCCGAGAATATACTAATATACAGCTAAACTGTTTGAACGAGATTTCAACAGGCATCCCAGACAAATACACTTGAACCAAGATGTAAATATCATGCCGTATGATGTTGTTTGGGACGAAGAAACTAAAAATATGGGTATTGATTGGAAGAATATGCCATCCCCATCTAAATGGTTTGGTGTGACAAGGGCAACACCGCTGTGCCATCTTCACTCACTGCTTGCAGCAGCGGGAGGAGAACCACAATTACCATAGCGTTGGGAGGGATCGTATATCTACGCTGATACAACTCATCATACCTCTAAAGCTGTCACCTTGATTTACTGGCTATTGTACAGATTATGGCACTATTTTTGTCGTGATACTCTGGACGATATTTTCTCTCAAAGATCCTCCTGTGCAGTAAGGGGTCTGCAGATCAGTTGATTAAATATCAGATCAGAGTAAACAGCAAGGTTTTGCTGTTACAGCAGGCAGGTGCAAATGCGATGACAAATGGAGCAGAAAGCAGCAAAGCAAGGGAGTGACATACTTAGAAGAGCAAGCTCAAATAGAAAATGATCCATCCTGCCATGGTGAACACAGCAAAAATGTGAACCCAGAACAAGATTGCAGCTGATTCTTTGCCACACCCTCTCAGGTTTGCAACAGCACCTGCAAAAAGAAATACAATCAGATCACATAACGTGGTTTGCTACCGTGCAGAACATAGCACTCCACCCCCATTACCTAACAGATCTCATCTAACACACAACATTATTAGAAGAATCAGTACAACTGATACATGATAAGTGATAAGCAGTATTCTTTTGTGTCTTGCATACCTGACAACACTGATGTGGGCATAGAATGCTGCAGTAGCAGGACAAACTTGAACATTTTGTCGTCTTTGGGAATGAAACCAAGTTTATCAACTAACAAGACGATGCCAACCCCAGCAAGAGGGACCAAGACCAACCGTGCAAAAATTATAGCAATGGTAGTACGCATACCAAGCCTCTTACTTCCTTCACCAGGACCTGATGCCATAAACATAGGTAAAGACAAAATCATGAGAAATGCCTCTAAATCCTATCATGGTCATGCTAAGGTTGATCTCATCCCATGCAATTTTCCCAGAATTTAAAAAAAATGCTTACCATCTACGAGATTTCCCCCAACAGCAAGTAAAATGCATGGGATCATAGCTTCCCTGAAAATGTGTTACAGATTAGACACTAGATAATATCACAGATTGTCAAAGTTTGGTACTGAGTAACTTTATTGGCAAGACTTTGTATATTGCAAAATGAAACAGAGAATGAGACATGTAAATACCCAAGAATCAGGCAGCTGTCTGTGAAAAAGAAGAGAGGCGCGTCATCCGTAAGTATAAAATTCTTCAAGAATGGGACAATACCAATAACAATTGCAAAAGCCTGTGCATATTGTAAAATAAAGTCAAGGATTCAAGGCACGGAATGCATAAATGACCTGTATAGACACTACTAGAATACTGCAAGAGCAATACATACAGAGGCAACAATTGGTGGCTGGAGAAGCTGTTTGTCTTTCAGGAATTTAATCACACATTTAACATGCCCCATTATCTGCATAAATATGAACATGGTTATTCATTTTTTCAGCTGAAAGAAAGAGCATCACAATGATATTTAAAGTTTACATTTTCTTACCTTTGATCCAGCAGAAGTGGCACATTCTTTTCGAACTTCCACAGCAGATAACAAAGGCTCATCCTCTGGTACAGTACTAGTGTGAGTGTTTGTTGAAATTGGATATTTCCCGAGTTGGGGCACCACATTCTCTCCAGATGCCTTGACTGGGAGTTCATCGTCTTCGGAGCCATCAAATGTCCGTCCTGGTGGCGGAGCAAGCATCTTGAATACATACGTGTAAACAATAATTGCACCAACCTGCAACATGAAAAGGATTCACTGAGTGAACAGTCGCAACAGCTATTTGTAGCCTATCAAGATGTTAAGCGGCTATCTATGATCTACAAAGTCATTATTCTGACTTATGAGTAAAATATTAACTTGCATGAGCTGGGGAAAAAGAAGAAAATACACATACCCATTGACCAAATGAGATATACGCATTTCCATCTTGGTTGCACTTATCAGAGTCACCAAACGGATTAGATGGGTCCCGGCATAACGCAGCAATGAGGACTAGAGGTATATTTCCAATATTTCCTGCATAAAACATGAGAACCTGTATTGATATTGGATATATGAATGATGCATAGAAGTAGAAATGCAAATTATTTTCTAGAAACTAGAGGTGGTACCTATTCCTATATGGATAACAGTGAACTTAAAGTACGGATATGGAGGTCGGATGATAGATGCCACAACAAAGCCAATCAAAGAGCCAGATACTGCGCCTACTACAATATTTACTGGAATATACCACCTGCAAATATGGAAATGCTATGATATTAGAAAATATAACAGGAAAGGCAGAAAAAACGCACAGAACTCATTTGCCAAATGAGAAATCCAGAACATACTCCTAAAGCAGTTTATGCAAAAGAAAATTGACATATGTAATACATGTATGCAGCAGGGGAAGGGAAATGATGCATGTGTCAACATAAACAAGGATTGAATAGTCCATAACAGCATAACATAAAGTTCAATATATTACAACAAGAGAAACATTCCCAGTAAAGGCAGCGAGAAAAAATATGACAATCTACAAAATAAATGGCATGGAATAGTTTCACCAATCTCTAGTTATTGCAATTTTTCAGTATATTAAATAAACAAAGTAGCCCCACTAATCCGGAGTCAATACCATATGACCGTTAAATTCAACTAGAACCAAATCAATACTTGAATGCACATTTCCTTCAACTTCTGTTGGTCCACTTTCCTTTTTGTCCCTTCTGCAGGAATTGGAGCTCACTAAGCTACTGTCACATTTGGAACTTTTAAGGATTTAAAATTGACCCAGCCAGAAAGATCAACCATAGTAGACTGTTTCATTGTACTTTTAAGTAATCTAATAATGGTTGGAGGCTCTGATTATGGACCATAGAAGGCTAGAGGCACATAAAACAGAATATTAGCTGAAAACAACATCTTGCTCAATACTCGATAGCTCTCACATCAGAATTCAACAACCATACAGCACAATTGGATGAAGCATATAACACAGTATAATATTACTAGTAACAACAAAACTGAAGTATGGTATCAATCCATATACTTACCACTGTAGCATCTTCTCAATAGTGATTGATCTACCCAATTGGGAAAATATAAGGCAAGGAAGCAGAAGCGAAAACACAAGCTGCAGCAAATGATGAAAATGTCAGTATAGTTTGATACAGAGGGGAAGCACAATCAAGGCCTCTACTGCTCCATGTCTTCCTACTTTGAACAAAACCCAACTACCGTTATCCATTACCAAGCTTTTATTACAAGAGACAAAGCTCACCCCATTGAGAAGTCTGCGGCCGTTGGGCTGGAGGATGTTGATGTACTTGGAGGCCATGAGGAACCCCATGAAGCAGACAGTGAACACCTTGGCGATGGGCAGCACAGCATACTTGAGCATGCTCAACACCGACGTCCCCGATGTGCCTCCCTGCGCCGCCGTGGCCAGCGCCTCCAGCAGCGACCTCTCCATCATGGCTTCACTTGGACCTGTACTGAATCTTGCCTTTCTGCCTTCACAGCTCAGGACCCGTGACCACCGCAATCAGGACTCTGTGACATTATGAATGATTTATAAGGCAAAATATCGTCAACAGGCAACATCAGGAAAATTCTGGAACTGCTTTTGGCACAGGTTGTTCAGAGGCAACCCAACTGGAAGAGAGCTCGCCGTTCGCGCAGAGCCAACCGAGCAGAACGCGCACAGCTCAGCTCACCGGATTAGTAGTGACCAAATAAGGCATGTAGCTTCCCAAGCGGAAAGCTTAGCAGTAACCAATTTCTAGTTTGACAAAACCCCAATCAACTCGTGACGAGAAATTTAGGACCTAACTAGATTCCAACTAAACTAACTCGACTACCAGAAGAATGACGAAACCGAATCCCGAGCACTCCACTGCTCCTCCGTTCTAAATTCGCACGGTTGGGAGATCCAATCCCCCACAGCTGCGTAAGCATCCCGCGGCTCAGGTTTGATACGATACGCCATATCCATCTCAACTGCTTTACCAAATCCGCGCTAAACCACTCCGCGTAAGCTCAGGACGCAACCGAGCTCAGAATCCCAGCGCCCCAAGCCACCATTACATCCAAAAAAAGCAAGCAGATAAAAAAAATCGCGAATCGCCCAATGACAGGGAGAGCGATCGCGACGACGGCACGCCATTCTCCCCACACGCCACGCCACGCCCCGCAAATCCGGAACACAAAAACAACCCCAAGCGAAAGTTAAGATCGGACCGAGAGCTTCAAACTCACCGCGAAGACCGCCGCGCGCTGGGAGGGAAGGACTGACTGAGCGTCTGAGCCCGAGCCCGAGCCCGAGCCTCCCCCGTGGAGAAATCCTCCGAGTAACCAGTGAACCCCGCCCGCGAAGAGCTGACCGCGCGGCTTTGATCCGTGGCCAAGGCAAGGCGCGGGGACCTGGAGGAAGGCGTAGAAGTGGCGGTGATTCGGAGAGCGGGGTGGTGGGAACCCGGTGGGATCTGGTGGTGGGATGGGTTGGGCTCCGAGCCAGAGAGGCCGAGGGGGAAACGACGGGACGACTCGCGAGAGGACGGTTCGGATGCTTCGCTCCTACGGAGTACACGCGCATTTTATATCCGCTTGGAATCCGTAGAGGAGGGGAGAAGTCATCCGGTTGCGGTCAAGAGCACGAGGACCTGCGCGAGCGTGACACTGCGCCAGTCCGGCGGCCGTACGTGACATAGCGGGCTTCGCTGGCGCGTTGCCTGTGGTGGATCGGGGCCCCGCCGGCGGCGGTAGGGCCTGGGGCGGATTCATTTGACCTGACAGATTTTTTTTCTCCGGTACTAATTTTCCTTTTCTTTAGACCATTTCAGAAGCGGTCGAAAAAGGCACGGAATATACTAGTGGTATATGGAATATGGTGAAGGTTGATGCAACCTAGTAGACAGTACAGTACAACATAAAGTTAAAATGAACCCCTAATCACAACGGTGAATATGCAGCAGCGATCACAATTTAAATGCAAGTCAATATTGAATAGTACTTTCTCCGTTCTAAAATGTATATCGTTTAACTTTTTTTACTTTAAAATTGACCGCTCATCTTATTTAAAATTTTGTGTAAATTATCATATTTTTATGACGAATTACTTTATTATTAAAAAATCTTCAAAATGCCTTAAATTTGACTATATTTTCATAATTTTTTTAATAAGACGAGCGGACAAACTTGTGGTAAAAAAAGTCATACAGCCTACATTTTAGAACAGATGTAGTAACTAATATGTTCACCTTTTTTAATATATTTAGGACATACTAAGATTTGGCAGGTTTTTAAACATATAGTTTGACCGTTGATTTCTTTAGAAATACATTATCAGTTGTTATAAGATCAGTGTATATAATTTTAGACACTCATCATCATGTATATAATTTGACTACTTAATCAAAATGTTCAAAATTTGTTTTTATTTACTTTTTGCAAATCCCAATATGACATGAGTATAAAGAAAGGTTCGTGGTGCAATTATCATAAGACTAATTTTATAGGTAGTTATTGTGCCACGAATAAAAAAGGATCATGTGGCCTTTTGTAAATGAAACAAGTTAAAAGGGTTCGGACTTTCGGAGTCTTAAAATCTGTCTAGAGAAAAAGAAAATTGTAGTATAGTTACGGAACACCTAAAAGACTAGATTCATGTTATGTGCATTTATCTAGGTGTGGTGAACATGAGATTCTGCCTTTGTACCTTTGTACAGTGTTTAGGAGTGCGTGAGAGAGAGACTAGGCGCATCGCCCTGTTCGTTTGGATTGTTTCCAGCGATCCAACAGTGTTTTTCTCTCAGCGAAAACCAGCACCAGCCACCAGCCACCAGCCACCAACCAGCCAGCAGTGTTTTTCTCTCAGAAAAACCAGCGCCAGCCACCAGCCAAACGAACAGGGCGCATGTCTCCTGAGCTTTTTTTGTCAAGATCAAACCCCGTCCCGCACCAGTGCAACCACTCTACTTTACCTGCCATGAAAAACTGGAGGCACCGGCGTGGAGTTCCTTTCCTCCTAACACATTCGAATTTAGTTTTTTTACAAATCTTGCTCTCCATTTTTAAACTTTGTGAAATTGCCCTTTATTATTCACGAGTCAATGCCATTTTTCCATTATTCACGAGTCAATGCCATTTTTTTAGCCTTTGCGCGTTTGCCCCTATTTTGACCATTGATTAGTGGCAAAATTGTATTAATTTGTGATTAGTATATGACAAAATCGCAAAGTTAAAAAATAAGTGAAAAATCACAATTTCATTTCAAAATAGGGTAAGAACAAAAATATACCTTGATTTCAAGTCAAGATGGACAAAAAAAAGCTATTTTCGTTCCAAATTATTATTTATTGTTAATTTTTCTCACAACATTTGATCATTCGTCTTATTTAAAATATACAAGTATTATTTATTTTATTTATTATTTACTTTATTATCAAACGTACTTTAAGCATAACCTGATATTTACATTTAAACTGATTTTTTAAATAAAATAAATGGTCAAACATTATGAAAAAATATGAACAACGGATAATTATTTGAAACGGATGTAATAATATAGAACTACACCACTACACAAAGTATGATTGTCGAGATCAAGGAAAAGTACCTTTACGGTAGACAATGACAATATGCGGGCAGTTAAATTGATGAAGCGCGCTGGTGTCACCAAAGTAAGTAAAGTGATCTACACTAGTTAATCCCAGCCAACGGGAATTCGCAAAAAGAAAGAAATATTACTCCTATTCCCACATGGTGTGAACAACTTTTTAGATGCGAATCTGATGTGATTAATCTCGATAAGGTCAGGCAGAGAAAGAACGGTTCGCGCGGGATGCTTCCTCCGGCACCATCATGCTAGCTTGAACGTCCATAGTGGTTGGTGGGCACCTCCGCTGTTGGACCGACCCAAGCTAAAGCGATTTTGTTAAGATCTCTGAACCTGATCTCTAGTCGTAGCTTTCATCTAGCAGAAACTCAAGTTCCCTTTTTGTGTTAGCTGCTTTCATCACTGTAACCCTTTGTTACGTGTGGAATGTATATAATCCTAATTAAGGCGCCTCTGTCCCCATCAAATGGCGCAGCCCCATGGATTTCGTTTTCTAATAATTCAAAATTTCCATCAGAAGAGGTAGCCATCGCAAATTGAATGAGATAAGAGCTTCCGGGCAAAATACGGATTCCCATGATCGGGATGGCTGATGATGACAAAGACTCGTCATTTTCGGAATAATTTGGCAGCCACTCTTAATTTTATCTACCAGCCTTAATTAAGTCATGTTTGTTTGATATTATAATCCATATAAATTATATAATAGTTTATTATAATCTAAGGGTGGTACGGTAAAAATCTATTTTAGAATAATTTTAGGGCCACAAATAATCTAAAATAAGTTGTATATGGGTAGACTATTTCAGAGTTATCGTGGTCTTATGATGATTCTTTTACTATACTGCTTATATCTCATAATATAGCCCCTATCATCTACAAGTCAAACAAACGGAGCCTAGGGCCTGTGTGGGAGAGCTCCGCTCCACGTTTTCTAGCTCCGCTCCAAAATTCTGTAGCCAAACACATTCAACTCCAGAAACTCCAGCTCCATAAAAAAAGTGGATCCAGAGGCCAACTCCAGGTTTTTTCTGGAGCTCCTCAAGGGGTGCTCCCGAAACTCCAGGTTTTTTCTGGAGCTTCGTATTTTTCTGGAGTCGGTGAAGTGGAGCTGAAAAAGATGAAGTTTCTAGAGCAGAGCTGCATTTTTTGGAGTGGGAGCTCTCCCAAACAAGCCCTAACTGATTGATGCAGTACCACTCTATGTAACTCACTCGAGATATCCGGAATTGTATGACGCCGGCCACGGCCACTTCGCCGCATATATTGAATACGTCCACGCCTCAACGCCGCCTATGTACACGTGCAGCGTGCCGGCGAATTGAACGCTAGTTCAGCGTCCTAAGATGATGCGTCCTGCCGTCCTGGTACGCACCTGGAGGTTCTAGTCATCACACTCATCAACATGACGCTCATGTACGTGGTCGTTGGAACTCAGACGCGTGTACGTGCTGCAGAGGATTAGCTAGACAGAAGAGGCCGCAAAATCGAGTCAGCACTCTCAAACAGGCCGGCCATGCATGATGCATTTGCCAGTAGTCATCTGGTGCAGGAGCCATGCCACTAAGCTATCCTTTAAACCTGACACCTAGCTTGTCCCCAACTAAGTGCCACGGTTCACAGAGTGAACACCGAACAGGTGTACGTGCGTCCAGATATGGTTAGGCTCAAAGTGAGACGCTGCCTGCATGGCCGGGATTCACCTGGGGCAGGAACACGCGACTTATGTTAAGTTATCCCATACTGTCTCAAAGCAAGTGACACGATCGGTGAACAGAACAGGTGTACGTCCGTCCAGATTGTTAGGCGGCTGGCTCGATCCGGCTAGCAGCCGCTGCCGGCAAGGGAACAAGGCAACCAATGCAAAACGAGCCCCACCAAATTACCCAAAGCACTCGAGATTTTTCCCCGTCCCGTATAGGCGACGACGAGCCGACGATATGACGCTGGCCGGCGCGGACAAGGCAAGCGAACGCTCGCGTGCGTCCAAAGACGTCGCCGTCGCCGCACGGAAGCGCCCCGGCAAAGCAGCGACTCGCCGCGGTTGCTTCCGGGGGCGGGCAAAACCTCCGATTTGAGGAGCGACACTTTCCTTTCCTGGCGCCAGTCATCCGCTGGTGAAAGTGAAATCATCGAAGAGGAGGGAGAGCGTCTGACTTTTCCTGGTAGGGATCGGAATTGAACATTCTGGGTGCATGCATGAAGCATGCATGCACGCGGCTCTGTTTCGGACGGGGACAAAAGGGAAACGCTGAACGCCCTACAGGCTTCGCGAAGACGGACAGGTACGCACACATCATTAGCTTTCCCGTCCGAATTGATTAGAAAAAGGGCCGAGTTCCATGTGATAAGGTTATGAAATATATAAAGTCACAGGAGGCCATCGCTACAGTCTTCTTCAGACGACCATCGGGTTTCCAGAAATTCGCTGGCGGCTTCAGCTTCCAGCAGGAGCATTATGCGTACTCCGTACGTGTTTCAGTGTTTGTGTGCCATGTTATAGTAAAACTCGTTGCGTCGTTAACCAACGAGATCGGTGCGCGTCACTCTTCCACAATATGGTTCGTCGATCCGATGAGGACCGGACGGTGCATTGCGTTCTTGCAATTGAAAGCAGGCGCGCGACGTACACACGTGTGCCTGGAGTTATCTTGGCATGCAACTTATAGGCCGCCGACACTTGAGATGCCCAAGGGGCACGTGATTTGGACGGCCTTTCGACGAAGTACCAGCTCGGATCACTGAGACTGTTCGTTCTGTCGGCTGAGGAAACTGGGACGAACCTTATGACAATGGAGACATCAGAAGTGGACATGCGCAGACCTGTATCCGATCGACTCCACCTGCTACACTTTTCTATTAATCTGCATTCAGATATAACAATATAAGGGAAGTATATTGGAGGCAATAAACTGAACTATACTGCAAGAGTGCAAGACACCACTGACATAGCAGGTATACGAAAGGAGCATAACCATTTTATGTAGCATCAGATTTGACTGACTAAAGGAGCAGGAAACATTATCTGAAGAAGAAATTTCAGTTAGGCGTCACGCTAATCATTACATGAAAAATCTGTCAAATATGCCACCATCTGTGTATAGGTCTAAATGAGTAACAATCTAAAACAGAATTTCACACAGGAAGGGCCCTGCCATATTAAAACAGACCACGCATGCCTTAGCATCAACCATAGCATTGAAATTTTCATCGAATGCACGAGGGGTGTAAAGACAAATGTAAGAGCCCACCATACCTTGACAATTTGGTCATTGGGGATTGCTTGTATTGTCACCTTGATCACTGCATAAGCATTCCATCCAGCCAGCACCATGAAGAATACATCATTTTTTCACGCATCAGAGTTTCATGAGGCTGCTGCAAAATATGGAGATAATTTTCGTCCATTACAACAAATTGGGTACATCTGTCTAATAATCTCTATACAAGCTATATGAAAATGTGGCTATTAATTTTCACCCAGGACTGAATGGCAACACATAAACTCTGTAAGCTCATGAAATTCATTAGATGAGAACTACCAAAATTTCCAAAACAGTTGTCAAAATGATTGATTCACACTTCACTCCCACCATTGCAATGGCATGAACTAATTAATGTCTCTGAAACCACAACACTGCAAATCCAATCTAGCAGGCACAACGTTTACAATCACTGTAAGCACGGGACCGGATGCAAGGCAGCCACCCAAACTGAGGAGAGAACAGAAAGTTGAGAAGGCAAACATACCAAAATGTTAGCAGCTCACGCACATTAGTTGGGCATAACCTGCACAGACAGAAGCAAATAAGCACCATCCATTTGTTGGGCACATGAAGATGAATAACCAGCAAATGTTGGTCAAAGGACTGGAAACTGCAAATCGAGGTTCCAAATCTAGCACAAATAGCAAAGAGAAAATCACAGGAAAATCTCCCCTTCAGGGCTTCACCAACATTTAACCCAAACAATCAGTGGGGAAGAGGAGACGGAGTGGCCGCGCGATAAGCGGAGTGCCGAGGCCAGCCACGGCATGCGCAGGTCGGCGCAGAGCAGCGCAAGCGTGGCGTTCCCTGGGTACAAGAGCAGCGGCGGTCGGGGACGCAATGGCCGCCATCGCCCCTGATGGCGGACCCCGCCAGGGGTCTACCGGGGTGGCGGCAGAGGACGTGCAACGAGACGAGGAGCAGCAGCCCGAAGGCGATGACGAGCCGGAGTGCCGGACGGAACCCGGCCGGCAAATGGCGCGAGGAAGCGGCCAAGTGGGCCGCTGTCTGGAGGAAAGGGGAGGAGGCTGGATTGGGACCGGAGGAGAAGACAAAGAAGGAACCTTTTACCTTTGCTCTGTGCTGTCTTGGAGATGCACGTGGACTTGAGCAGCCTCGCCGTCTCCTCCGGCGGCGGCAGATTATTCGTCACCTCGCCGTAGTCGACGCTGATGTACAGAAGCGGAAGGAGAGGCGGCTGGGAGCTGCGTCGGGGAGGCCGGTCCACGCCGCTGCGGAGGGGAAGGCCGGCACGGGGAAGCGGAGGGGAGGCCGGCAGGGGCGGGGGTGTGCCGCCGGCCGAGGAGGCCGGGCCTCCATCCGCCGCCGCCGTTGGAGAGATTGGGGAGAGGGAGAGAGTGCGCTAGGGAGGCCGGCCCACGCCGCTACGCTGCTCACCGCGTGCCGCCCACGCACTGGCCACGCGTCGCGTGTCCTCTACCGCCTGCGGCTGCCCGCGCGGCGCCAGGGGCCCGCCGCCGCCGCTCGCGGTCGTCTTCTGCCGCCCCGCTCGATGCGGAGCTGTCGCAGCTCCTTGAAGACCGAGCCTTCGCCGCCGCTGACGCCGCCAGGAGGGTGACCCTCCGGCCTAGCTCCGTCGCCGCGGGAAGGCAATATGGGCCGGCGCAGGCTCGCGGAAGGGGAGGAGGCCGCGAAGGATATGGCGGCTGTGCGGTGCTCGTCTCCTCGGCTCCATGCGGAGCAGAGGGGGCGTGGAGGGGCGCCGGTGAGCTAGTGGGAGCTCCTCGATGGTTCGTGGAGGAAGGCGAAGGTAGATTTTTCCAAGTGACGCAGCGCTTCGGGAGTCTTCCGTCCAAGCTATTGCTGACACGTGCGCAGGCTAAAGTCCAAGAGCAGCGGTGAAAACAAGAGCCGGTAGATTTACATCGAAGGGCATGTAAAATTTTTGCTACCGTGGCCACCCTGGCGGGCCGCCGAAGCCGCCTCCTTTCTTTCCCCCGAAAACCAAAAGCGGCATGATGGGCAAAACTATGTATGGGCCTGATGGGCTGCATGTGCAGGCTACAACAACAGAGAGATGAGAGGCACGGGCGGGCCGTCGCCCTTGTGGGCAGATGTATACTATCAACCCATGTCTTAATCTCAAAAAAAAAATCAACCCATGTCTAGATTGCCACTATTCGTAAGTTGGAATTTAATACTTTGGTTATTTTTTTGGAAAAAGCTCTTACTAAAATTTGATCGTTTGATATGTTATCTGTCTTCGTTTTCTTACCTTTCTTCGTCCCTGAAGATCCTTCACTACATTTTCTCACAGCATTGTGCTTCGATGAAGAGCATCCAACTTCCGAAGCAACCCTCCTCTTAGTTCAGTTTGGTAGAAACCTGATGTCTTATGTCAAAACACAATAAAGAAACTAAAAAAAATAAAGTAGAATTGCAACTCCAATTTGACCTCCTACGCTTGTATTGCAAATACATAGTCATGAATAATCCCGCTAAAGTAATAGGAATTAGGCCTAACACTATTCCAGGCCTGACCCTTCCAAATCGATGAACCAGCTTCCAACTTCCGAAGCAACAAGTATACAAAAAACTTCCCAAGCACCTTCGGAGGCGCTTGATTACATGAAAACACCGCGATGAGCGAGAGATTTACACTGGCAAACGGACAAGTTCGCCACAATCCTTTTCAACCAAGTTACGAATTAACATATTTTGGAACCACTAACCTGCAATTCTATTTATCGGGTCTCTTCAAATCAGCTATTATAACACTTTAAAGAAAACAGGTGAATTGTACCAAGCAAAACGTAGTAGTCGACTCACAAACAACAGATACCATACACCATCCGAATATATAGCCGAGTAAAAATGGCTATCAACGCCAAAAAAAAACCACTCAGGAGATAATGTCAGGTATAAATAGAGCATCCAAGTGCAAGTCAAAATGCGTTTCTCTGAATGTTCAGCGAGTTTCAGCAGCGTGCTTGCAAAAAGAAATTATTCAATGACATGGCCATCACCGATCCATTCTCAATACTATAGCAACAAAATTGGACATCACGACTGGCCAGTATCTACTTGTCAGCAACTTCAATAAGGGTTGTCTCGTAGTCAGCAGGGGCCTCAAAGCCATGGAGGTTCATCACGGTGGCAGCGACGTTGGCAAGCCCAGGGGTCTGAATGTCAGTCCGGAATTTCACTCCAGGGTGCAGGCCAGGGCCTCCAATGGCAACCGGGACCTGCAAGTGTAACAGAGGCATTAGAAACACAGGCAATCAAGACAGGTGGAGACTTAAGGGTCTAGGATCCTGTGGCATTGAATGGAGACTATCAAACAAGGGTCTAGGATACTCACCGGCTGAAGGGTGTGCGAGGTAAGAATTTGGATACCACCACTCTTGTCAAGCAGCGGCTTGCCAGCTTTGTTCCTTTTCACCATGTCCTCTGCATTTCCATGATCAGCAGTGACAAGGTAAATCCCACCAACTTGCTCCACAGCATCCAAAATAATCTGTTAAAAAGAGGATCAGTGATTACTAGGCAAAGGCGAATAAAATATGAAATGTTGTAAATAAAATGAACTGTGTGATGCACATTCAGATACCCAATACAAAAACACAGCATGTAGGTAAACTTTTATCACCTTAACGGCTTCGTCAGCTGCCTTGCAAGCAACAACAGTGGCCTCAATATCACCGGTGTGACCAACCATGTCACCATTTGGCAGGTTGACACGTACCTGTAACAGCAATACAGTAAGCAACAGGGATACTGGAAGATTTATCCGCTACAAATTTCAGAATCATTTACCTGGTCAAACTTTCCACTAAGGAGAGCATCCCTGGCTTTCTCTGCAATTTCAAGAGCCTTCATCTTGGGTGCTACATTGAATGTAATACCGCTATCGCTAGGAATTTCAACATACTCTTCCTTAGTTTCATCAAAGTATCCTGAACGGTTACCGTTCCAGAAAAATGTGACATGCCCGAACTTCACTGTCTCACTGTTACACACAAATCAATGTTACCATGGAAGCAAAAGAATATCAAAATGTGCTGTTGTAAGCAGAAGGAGAATATGGAACTCAGATCAACACAAAACTAGCATTATGCAGCTCAAATACAAAACATAAGTATGAGGCCAAACTTAGCTCCATAACAGCAAACTAAGGTCTATTATACAAATATAATATTAGCATTTAAGGCCAAACTTAGCACAAGAACAGCAAACTAAGGTCATTGTCTAAATAGAACATTAGCATTTAAGGGCAAACTTAGCACAAAAACAGCAAACTATGATCTTTGTATAAACAAGTTGAACCTCCCCATTATACCCTCCCCCGTCTCTATAAATGTCAAATAGATAACCAGCAAGAAATAAAGATAACAAAGACCTCATTGTTCACCTAAATGAACATCTAGCCTGTTCGCTACACACTGACAGTTGCCAGCTGTTCCAGTTTAAACAGATGTTTAGCCTATTTAAATGGCTGTTTAGACCAATAATTGGCTCAATGTTGTGTGACCAACTGTTTAGATTTTAGGTATTCATACAGTTAGAGTTATCATTCATCTATTTATATTTAGAAAAACATTATTTTTCATGTATTAAAGAATGATCTAAGATTGAGAATTGAATTTTATGAGATGAAACTTGGAAGGACAGAAGATGGAGGGACAAAAGTGCATCAGAAGGCAATGGGCATGGTTAGCAGCAACATGTTTTCAAGTGACCCTGATAGGTATGTACAATATTTTTACCAAGTACATCCATTTGATATAAGATACTACCTCCGGTTCAAATTGTAGGTCGTTTTGGCTTTTCTAGATATGTATCTAGACATAGTGTATATCTAGGTCTATTAGCAAAATCTGTGTATCTACAAAAGCCAAATAGACATAATTTGGAACCGAGGGAGTTGGTTGCAATGAATGGGCCATGTTGCTGTTAACAAGTAATTCTAGTACACACTGACAAGACAAGTGATTCAGAATCAAAGTTCACTAAAAGAAGTGCTCTAATATCAAGGCCCTGTTTAGTTCCCCATCCCATCACTAAACTTCTAAAAATTCTCTCCAAACTTCACTTTTCACCTATCACATCAAATCTCTCTCCTCATATATGGAGCACTTAACGTGGGTAAATAAAAAAACTAATTGTATGGTTTTGACGTACACGACGAGACGAATCTTTTGAGCCTAGTTAGGTCATGGTAGGACAATGTTTACCACAAACAAACGAAAAGTGCTGCAGTGCGCTACAGTGACTTTTTCACCCCACTTTATACCTCTTTCCATGGAACTAAACACCCCCCAAGAGAAAGATTGACAAACAGGTAGTACTTGCCTGCAAGCAAATGTGCGGATGCCATTCTTCACCAAGTATTCACCAGATGTCCTCTCTATCTCTGGTGGAGAAACAAGGTAACGGCTAGGAAGCTTCAACTCACCATCATACTGAAGCATCCCAGCATACCGGATTTTTGGGACACGGACACGGTCAAATTTGTCAAAATCTGTGTACTCAAGTGCTTTTGCAAGCATAACCATGCGATCAGCCCGGAAGTTGATAGTGACAACTGCATCACCATCTAATACAGGTCCAACAGCTTTGCCAGTGTCATCAACTATCACAAATGGGGGCAAATACTGATCATTAGCTTTGGGCTCTGCTCTCAGTGTTTTCACTGCTTCAAGTGCACTTTTGAATTTGTAGGGTGCTTCTCCAAGCACCTGGGCATCCCACCCACGTTTAACCACATCCCAGTCATTCTGAAAAGTATTAAACAAAACAGAACTATGAGCCAAATGGACAATAGACATTGATGGTTGAATAAGATAAAAAGTGTGTACCTCATAACGGTCCATGGTAACATACATCCTTCCACCACCAGACGCAACCTGTGCATCAATACCCTTCTCACGAAGCTGTGAAAGATCATTCTCTAGGGTCTCAACAAAACCGACACTGCTGCCATCCAAAACATCACGCCCATCGGTAAGAATGTGAACACGGATTCTTTTTGATCCCCTCTCACTGGCCCCTTTAAGGAGTAACTGTAAAGAGCAAAAAGAAAAAGAGTAAATCGTGTGGCAAAGACAGCATCCTAAGGCATTTCTGCAACTTGATAATCAACCATAAATCAAGGAAAGCTTAGCAAACCTGCAGTTGGTCAAGACGGGAGTGGACACCACCATCACTCAACAACCCAATAAGGTGAAGAGTACCATTCTCAAAAGATTCTTTGATGTAGTTGAACCCATCTCCTTCATAAATTTTTCCAGAGGCAAGAGCTTGGTCAACAAGCTTTGCGCTATATAGACAGAAAAAATGCAGCAATTAGTCAGGTCAGAGACTGTGAAAGACATAGTTGAGATGCATAGAGACAAAATAGAACAATAAAGTTCTTGATTGCTTTGTATGAATACAAATGTAGAACAGAAAATGTGTGCACGAGTGAGATCACAAGAAAGAGATAGCAGTTGCTCAAAATAAAAATTAATAAAATTGTTACCAACAAGAATACAGAGGTACAGGTTATATTCTGGTTGAGGGGTGGAAAATGGTTAACTCTGTACTGTTCACACTATACTCATATTTTGAATCTTATTATGGACATATGTTTACTTATTGGCAACTATATCACTTGTAGAGGCTTGGCATGTATGGAACAAACAAGAGGTTGTGGATATTCATGTCCCGATGCACTATGCAAACACGTCACATTAGTAGCTAGGAAAGAGACCATATTTTCCACACGAAAAAAAAAACTAAAACATACCCTTGGGCGAAAATGCGTCCAGCTCCAAGAGCATTGTGACCAACTTCACTGTTTCCCATGTCATCATCGGAAGGGAGACCTACAGCGGTTCCATGAGCCTTCACTAGTGTCCACTTCTCTGGAGCACCCTGATATATTGCACAAAAGGTAAGTTAAAACCTTGAATGTTGTGTAGCTACGAATCAAATTATGCAGATAGCACAATCTTTCATCTAAGAAAGGTCTAAAGAAACAGGCAGGTTTCATACAACACCAAGTTATATTTTGTTCAAACTATCAGAGACGGAGATAAACAAGCAATCAAATGGTAGCTCTACAGTTTGTTAAGCATCAGTAACCTCAGTGCATCACCATTTTCAGCCAGTTCTACTAGATGGAACTTGGCATTAACTATTGGGTCCAGATGCATAGACCAAGTGGAAAAAGCATATCAACTATGAATCTTCATCATTGAACGGGCATGGCTTGTTAAGCGTCACTAACATCTGTGCATCACCATTTTCAGGCAGTTCTACTACATGGAACTCAGCATTAACTAGGTCCAGATGCATAGACCAAGTAGAAACGTCATGCCAGCTATGAATCTTAATCTACAGAATCAATCTGGATTCTGAATGGCCATGCATACCGTTTTTAACATTAATAATACAGTGAAGAGTATAAAAAAAATCACGTTAGATCCGTCATCGCACCCATCTGTGGCAACACAAATTTTTAAAACTAAGCGACAGTTACAACCATGATATCGTATATACAGTGCACACAATGAACCAGACGGGAAGATGCAAAGAATACATACATTCTTGAGCGAGTCCATGACGGGCGTCTGAGCGACATGGATGCAATTGTACTGGTCGGCGTTGGCCTCGCCCCATCCGTCCAGCACGACGACGGCCACCGGCTTCCCCTTGGGGAGCTTCGGGTGGTCCGGCAGCGTCCACGAGAATCCTGAGCTCGCCATCACCAACAAAACCTACCAAATCACACACCACACCATACAGTCAGCAACAGGTAAGGCACGCTGCAAATCCGCAGCGCACCCAAACAGATCTGCGCCTGGCTTCAGAATCCGCCACCCGGCGTCGCTATAATCAACTAGATCGGGACATATAACCTAAATTCTTTAAATTTGCACGGCCAAGGCCAATCTAGACTGTAGGACCATCACAGTCGTCTATAATCGGGTTTAAGCAGCCAGATCTCTTGTTCCAATTCCAAAATAAAAAGGAGAAGCAAACCAGATGCGAAGGATGCGTCGATCTGAGGAACGAACGGGGACAAGCAAACAACAGAAATCGAATGGGAAGGGAGGAATCTAAGATTGTTCTCACCTTTTCTTCTTCTGCTTTTGCCTTGCCTAACAAGAACTCTTGACGAGCAATGGGGCGATGGAGAGGCGATGCCGCGGCGTTATTAATAAGGAGAGGCGAGGGCGAGGGCGACGTCGGGATGCGAATAAAAAAAAATCTCTACTATATCAAAATGATAGCGCTTCGACCTAAATCACCGATTTCACAATTGGACGGTCGGATCGGCGCTCCGCCCGGAGGGGTGGAGACATCGGGTGGCTGGTGTGCGTAGAAGGGTGAGATTATTCTTTTACTTTATTTTATTTGTAGGGAAGGAAAAGATAGACTTTTCGTTGAAGTTAGGAAATGGGCTCCGCCGGGTTTGTGGATCCAGACGGCGGAGATCCACCAGTTTTTATATGCTGCCCCTGGTATTGGACGGCCACGATGGTTGGCGGCTATCGCATGGCAATGTGGGGCCCACTTGTTGACAGAGGCTGTGCAACGGAACAACAGGTAAGTCCACCTCACGGAGGCCACACCGCGGATCTTGCTTTTTTGGAATTTCGACATCAGAGAGAGAAAGGGCACGCAGACCGGGGGTCGGATGGATATTCGTTGCAGATGCTGCATTCGAACTGCAACTGCCATTCTACAGAGATTTTTATTATATTTACCACAAAATCGAGGGACTTTTTTAAAATAATCACGAATTCGTTGCTTTGTCCATTAAAATAACCACAGCTGTTTTAAGTTATTTGCTATTTTTCATGATTATAAAGTTTTTTGCTATTATTTAAAACTATTTAGCCATATTAAAAGACCAAAGTACCCCTGCTTCTATTTGGCACATGAACCCACCCTTCTCTCTGGCGCCTCCCTCAGCATCTCCATTAGGTGCTCGCGCAGCACGCTGCGTCACCACCACCCCTACGCTCCGCACTGCCCGCCGCATGGCTGCTCGCGCGCCGTCGCCGAGGCCCGCCATCGCGTCGCGCCTCCGCCCGCGTGTTGCCACCTCCTACGCTCCACCCCCTCGCTCCGACGCCGGCGCCTTGTCGACGGCGACGAGCCTCCGAAACAGCCTGAGCAGCAGCGCCCACCCAGCCGCGGCCCCGCTGCCGCAGACCTGGCCTGCCCCGCTGACGCGCGACGACGCCCACCGCATGGTGGGCGCGCGCCCATACCCGCGCCGCTCGGCGGGGGACGCCGCCGCCGTGGTTTCGTCGGACTCGGCGTCCGACGGCGAGTGGCTGCAGAGGTACCAACGGTCGGCTGGGTCCGTCGCCCTGTCGGCGCCGGCGCGATCGACAGTGGCGGCCGCGGCCTTGGAGAGCGTGCCACAGGAAGAGCTCCTTGTTGAAGCTCTCCCACAGCTTGTCCATCCGCTCCGCGTCCGTCACGGGCGTAGCACGGTGCTTGTCGTCCTCCACCTCGGCGCGGGGCTGCTCCGGCTCCAGCTTCGGCTTCGGTGACGGCGGCTGTTAATGGCTGGCGCCGCTCCCTGTCGACTGTGGTGGCGGTGGCACTGTGGTGGTGGTGGCGCCCGCCCATAGCAGGTCCATTCTCGGCGCAGTCACTGCCGGAAACTTGAAGTTTGCCGTGTGCGTGGGGGTTTGCCGTGTGCATTCTCTCGGGCACACGGTAAACAAGAAGTTTGCCAAGTGTTTTTAAAAAAATACACGGCGAAAAAAACACGCACGGCAAAGTATATGTTTGCCGTGCGCTTTCCGCTTGGCGCACGGCAAACAAATACTTTGCCGTGTGCATTTTACTGGCGCACGGCAAACAAATATTTTGCCGAGTGTATTTTTCTGGCGCACGGCAAAGTCATGAGTTTGCCGTGCGCCATTCTTACGGCACACGGCAAAGCCACTCTTTGCCGTGCGCTTTTTTATCGGCACATGGCAAAAAGATGTTTAAAAGCACATTTTGGAGCCCTAAACAAATTCAAACAAAAATATTTTGAACTACAAAGTTGTGTAACTCATCAAGATGAACAATTTTTGTTACAGACAGTTTATCATTTGACAATATTAAAGTAAATTTGTTCATAAATTTTACATGTCTCTCTAGTAGAAGTAGAAACTACTAGAGAAACTACTAGAAAGATGAGATATCAAATATTCAAATGACATTGGATGGAGAAACACTCCAAAAAAAGTTGTAGATCTTGCAATGTTATAAAACTTTGTAGTTGACAATTTTTTTATTTGACGCAAAACTACATTAAACTATATTTTAATTTCAAAAATTTCAAATGACTTCGAATGGAGAAACTACCTAAATGAAAGTTATAGATCTTTCAAAGTTTTGGAAAGTTAGTGTTTGCATTTTCCAAATCATGGCCCATATTTCCAATTCATGGTGGCCCCTCCAAACGATGGTACGTGGTTACCAAATGATGATCTTTTATTTTCGATTGTCTTCTCTAGGTAACGCTTTTCTTAAAAAAATATGGGGATATTTTAGTTTAGTTTGCCGTGTGCCATGTAGGAACACACGGCAAAAAAAACTCTTTGCATTGTGCCATCGTGACAAACGGGCCCACCAGAACACCGCCGCACCCTCTCCCTCGTGGCGGGCCCCACCCCCAGCCCCACTCCAACGCTGGCCGCGGCCTTATCTCCTCCCGTCCTCCTCCTTCCTTATCTCTTCTCCTCACTTCTATCCTCTCTCTCTCTCCCTCTCATGCGCCGTCGTCTCCTCCTAGTCCCGGCCGCCGCCGCCTCCTGGACTCCTCCTCCCTCCTGGTCCGGCCGCCCCTTGGACTCCGCGCCTCCCTGGACTTCTTCCCCTCCCGGCCGCCGCCTCCTCATCTCCTTCTCTCTCTCCATGGCGGCCGACAGATCCATGGCGGCACGGACGGGTGGCGGCCGATGAACGGCGGGGTGGGAGGCCATGGATCCGGCGCTGCCTTGGCCGGATCCGATGGTGGCCGGCGGTACTTGTGCGGGTGGCGCGACGGGCCATGGCGGGCGCGGCTGGGTGGCCGGAGTGCCTTGTACGGGGGTGGCGCCTCTCCCTCCTCGGCAGCGCCGCTCGCCCTCCTCTCCCCAGCGCCGTGCCTCCTCTCTCTCCCTCGGCCGGCGCATCCTTCCTTGGGCGGTGAGTTTCTCTCTCTCTCTCTGATCCAGTCATTTCCCTCCCTCTCTCACTGTCTTTTCCACAGGTTGGCGGCGGCGTGGTGCGGGCTCTCTCCGGAGCTCGTCGTCACAGGCCTGCGGCGGTGGTGTGGCGGCGGCTGCATGGTGGTGGTGGATGTGGTGGTGGCGGCGGCGGCGGCGTGGTGGTGGTGGATGTGGCCGCGGTGGATGTGGTGGCGGAGGATGTGGTGGTGGTGGTGGTGGCGGCGGTAGCGGCGGCGACGGCGACGACGGGGGTGGTGATGGGGCGGCGGCATGGTGGTGGTGGCAGCGGGCGGGGCGTGGCGACAGCGGCGGTGGAGCAGCGGCGGCGTGGCGGTGGGGCTCCGGCGAGCCCTGGTCGTGGGGGTGGGACAGTGGGCAGTGGTGGGGGCCACGGTGTGGCCGTGGGTTTTTTTATTTTTTTTTGAGAAATGCTTGCCGTGCCTTGAATTTGCACACGGCAAAAAGAACCCGGCAAAAAGAACCTTTACCGTGCGCGCGATATAAGGCGCACGGCAAATGCTTGTTTGCCGTGCAGATATATGCCATGCGGCCTTTGCCGTGCGTATGTGCTAAATGCGCACGGCAAAGGCTTTACCGTGCGTTTTTGGGTCTTTGCCGTGTGCCCCAGGCGCACGGCAAAGACCCGGTCTCCGGTAGTGAGTGCTCTTCTCCCTGGTCGTTGTTGCTTCCCGGTGGCGGAGCCTCTATGTCGTCCTTGGTCACGGCCACCCGTGGACGACGGCGGCGGCGCGGTCGCCTGCTTTGGGGAGCCCGCAGACGGCCAGAGAGGGACGGCCACCGCGGCGAGGTTAGGAACCGGGAGCTGAGCAGCGGCGAGGTCGGGAATCGGGAGCAGGGGCACTTTGGTCTTTTAATGTGTCTAAGTAGTCTATACTATAGAGAGAATAACTTTTGAAAACACTTCTCATCGAAATTAGAGCACACCCACCTCACAGAGGACCCTGAAAGGACCTTGATGTCACCTAGAGGGGGGGTGAATAGGTGAATCTGAAAATTACAAACTTTTTCACACAATCAGTACAACATTCTCTGCCTTCTCGGCTCTGCGGATCTGGTGCCTTAGCTGTCCCGATGTCTCCCGGTACAGCCTGTCCAAACCAGTGAGGTAAATAGACAAGTGGGATACAGTGTCCTCCATATCTTCATCTCTCCCAAGGTTCCTCATCTGAGTAATCCATTCGCGTCCTCCACTTTCCAGGGGTGGGGCAAATCCTAGTGCTGTTCCCACGAGGTACTGCCTGTAGAGTTCGCGGAGGCACATCAGGGCTCTTCTTGCGGCTTTGCGGTAGGCATTAGGACGGTCGTAGCCGGTGGCGTGGACAAACCAAGGTGCCACTTCTTTGTACAGCGAGCTTCTCCCCACAAAGATGAACATCCGGCACCGACGGGTACCATTGGTGGTGCACTCCTGGTAAAAGTACTCGGGGATCTCGGTGACTCCAACGTGCTCCAGGCTAAGCAGCAGCAACTTGGGGAGGCCAGGTTCTGCGGGGCAGACTCCTTCGCCCCACCCCTCGTCAGCCGGCTGGGCCATCTGGAACAAGTCAAAAAGCCGTCGGTGAGTACTTGTGTGGGGGAGAGGATTAGGCAAGAACAAACTAGGGTCAAGATCCTAGGGGTTACGTCCTACGGCCAACCTATCGGCTCTGATACCACCTGAAGCGTCCCCTCGAAAGAGAGAACTTAATGTGATACAAATACCAGTCCCAGGATGCTGGTTCACATTATTACAACAGATAGTTCAGTAAAGAAAAAACATTCCGGGTGGCCGTTGCATTGCAGGGCCACGACAA